>VDFB02193867.1:727201765-727394107 GCA_007258455.2 Sequoia sempervirens | reverse complement strand
AAAAAAGAATGATCCCTAAGTGAAAACCTCGATGAGGCAGTTTTGGATCAAAAAAAGTAAAAATAAAAGACATCTTCTGGTGAAAACGTCCTCAAGGCACCTAAAGATGAGTCACTTGATTTGATTCCTCATCATCAAGAAACATCCATAGTGTTAATAGAAGATACTACTAACATCAATTTGGGAACTAAATAACAAAACACCACCTATATAGTTGTAGCATTAGAGGATGAGATTATTAAGAAACTATCATAATTTCTCAAAAGATGGTCTATCAATTTTTCTTGGACATATGTAGACATGCAAATCTTAAACCCATCTCTTGTAGTGCATCACCTAGTAGTATATCTAGATGGAAAACCAATAAAGAAGAAGCTCAAAAAGATGCACCCACAAATAGCCCTTTTGGTAAAAGCAGAGTTGCAAAAACTTGTGGAAGTCAGTTTTATTAAACCCATTTATTATCTTGAGTGGGTTTCCAACATTTTACTAGTTTCTAAACCCATTGGGGGCATACAAATCTACATCATTTTTTGAGATCTTAACAATTTCTAGAGGATGAATTCCCATTGCTAAACATATATATCATTCTAGACCTCATAAACACAAAATGTTATCCCTCATGGATGATGTTTTGGGTATAATAAGATCAAAATAGCAAACAAAGACCAAAATAAAAACACCTTTTATTACTCCATGGGGAACATTTTTCTTTTAGGTAACGCCTTTTGGACTCAAGAACATAGGAGCTACATACCAAAGAGCTATGATAGTCATTTTTCATGATATGTTACATGACATCATGGAACATTTTTTGGATGACCTTTTTGGTGTTGGGAAAATGTGTCAACCTTGTAATTACGTAAGGTATTGTTGATACATCAGTGCAGGGGGTGCAGGGGTAGTACCCCCTATGGGGATCTAGCGGGGACTCCCCCTTAGAGGGGGTTATGGGAGCCACATGCCCCAATGAGGGTTCAAGGACAATGCCCCCAAAAGACACATTTTATATATTTTTTATTATTAGAAATTAGTACCATTCAACATTAGGTCTAAAATCTGATGGTTGATAATTTTTTTGTCTTGACTTGCCCTAGAAGACAACCCTATTTTATGAGGGTGTTGTATTACAACAATATATTATGATGTATTATGAGAGTCTGATAGTGGTCGTGTTTCCTCTAGATTTCTAATTGGTGATACTCCTATGAGAAGCTTGCTCTTCAAGTATATTGTAATCTTTGTGATTTTGGATAATATATTGGGTGGCTTTTGGAGTGTGGGATTTTTCTCTTGAAAGTGTTTTCCCCACATAAATCACTTTGTTGTGCTATGCATTATATTTATGTTTATTTCTATTTAAGTTTCTATAATTGTAAAGATTTGTAAAGTTTTGCATTATTCTCCTCTCAAGATTAGTGTAGGAAGTTGTTCTCCTACCTTATCTTCCTTACAATTGGTAAATCAAAGACAAGAGATGGCCATATAGAGGTATTAGAGAAAATATTTGATCAATTGGAAAAATACCAAGTATGCCTCAATCCAAAGAAATGGGTGTTTAGAGTCACATCAACAAAAAATCTTGGGCTTCATTGTTTCCTGCAGAGGCATGGAAGTTGATCCCGCCAAAGTTAAAGGAATAATGGAAATTCCTCCTAAGAGCATCAAATAGCTCCAAATTTTGCAAGAAAAACTCCATGCTATCAAAAGATTCATCACACAACTAGAAAATAAGTGTCAACCATTCTCACATCTTGTCTGCAAGAATGTTACATTCAAATGGGATACTAATTGTCAACAGGAATTTCAATAGCTTAAAGTATATCTTTCCTTGCCTCCTATCCTCATGCCACCAAGTCCAAACAAACCAATCATATTATACATATCAACTACCAATATGGCACTGGGGGCACTATTGGCACAACATGATGATAAAGGAAAAGAACAAGCTATACACTACATATCTCAAACATTGGCTGGATGTGAGTTGACTACTCCCCAATTGAGTGAGCATGTCTTGTCATAGTTTTTTGTACTAAGAAATTGTGACATTACATGCTTAATCATAAGATGCAACTCATCTCCAAAGTCGATCCATTAAATTATTTTCTCTCAAAGGCTACCTTTATTGGATGAATGGAAAAATGGATCATGATTCTCAGTGAATTTGACAGAGTATGTAGATAGAAAAGCTATCAAAGGACAAGTAGTTGTCGATCAACTTGAAAAGGAACCCCTACTAGATAATCACCCATTGGTTGCAAAATTTCCAAATGAAGGCATTTTAGCTACAAAAAAATGAACATGGCAGAACTTGTAATTTGATTGATCATTTACATAGTTGGTTCAGGGGTTGGGATCCTATTTGTCACTCCTCAAGGTGATTGTATTCCTAAGTCATACCGCATTGCATTTCCTTGTACCAACAATATAATAGAGTATGAGGCACTAATTACAGGTATTATACTTACCAACCAATGGAAGATAATAAAACTACAAGTATATGGTGACTCCTAGCTAGTTATCAAGAAAGTAAATGATGAGTATCAAACAAAGGATGACATATTATTACCCTATAAGAGAATGGTGGAAAACTTCAAATAGTACTTCAACCAGATCTAGTTTTATCAGATTCCTTGTTTGAACAATAAAGCAACAAATGTTATGGCAACAATTGGTTCTGTAGTGGAGATTTCCCAAAAATAGTCAATAATACATTTTTTTGATTGAACCATTATTCATTCCTACTTATGATCCTAAATCAGAAATGTTATGTGTCATAGTGGGTCCTAATTCCCTATGGTACCATGACATATACAACTACTTCCATGATAAAACCCTCCCACCCAACCTATCCACATTCCAACGATAATCATTCATCTACAAAACTGCCTGCTTTACCCTAGTTGGTGACACTTTATACCTTTGTTCCTTCGATGGGACCTTCTTGAGATGTCTAGATGTAGATAAGGCTCAAACTACTCTTTATGAAGTACATCAAGGTATCTACGAGGTCCATTCTAGTGGACCTTCTCTTGTTAAAAAGTTTCTACATACTAGATATTACTGGCCAACAATGAAATAGGATGCACGCAATGTGCTTAAGGTTTTTCAACCATGTTAGCCACATGGTGATTTGATTCACACAGCATCTCAAAAGTTACAACTATTTTTTACTACATAGCCTTTCTCACAATGGGGACTAGACCTCGTTGGAAAAATCCACCCACCCTCATCCAATGGCTGTAAATTCATTATCACCACCACTAAGTATCTCACTAAGTGGGTTGAAGACATTCTATTGACATGCATCACCAGAAATTTTTTTTCCAAATTTATCCTTCATTACATCATTTGTTGTTTCGGTATACCATCCTCCATTGTCACAAATAATGGAAAACAATTTCCAAATAAAGAGGTTGACAATCTATACCAATAATTATGCATCCAACACCATTTTTCCACTCCATACTATCCATAAGGAAATGGTCGGGTTGAGGCCACTAATAAAACAATCTTGAAAATACTTAAGAAGATGGTCAATAAAGCTGATTGAGATGGGCACCTTCAATTCAATTCTACCTTGTGGGATTACAACACTAGCATCCTCGCACCTCTAGGGAAAACACTGTACTCCTTTATCTATGGTGCCAAGATTATTTTTCCAATTGAGGTCGAACTCCCATAAGTGAGAATATCATTACAACACCTAATTGATGATGAAGAATATTGTGTGGCACACCTACAATAGTTGGAACTCTTGGCTGAGAAAAATCTTGTTGATTGCACAAGACAACTAAGAGGGAAGTGAATCAATTGTACATTAAAACATCAAAACCATTGTTAATATTTAGATCCTCATCAACTTCATTAGCCTTTAATCTATTAGAATGATTTAGCATTAAAGAAAATACTATGCACAATAGAACACCAAATTTACATGGAAAACCCAAGAAGGGATAAACCACGGTGATGATTAGCTCACAATATAAAGTAATTGCAACACCAAATACAATACACTCTCTACCGAAGGGATCACTATCCAAAATAAAAGAAGGGCTCACCACCAAATTTTAGAAAAGAAGAAAGAATATTGTTACAATGAGAAATCCATCTAAATGCAACAAAGAAGTCTACCACAACATCACCAACACATTCCCAGCCTTTCTAAAGATTGTAGAAACCTTTTTCTCACTGCTTCCAGTAGTCTAACTCATTGAATCTAAAACTACAATTCAAAATTTTTCACTTCACAACTCTACAATTTGAATCACACTCACCACACCAGAAGTCTCCATCAACTCAACACTTATTTATACCATCTTCAACCTCAAAAGCAATCTTCAAGGTTAGCTATGCACCTCAACCATGCACATTTAAATTAGTTTGTCACTAAGCATTCCTATGGTGGAAAGGAATGAGGATAGACCACAACACACCTTAAATCAAACACAAATACATATAAACATACTACACCACGCTTCCATAAACACCAAAGCATATTCATAATTAGTGTAAACACCCAAGTTCATTTGAACCTATGTTAACACCATTAAAAAATTACGTAATTTCTTTCTTTGATCCAATGATTACTTACAAACCACACACAACACTTTAACACACTCTATAATATCCAAAAACACCCTAAAATCCAACAAATTACTTTGCAAAAACTTTCGCTTGAAGAACATGCTCATCTTGTGCAACTGGATAACCTTCTACACACTACAACACCTGAATCCAACCTTGCAGAGAACCAAAACACAAACAACTCATACTAGAGATAGATACTAGTAATATAAGAATACTTCCAGAATCGTAAGACCAAAAACCAGACTACGAAAAAATGCAGAGCAAAACCATTTTTCCCAAACACCACTGTATTGAACAGTTCACACACTCGTGAAATAAAATTTCTCCACACAACCATATAGATGAAAAAATTCTAGATATAACACCTATGAACACCTTTGATCAACATAACTTAATTGTACAAGAAAATATTCAATACAAAAGAAATGTGAAGCAAAAATAGAACACCACTAGATGTATATCAAAACACCTCTACAACACATTGTTTCCTATTTTATTCAAATTATTTCAAAAGTACTTGGAAACTAACCAACAAATACATATTATCATCATCTTTAACACTTCCTCATTATTACCAACCCAACTACAACTTGGCAACTCAACCATACACATGCTTATCAAAGCAACACTAGAGGATGACACTAGTAACACTTACTAATGATAACATTATGAAACTAATCAAAGCATCATCATAACTTCTCAATTAATCACCAATAGAACTAATTTACATTAATGATAACACAAACATAAGTCTGTTGACATCACTAACAACACCAACTACTCATACTTGCAACAATCTCCCCCTTTATCATTAATGGAAACACATGATGTGAAAAACCACCAATAACAAACACAACCACTTTGATTACCAACACACTACTTCATACCAACAATTTTTCTTCCTATTCTCTCTCTCTATCTCTCTCTCTCTCTCTCTTTCACATAGCTCTATCTCCCCCTTTTTTTGATTAATCTCTTATTTTTCACATGGCTCTCTCCCCCTTTGACATCAGTGGAAAAAGGTAACACATTTTCTTCTCTTTCCCCCTTTGACATCAATCATACTTCTATATTCTCACCTTTTTTTTGCAACATATTTTCATTTTTAATACTCTACATACTCCCCCTTAGGAGCACACAACAAACTGTACCAACCATTAACCACTGCACATATCCTTTGACACAGTTGACAAAAGACAACACCAACATAGAACAACACCTACTCCCCCTGACAACAACAACCAACAATGCCACTACCTACTCCCCCTAAGAGGTAGCCTCCAACGTCAATCCAAAATAAAGAATGAATCTTGAAATCCACTAGACTAATGCATAACCTTATCCATCTAGTTCAAAGGAGGGGAAATAACCCCCAACTTCTCTCAGAGATACTCAAAAAGTATCCTTAAAAATAGCCTTCATTAAAATGTCTAGAACTTGATCCTTAGTAGGCACATACTCCAACTTCACCTCATTCTCTACAACATTCTCCCTCAAAAAGTGATATCAGATTGAAATATGTTTTTTCATTGAATGCATTACTAGATTCTTTGATATATTTTTAGCACTTTTATTATCACATAAGATATAAATAGGTTCATCATATGTCACTTTGATATCCTTCAAATTTTGTTTCATCCATAACACCTCTGTGTAGCATGATATTGCAACAATGTATTCTACGTCTGTAGTAGATAATGACATTGAATCCTACTTCTTAGTTAGCTAACACAACAACCTAATTCCAAGAAAGAAAGCACCACCACTTGTACTCTTCTGGTCATCCACACAACTTGCCCATTTTGTATCTGTGTAAGAACTCATAGAAAAATTAGTTTCCTTTGGATACCATAAGACATGTTCTGATGTTCCCTTCAAGTATTTGCATATTCTCTTTACTGCTACAACAAGTGACTCTTTGGTATCTTCTTCAATTCTAGCAGTAAGAAAAACTACATGCATGATATCTGGTTTAGTAGCCTTTAAATATAATAGTCCCCCAATCATTGATATGTACTTTCTCTAATTAATCTTAGAAGATTCATCATTCTTACTCAACTTGCAACCAATAACCATAGGGGTACATACTGGTTTAGAATCTTCCATTACAAACTTCTTCAACATTTCCCTGACATACTTTAATTGTGAAATGAATATACCTTTTTTTGTATGATTGATTTGAAAACCAAGGAAAAAATTCATCTCCCCAAATATAGACATCTCAAACTCTTTTTGCATCTCTTCTGCAAATCTTTTTCACATAACTCCATTTACCCCAAAAATTATGTCATCAACATACACAACTACAATCAAAATTTGATATTTTTCAATCTTAAAGTAAAGATTGCTATTTGTGGTACTTTTATTGAAACTTTGTTGTAATAAGTACCTATCCAACCTTACATACTACGCTCTAGGATCTTGTTTGTCCATAAATTTCCTTCTTTAATCTACAAACCATATCAATATTATCTGATAATTGAAAAACTTTTGCTTGTTCAATATAAACCTCTTCTTCCAACTCACCATTCAAAAATGCAGACTTCACATCCACCTGATAAAATTTCAAATCCTTCTGTGCTACAAAATCCAAAATCATCCTAATAGCTTCCATTCTTGCTACCAAAGCAAATGTCTCCTCAAAATCTATTCCTTCTACTTGTGAGCAACCTTTACACATAAGTCTTTTCTTGTTTCTCATCACTTGTCCATTCTCATTCACTTTGTTTTGGAACACCCACTTAGTTCCAATCACATTCTTGTTTGTTGGTCTTGGGACAAGTTCCCAAGTATGATTCTTCTCAATCTGCATCAATTCTTCCTCCATAGCCTTGATCCAATGTTCATCTTGACATGATTCAATCACTATTTTAGGTTCAACTTTGGAAAGTAAACATAAGTTTACTTATTATTCTATCATAGTAGCCTTTGATCTTGTCAACACACCTCTAATCTTGTCACCAATGATTTGATCTTCTAAATTATTCTTTTTCACATACTTAGGGGTCTTAGGGATCCTTGACACTTTCACTTTCAACAATCTTTATCAGCCTCTTATTGTAGTATCGGTAGGCCTTGTTTTTGTAGAATATCTAAGGAAGATTCATTCATCAGATCTTGTATCAAACTTTCCTTTAAGTTTTCTTCATCTCTTTTGATATAGCATTTTCTTCCAAACACTTTGAAATATTTCATAGGAGTTCTTCCATACCATAATTCATAGGGATTCTTTGAACTATTTGTCCTTCCTTGTGCTATATTAAGAATATACATTGCAGTATGAATTGCTTCTCTCTAGTCTACTTCCAATAGGTTTGCTTCTTTCATCATTGTCCCTACTACTTCTTGAATAGTCCTATTCTTCCTTTCAACCACTCCATTTTGTTGAGGATTCCTAGAAATTGACAAATGTCTTTTTATTCCATGAACTTCACAAAAAGTGTTAAACTCATTAGAGGTGAACTCTCCACCTATGTTAGAACTTAAACATTTGATTTTCATATCCATTTCATTCTCAACCATAGCTTTGAATATTTTAAACTTATCTAGAGATTTCAATTTTTCTTTGAGAAAAGTAACCGAAGTCATTTTAGAATAATCATCAATTAATAGCATGAAATACTTGTCACCTTGAAAACTTCTGATTCAGGTAGGTCCACAAAGATTTGTATGTACCAACTCCAAAGGACTAGTAGTAGATTGTTCTTTGACATTGAAACTCTTTCTAGTTTGTTTTCCAATTTGGCATTCCTTGCAGACAACATTGATAAGATATGAAATCTTTGGCAGATATCACACAACATGAATTGAACTGAACTTCACTAGGATATCCAAATTGATGTGACACATCCTTTTACGTCATAGAAAGATTTCAATAATTTGAGTAAGAAAGCATTGACCATTTGTACCCTTGAGCTAATAAACATTTCCATCTGTCCTTCTTCCTATTGCAACCACAATTCTAAAGCTTTTTCTAATCTCACAACCATTGTTCTAAAATACAAGATTATATCCTTTGCTACACATTTGTCTCACACTCAAAATTTTATCATCACCAAACTAAGACTCCTTCGAATTTCTCAAACTTAATAAACTTACTCTTATCACCTGTCATGTGATTTGAGCATCCACTATCAATAATACAATTGTTTCTCTTCTCTAGCATGAAAAACATACACTATTGCTCCTCCAATGTTATGACTTGCTTTCAGAGCACTTTTCTTTACAAATTTCTCAAAGTTAGCATAACTAGTTCCAACATTTAGAACCATGAACAAGCATTCATCATCTTCATCATCTAAATAATCAGATTCATCATCAAATATATTGGCATCTTCTCTAACATAATGAATTTTTTAATTGTTTTACCTTTATTCTCCTTAGGTCTAACTTTCCAATGCCCTTTTTCAACCTTCTTACAAAATTTTCTTCTACATCATCAACATCATCTTAATATGATCCCTCGTTCTTTTCTACTTTGCTAGCTTCAAAAGCGATCTCCTTTTTCACATCACTTAGATGAAACTCTTTGAATTCAAAAGTGGTTAATGCACCAAACAACTAATCTCTAGAATAAGTACTCAAATTTTGAATTTCCTCAATAGCAGAAACCTTATGATTGTAGGCTTTAGTAAGAGTTCACAATACCTTCTTTACCACCTCATCATCTTCAAGATTTCCTCCAAGGCCTCTGATGGAATTGAAAACTTTGTCCACTCTATGCATGTATCTTGTAATATCTTCATCTTCTATCATTTTCAAGTTTTCAAACTTGATCTTCATATTTTGCATTTTTTCTTGCTTGACCTTGTCATCTCCTTAATATATACTTTCTAGCTTTTTCCATATTTCACAAACAGTTTTAAGAATCATAACTTTCACAAGTTCTAAATTAGAAATACCATTCAAAAGAGCATACCTTGCTTTTCCATTGTTCTCATATGCCTTGATCTCATCATCAATACTCGAACCGTTTGTAGGCATTGTATATCCAATCTCAACAGATTTCAAGACTCCAAAATCTAGAGATACTAGTAACCCTTCCATCCTTGTCTTCCAAAATGAATAATCAATTCCATCAAACATAGAAGCCTCCTTGTGTGCCATCCCAAATCCACCTCAAGCGATTAATCTTTCTTCTAAGGAACCTTTCTTTAATACCAATTGTTGAATGCACAAGACAACTGAGAGGAGGGGCGAGTCAGTTGTATATTAAAACATCAAACCCTCATTGCTATTCAAATCCACATCAACTTCATTAGCCTTTAATCTATTATAATGATTTAGAATGGAATTAAATAACTAAAACTGAAACAAATCAACACCATGCACAATAGAACACCATATTTACATGGAAAACTCAAGAAGGGAAAAACCACAGTGAGGATTAACTCACAATATAAATTAATTGCAACGATGCATAAAATAGGCTCACTATCAAAGGGCTCACTTTCCCAACAGAAAAGAACAACTCACTACCAAATTATATAAAAGAAGAAATAAGATTGCTATAATGGGAAATCCATCTAAATGCAACAAATAAGTCCATCAAAACACCACCAACACATTCACATCCTTTTAAAGATTATAGAAACCTTATGCTCACTATTTCAAGTAGTCTCACTCATTGAAGTTCGCACTGCACTTCATAAATTTTCACTTCACATCTCTGCAATTCACATCACACTCACCACAACATAACTTTCCATCAACTCAACACTTATTTATACCATCTTCAACCTCAAAAGCAATCTCCAAGGTCAACTATGCACTTGAACCATGAAAATAAAATTAGGTCGATACTAAGCATTCTCATGGTGTAAATGAATGAGGATGAACCACAACACACCTTAACTCAAACCCAAATACATATAAACATTCCACAACACACTTCCACAAACACCAAAGCATATTTGTAATTAGTGTAAACACCCAATGTCGATTGAGCCTATGTTAACACCATTAAACAATTAAATACTTTGTTCCTTTGATCCAAAGATGACTTATGAACCACACACAACACTTTAACACACTCTAGAATATTCCAAAAACATCCTAAAAATCTAACAAATTCCTTCGCAACAACTTTCTCCTGAAGAACATACTCATCCTATGCAACCGGTTAACCTTCTACAGACTGCAACACCTGAATCCAACCTTGTAAATCATCAAAACACAAACAACTCAGACTGGATATAGATACTAGTAATATAAGCATACTTCCAGAACCACAAAACCAGAAGCCAAACTATGGAGAAATGCAGTGCAAAACCATTTCTCATAGACACCACTATACTGCATAGTTCACACACCGGTGAACACAACTTTCTCTACAAAACCATCTAGACAAAGAAACTATGGATAAAACACCTATGAACACCTCTGATCAATTTATTCGAACCGCACAAGAAGATATTCAACCTAGAATAGATGCAAAGGAAAAAAAAACACCATTTTGTATGTCAAAACACATCTACAACACACTATTTCCTCTTTTATTCAAATTTTCTCAAAAGCACTTGGAAACAAAGCACTATAGACATATTCTCATCATTTTTAACACTTCCTAATTACAACCAACCCAACTGCAACACAACTCAACCATACACATGATTGTCAAAGTAACACAAGAGGTTGACACTAGTAACACTTACTAATGACAACATAATAAAACTAATCAAAGCATAATCACAACTTCTCAATTAATCACCAACATAACTAGTCGACAATAATGACAACACAAACATAAGCCTTTCGACATCAATGACAACACCAACTACTCATACTTGCAACATGTCTCACTGCCCTCAATCATCTACGAGCTTACCAAAACAAGATTTGATGAAGCTACAATAAAATCAAGCCTAGAGAATTTGAAAATGGTGATCCAGTCCTAAAGGAAAATCAACGTAATTTGCAAGATTGTGAGAAAAAGGGAAAGATTGAACCTAATTGGCTAGGTCCCTACATCATCATTCCAAAATATGGATCATGAGCATACAAATCGGCCACCATGGAAGGAGAACCATTGGAGGAGCCCATGAACACCATACACCTAAAAAAAATATTTTCCTAAGAAAAAAAAGCAAAAAAAAAATTAGAAAAAAAAACATAAACAAAAACAAAAAATACAAAAATATAACTTAAAGAGAAATAATCTTCCCAACAGTGAAAAAATCTTTTTTGGCGCCTTGGGCAAGTACCATGGTGAAAACCTAGAAAATAGGTGCCATGTGTAGAGTCATATCCACCATATACTAGGTCTCCTAATCACCTGTACACCAACCATCCTACATCCACCTACCGTACCCACCAACTATGACTTCCAATATATGTCGCCTATCCCAAATTGATAAATGAATATATTTTCCTACCATCATACTCCCACTTGACCTTACACATCCATGAATTTTGCATAAACTATCATACATGATTCCTCATTGTCACTCGATCACCATTGTCCCCTCCATTATTTCTTCATGATAGATTAGACATCTTACATGACCTAGCCCACCCATACTTGATTTTCCTCACAACTAATGAAACAACCTTCATAATCCATACCCCTCACTTTTATACTCACATGTATAAACCATCATACCCCCTCATCATCCATACAGTCACCCTATCTTTCTCTTAACAGGAGAGTTTTTCATACCATGTTCTTAACCATCATACATGATCCTCAATGTATCCTCCATTATTCCTTTAAAATAGATTTGATAGTCTGCACAACTTGGCTCAGCTTTACATGATCACTCCCTTTTTGCATCACAATTGATGAGACAGCCTCCATGAACCAAACCTTGCATATACCTTACCCCCTCATCAGAGGTACCCAAATACGTACTTGGTATCAATATTTATGATGCATAGTTGTTCATAATGAAAACATCACATTTCCATTTTCCATTGTAAACTTTCATCCATAAGAAAATTTCAACATCCTACACTTCCACCCAAGTTTCGTAAACAAGAAAAAAAAACAAACTAGATCATGCCTATATATGAACATTGTCATAAAATTATAAATAGAATGATTGATCAATAAAGTGCAACCATTTCACTTGCCATCCACATTAATCCCCATCTATCTATGCCCAACAAGATGAGTCCTTCTGAGGTCTGACATCATCAGTATATCAATCTTACTCTTGGCAAGAGATATGGTTTCCTTGAAATTATAGTTTTCTTGTAATGATTTTCCTTTCAAATCCTCTGGGCTACCAAGATCTATTCATATCTCAGTGTGTTTTGGATAGTGCAACATGGGGCATGGTCATTTTTTGTATGGTATATTTATGATTATCTTGACCCACCTATGTCAATTGTTACCTTAGATAGGGGCAGACAAAATACATAAACTTGAGTATGTGATATCACCCCCCTATGGTTCACTAAGGTTATATGATGGCATTTTGTGAGTCCAAAGTCTATGCATAATTAAACCCCTTCCCAATTTCTCCCACATCCACCATAGCTTCATCCCTCCATAATCTACAACTTCATCCCCTGACCTTAACTTTTTCTTTCATCCGCCCACCTAGAATTGACTATATTTTGTATCATGACTAAAAAAAACTTCATTTATTCACCCACCATATTGCATTATCCATTACCCATTAATTATATGATATCATTTTCATTCATCACATTTGCATATATCATTCATTATTCATTAGCCATTATTGCATTCTCACTTTCATTTATATTAGTACATTATTATTTTCATTTACATTATTACATTATCATCTTCATTTTACATTATTGCATTATCATTTCCATTATCAATAACATGTTCATTCATAATTACTCATTATAAGAAAACTAAGAGATTTTTGACCCACGATCAGAAACCACTCTCATGGTTTGTCCTTTTCATTTGTTTAATACTGTAATGGTGTGAATTTTCACCCCTCATTAATTCCCCATTTATACACCCCTTACCTTAGAAACCACAATCCTAATGATGTATTTTCCACATCCGCTTCGACCTTCCATCCACTTGGCAACTATTTTACATGTCAGTGGGGGATATTCTATCTGGGATGCTAGCATGGTGCGCAAACATTTGTGTGGTGTGCTATCATCCTGACAAGATTCTTGCCTCTAGAATCCACAAAGGCGTTACACTCCTCCATTAGACATGAAGTGTAACACTGCTTGCCCCTCTGGCTGAATTCAAATGCCCCTTTTTCCTCCATTATTCTCTTCAAATTGCCTTATTCTTCATTCTATCTAGCTTCTTCAATCTCTTGATCATGTTAGACTCTACACACTCACTTTCAGCTCCTTCACTCTAACGTTCGAACTCCATTGTAGTTGAAAGTTGTTGTTTTGATGGCTCCTCTTCCTCATTATTGTGGCAATGTTGGATTTGGAGAATGTCCGAGCTCGCATCTTCCTCTGTGTGCCTTGAGAGCATCTAGTTGGGAAGGTGATATCCATTCACTATCACTTTTCTTTACATCATCTACTTGCGTATTAGTGTACATTTTTTGCTTATTGCTTGGTATTTCCATTTCTATAAGCTTATTTATCATCTTTTGAAATCATTGTTATCTAGTTATCCATGGAGGTGGAAACACCAAAGCGGGGGACTGACTAAGGCAGTCCTCTAAATACAACCCCAACGTTTTCTCATTCCTTTGTCTGCAAGTTGTTTGTCAAGTGAAGTTCTTAAAGACCTCAACTTGCGAGTTCAAAGGTCCATTTCTACTACCTTTCTATTGTCGAATTCTATCTTAGTATTCTTAAAGTATTCTTCTTGTCATGATGTTATTTCAGTATTTTACATCTCTGTCATAGCATAAAACCTTGAACTGGTCAATTTTTTAGTTTATTTTTTAGCGCTTATATCTTCCCTTTACTCTTTTTGTCCGTATGGATTCCAAAACCCCAATGAGATGCCAATGCACCACATTGGAGTCTGTGTCCTACGTTGTCATCCTCAAGTAGTGAGCTACTTAAGTTGTAGACTGAACCCTGGGATTTGACTCGATTGACCCCCTGAGACATTTAGATTAGCAAAAGAATTATAACAGATCAATTTTCCTTCCTTTTCAGCCACTTAAACCTTAAACCTTTTTAAATCATTCATCTAGCTTGAGGTAGATCAAGGTGGCCTATTGCTTGGGACCCTCCTATGACTCAGGTCTTGAGCAATTGATCCCCCTTGTCTATATTTTGGTGAGCCCAATGTGAAATATTCTGGTTATGCTTTGTAGTATTTATGGAATCTTCTCTCATGTTCTAGGTGTGTTGTACGTGTGTGCATTGTAAGGTGCATAGTCTTGCAACTCAACCTACGACCCCTAGTGGTGTAGCCAAAAGGATCCCTAGACATTGTGAAGTGAAATCTAGATAGGTCATTGTCTGATTGTCATACCTTTGGGGTATCCAAAGGATGTCCTTTTCAAAGTATGTAAAATATGGACTCTTTTATGCATCTCCCCATCCCTTCTATGCAGCCTGTGAATGGGTCACTTGCTATAACCTTTACATCACAGGACCTGCCTATGAATGTGAATACTGATCCCTCTCCTCTGTACATTCTCGCTTGTATCAATGAGAACACCATGACTGGCATTCCCATTGATCCTATGTGTCATTTTTATGTTATAAAAAAGGAGATTATGTTGATAAATTTCTTGCATAAGGATGGGTATGATTGATTAAAAACCACAATACGTACGCACGGTGGACTCTCAGTCCTTCCAATTGGCTCTATGACCCTCTCAATCCTGGTAGGACCTATGACTCTAAATGCTCTTTTCGATATCATCTTGGAGTTTGACTTGTTCAAAGTGAAGCTACACATCCCATGGTTAGTTTCCATGAATGCAGTTGCTTTGATAGTTCATAAATGTTTGAAGTTTTCTCATTAGGGCTCCATGCATGTTGTGCACAACACTAAATATAAACCTCTAGTGTCACATCAACCTACTCGTTAGATCACTTCTGGCCCACCCCTGTTGGTCTTCTTCCTCCAAGGATAGACCTATTGTATCAAACTTATGTTAAATACAATAATGGGGGCATAGCACCGAAGGTGATCTACCTTGTCTCCCCTTACACTATTTTGGTTAAGGCTTCTATGATTGTGCAGAAACAAGCTGCCTCCTCCTTCTCTCAAAAGGGGAAGGGGAAGTATGCTTGCACCGAGGAGCCTTCCTCTATTTTTATTTTTTCATCCGCTTCTACCTCTTTCCTTGGTGTGGCACCTTTGACCTCTAATCCTATGCCTCGCATGGGGAGTCTAATAGTGCCCACTCGACAGAAGGAAAAGCATTAAGTATTCAAGCTTCCTATCTTACCCACGATGTTGAGGCCCATTGTCTATGGTAAGGGAAAGGGCCTTGATGGAGTTGCTCCTGCATCTTGATCTTCGCTACCTCCTACTACTCCTACCCCTAGGGAAATGAATGGGAAGAGGCCTACCATCAAGGTTCCTAATTCTACTTCTCCACCTATTTCAGTATCCACTCCTATACTTCTTGCTCCTACTCCCGTTTGGGAACCTACCCTTCAATTGGTAACAGTTGTGGAGGACACACCTATGGAAAAACATGAGCCTCTTGCTCCTTCTCAAGTAGTGAGTTCTAGTTCTTGGAGCTGAAAAAATTAGCTTATGTGTGAGTGTAAGCACTAGAGGAAGGCTTTGGGTGTTGAGAAATCTTCCTCGTGAAAGGTAGAAGAGAAGCCAACAACTCATGTTTCAACATCTCCTCTAACACCCCTCTCTTATGCTTCAGTTACTGTCACCTCAAACTTTCTTTTGGATCCTCCCACAAATGTTGATGACCCTCACCTTAAAAGGGTGCAGGTGTTCATCACTCCCTGGATGTAGCCCCCTCTTCTTATGTCCCTTTTGGACATCCTTCTATTTTCAAGGCCCATGGTCATACCAAACACCATGGTGATGTCCATTTTAGCCTTATCTTCCTCCTCGCCTTGCACTTCCTTTATGGGTATTTTACATTTTCTGATGAAGCATAAGTTGGAGGATGACCTTGCTTCAAATGGAGGAAAAAAGAAGGGATCACCTTCTTTGGTAGAGGGTTATGCTTTGGATTGCATCATCCTTGTGATAGAGGTAGCCCTAGTGTCTCCTAAGTTTTCCACCATCTCTCTTGATGAGATTGATTGTGGATCTCAGGCACCTCCTTCATCTCCCATCCAATTAACACATGGCACTCATGTCAAGTGCATGTTTAACTTAGTTGATGATGTCTTGGCTTGTTTGATGATCTTTGCAAGATCAATGATGTTTACCTCATAGGAGTTGACCAAAGAAGACCTTGAGGGGCCCTCTTCCTTATCTCTTGTCGTAAGAGAGTCAGAGGGTGCTCTCCTTGCTATCCCACCCTTGCAGGATCATGTTCCCTCTCCCTATAATGATCTAGATTGGGAGAACAATGATATCCTAGTTGATGAAAAATAGGAGGGAACCTCTTCTTTATCTGTAGATTATATTTTTGTGTGTTGTGTTTCCCCCATACTTGTTTTATGTGTTCCTAGAGGACCCTTGTCACCGTCGTAGGTGCTTGGATACAAGATTGAAATTGTGTCATAAACTTCCTCTATTTGTTGCATCATTCTTCTATATGTTGTATCCTGATTTTCAACAATTGGGGATGATGCAAAGTGTTGGGGGAATTTAGGCTTCCCTTCCATGTTGACCCAATTTTTTATTTTCATTTTTTCCTCACGTGCTCTTCACATTCTGATACATTTGGGGATTGATAATAGCTCATATGGATATTTTATTATATTTATCTATCTATATCTATGAGAACTTCTAACCCCAAATGATAAAATCCCCCTATCTCTTAATTTATTTTTCTTTGTTGATATTTCTTTTTATCTTTCTTTCTTCTTTTCTTGCTTCTTGATGTAGTGGTGTGTGTTGTCCCTTGTGTGTGCAATAACATTTCCATGTCTACATCTCATCATGTATCATGGGCCATGACATTTTTGCATGTTCTTCCTTTCCTTAGGATGCCATGTACTCCTTTTATTTGCACACACCATCCTCAAGGGGGGCTCCTACCTATCCAATTTTCAATAAGGGGTATTTGGTGGCCAATGAATCCCTTGTTGGAAATATTTGCATTTTTCAAAAATTTCATCCTTCACAAAGGATCCCCTTAGCAAGATTTTATTTTTAAATCAAATTCATAACAAAAAACAATTGAGACTTCATATTTGAGGAGGTCGTTCTCCCTTTTTCCAGATTCCTTGATGAAAAGGAATCTTTCAAAAGGATTCCTTAATGATAGGATCACTTACAAAAATGTCATTGCTTTTCAAATAGAGCATCCGTTGAGTAGACTATCTAGGTTCTTCAATATCTTGATCATTCTAGACTATACAAACTCACTTTCAGCTCCTTCACTCTGATGTTCGAACTCCATTGTAGTTGCAAGCTATTGTTTGTTGGCTCCTCTTCTTCATTTTTGCAGCAATGTTGCCTTTGGTGAGCTTGTGAGCTCACATATTCCTCTACGTGTCTTGAGAGCATCTAGTTAGAAAAGTGATATCCATTCACTATCACTTTTCTTTGCATCATCTACTTGCATAGTAGTGTATTGTGTTTTCTTATTGCTTGTTATTTCCATTCTAAAAGATTCTTTATCATCTTTCTACAATCGTTGCTATTTGGTTGTCAGTGGAGGTGGAAACACCAAAGCAAGGGACTAACTGAGGCAGTCCTCTAAATGCAGCCCCAACATTTTCTCATTCTTCTATGTGTAGGTTGTTCATCAAGTGAAGTTCTTAAAGACCTCAACTCGTAAGTTTGAAGGTCCATTTGTACAACCTTTCTCTTGTCGAATTCTAGCTTAATATTCTTAAAGTATTCTTGTTGTTGTGTTGTTATTTCTATATTTTCCATCTTTGTCATAGCATAAAACCTCATTGGTCAATCTGTTAGTAAGTTTCCAACCGTTTATGTCTCCACTTTAATCTTTCTATTTGTATGGATGCCAACACCCCACTGAGACACTAGTGCATCGCGCTAGAGTCTATTTCCTATGTTGTCATCCTCAGATAGTGAGTTTCTTGAGTTGTAGATTGAATCTTGGGATTTGACTCATTTGACCCCCTGAGACATTCAAATTAGTAGAAAGATAGTGACACATCAATTTTCCTTCCTTTTCAACCCCTTAAACCTTAAACCTTTCTAAATCATTCATCTAGCTTGATTCAAATAAGGGAAACTTATTGCTTGGGACCCTCTTGTGACCTAGGGTCTTGAGCAATCGAACCCCCTCCTCTACAAATACCTCAGGATTCCACAAGATGTTTTGTAGGTATGACCATAAATTTGTACAATCAAACCAACCTATATCTCCACCCATGTGGACTTTTTGTAGTACAACACCATAAGCCATCTACATCATGATCATTATCCATCATGCATTTACATCCCCTATTATCATTCATTATCATTTAATCTTTCACATTTGTATAATCCATTTTATTTACAACATCATTTAATTATTCACGTTTACATAATCAATTTTATTTACATCATTTACATTTCATCATTCATAAGCCATTTAATGTTTACATCTACATTATTCATTATAATTTAATCATTTTACATAATTCATTACTATAATCCATTTCATTTACATTCACATCATTCATAAATTCATAATCATAAAACATACATACATCATAATCATTTTTTGCCATTAAACTTTATCATTACCATGTCACATAATCATCTTAATCATGCATCATCTATATCGATAAATCATACATAACCAAAATACACCACTATAAAACATGTTAGCATCACATCTAACATACATGTGCATCATATAATCATAACATAAAAATACATCCAAATCATACATGCATAAATCATATAAACACCTACATCATCACATCATAAGGTCAATATATATAATCTAAACCCATCATCTCATATATCAAAAAATAATAATGTCATGATAAAAAATGTACGAATGTCTCTTGCATGTACACTCCAAAAAGTTGATACCCCTTTAGGGTATAATCCAAAAAAATATCATCACCCAAATACCTATCCCATGCTTACTGATGGACCTAATCAAGTTGATCTCAACTTGTGAGACTTGTTACTGACTAAAAAACTAGGATCTCTTTGCTCTGGTGGAACAACCTGCTCATATATTTGCTTGTAATGTTGTATCTTGTGTGTAACTCGATAAACCTCTAAAAAGGCATCCTATAACCTTGTCCTGCTATAAGCTACCAAACTATATCTTGCTCCTATTTGAGTTGAGCCACATTAGCCTGTGCCTGGGCCAATGTCACCCTCATGACATCCCTCTCCTATTGGAGCTAGTCTCACTCTATTCTCACAATTTCTAATTATTCCCCGCCATGTCCACCTCCTCCATCTAGCTACCCTTGTAATCATACTAACTCTGCCTAAGCCATGTCTCTCTCTCCCACTACCTGCAATTTATCCTATCGATTCTCATCTCTCTCTTGTTTTAGTTGATCTTACTGTACAAACAATAGAGCCAGTTGAACCTGAATGTCTCTCTCATCATCTCCATGGTCCTCCCCTCCAATCTCCACATCCTCCTTGGCACCTCTCCCTCCCTATATGATGTCCCTCCTCTATCACACTCAATGACCCTATTCATCTCCACCATCTTCATCACTTTCCTCATCACTATCATCCCCTTACTAGTACTATTGTTGTTGCTCTCTTTATTGCTGATCTCCTCCTCAACCATTTCCAATTGATCCTAACGGATCATCAACTGAATCAGCCTCCTCCCACCATGTGTCGTACTTAGGAGTGGTACCTACATCTATCACTACTGGCTATGTATCCCATGGAACCACAAGAGTGTTCCACCAATCTTGCTAAGTTATATAGAACTCTCTATATCCAACCCGTATCCCTCTCTCCCATACCATATTGCAAATACTGCCTCTACCACTAGCACAATTTTTTAGTGCCTAAACTGTCTCATGACACCCACTGGTAAATAACACTCAATGATAGTGGGAATCTAGCTAATCAAATATTGAATCTTCTAAATATATGGCATGTACAAGTGATCCTCATCCCATGCCTCATAGTAGTGATATGGATGTTAGATAAAACTTTCCATGTCATCAATGGCATGCCTTCAATACCTCATCTCTCCTAGTCGACACTATCGAAGAAAACCAACATACGCAAAAACATAGGCCATCCTTGGCCCTCTCCTGCTATCTATCACTTGGAGCAAAACTGACCGATTCTCGTAGGCCCAAATGTGTAGTAAGGTCACCCCACATCCAAAACTCTTCGCATCATGATAGATGATCAAGTGCATCTCCATGTCCAGCTCAGCTAACACACATGCACCCCATGCAAAAACAGTGCCATCTTATAGCATCTTTTCCAAGACACTTGCCCATCTAATTGCAAAGACTTGAGATCTCCGATCAGGTACAAGAACCCCAATAATCAATGCAACAATGAACAAATAGAGCTCTAGCAACGCCCCCATACCAAACTACAAATCTAGCTCGATCCCCCTCACTAGAATATTTTTTGTCATGAACACCCTCGGTAATGTAGGTCTGACATGCATTAGGTCATACTACACTAACTCCCCACAAATTTAAAGCCTGAGGATCTGCCAGACATCCTCCAAAGTGATTGTAGCCTCACCTATAAGTAGGTGAAATTTGCTCATGTCTTTATGCCACATCTCCACTAGTGCTATTATCGTGCCTTAGTGGGCCCTCAATCGGGGCATCCAACACATGTGGTAGAGTCTCATCAGACTCAAAAACTCATTGTCAATCTTCATCAACCTATGCCACAACTGGTACATCACTGACATATGCCTCACCCATAACAACAAGGGACCCAAAGGCTCCTACATCATACCACACACTAACATTAGCCCTCAAACGACATAAATTCCTTTCATTTCTACTCCCAAACCCTTGCACACTTGCAATTTCTGCAAAATCGCACTTCATTTTTGGAGCAAGCATCATTTTAGGAACAAGAATGTACTTAACCAATGCAAGTGTAGTTGTGCATAAGCATTGACTTATCCAATGAAAGTGTGTACCCAACCAATGCAAGTTTCGATAGGCACAAGCGAGAACCTATCCTATGGAGACACAAGCTCGCTCAACGCAAACACCATTTGGCACAAGCAAAATGATCAACTTCGTAGGCATCCCCTACCCAAGAGAAAGTGTAACTTTGTGCATAGGCGCAAATTCATGACATGCAAGTGTCGTGACCACACACAAAAGTGCGGTTATGTAAAATTGCACCTCCATTTTAAATGGCTTTACACCCTAATTTGACCTATCTCTTGACCCCTAAAACTACCTGAAACCCATGGGATAGGATACATACCAAGTCTCCTACATACTCCAATTGCTAGTACTCTTGAACTCACTCTAAAATATGGAAATGATATGGGATAGATGTCATCGCTCCTTCCCACCCTCCAAAATCCTCACCAAAATACAAGGGTGAAAATGACCTTTTGGGCCCCCCTCAAGCCTATTTATAGGCTCCAAATCCTAATTTTATTCCTCCAAACCCTAATTTTTTTCCATGATAAGTAGTGAATGCACTAAACCTACTATATTTTCTTTTTTTTTTTAGCTTGTTCTTTTGTTTATTCTACTATTTTTTCCTCATTTTCATCCTAAACTTCTTTACATCATTCCAGCCCACCTTTCTCGAGACATTGACCAAAAATGTTTTTCAATTTTTTTCCACTCGATCTCTTGAGGGGAAATCACCTCTCATCACATTGGGGAAAAAAAAATAATCTTCTTTGATGCAACGTCACTTCAAATGTCACATCAAAAAGGGGAAAAAGTACACCCCAATTTTTGACCTTATACCCTTAATTAATTCAAATTCTAAATTTTAATTAATTATCTTGATTCCTTCCTAATTAATTAAATATTGTATTATTTAATTAATTAATCTATCTTAACCTATAATTAATTAAATAATTTACTATTTAATTAATTATCTCATTCTCTGACTATAATTAATTCAATATTGTATTATTTAGTTAAGTATTCCACCTTACCTTATAATTAATCCTAAAGTTCTATCAAATTAATTAAATATTTGACTATTTAATTAATTTAACCTTTATGCACATTCGTCTAAGTCCTCTCAACTTCATTAAGATAAATAGTCCATCATTAATTAACTTAATCTACATCCTAATCATCATTATTGATTTCTCCAACTTTTAATCCTATTTAAGTTAGTGAACCCATGGTTAGTTAACTTAACTCATGATTAATTAACTTAATCCATAGCCTAACCAACACTATCATTTTTTACTAATTTTAAATTCTACCCATTCCCCCAAACTTGGGAACATGTGTAAAGTGTTGCATGCACAAGTCACTT
Organism: Sequoia sempervirens; assembly: GCA_007258455.2. NCBI lineage: Eukaryota > Viridiplantae > Streptophyta > Pinopsida > Cupressales > Cupressaceae > Sequoia > Sequoia sempervirens. Next base: position 727,371,111 of record VDFB02193867.1, on the reverse strand, counting down.
TCAACTTCCAACTCACCCTTTGACCTCTTTTCCTATTGGGTGCTCACACATGTGAGGTCCTCTTCCCCATGCAAGCCACCCTACACTTGTCATTTATCACCACTTATCATATGGTGAAATCCTACTCACTTTCCACCTTTCCTTATTTGTTTCCACTTGTCAACTTCATATTCTTTCCAAGATGTGCTCACACATGTGTGAACACACCTTGTCATCCACTTGTCATTTCCTTTTTCTTCCCAATGTGTGTTCACATATGTGTGAGCACACCTTGTCATCCACTTGCCATTTCCTTGTTCTTCCCAATGTGTGCTCACACATGTATTAGCACACCATTTCCCTCTTCCCCATGGCACATGTTACCTTTGCATGCCTCCACCTTGTTGCACTTGTCACAAAGCTAAGCCTTGTCATATGATTGAATCCTAACTCTTCATTTCACATTCAAACTTGACCCTCCATTTCATTCACCAAAAATATATAAATTGAGGCCTTGCCTTCACAATTTTTCATCTTCAATCATCATAGCCATATTATGCTGGAATTAGATCTTGAGAGCAATCCACAATCAATCATTTAGAGCAAATCTCCAAGTAATTTGGGTGTGTACTTAAGCTCAATCCATGGACAAGGGAATTAAGGTATAATCTTTGTGTTTGCATGCTTTTGATTGTATTTCAATTGATCCTACCTTGTGATCACATTCCTACCTCTTAACTTAGTTGCCTTCCTACTTAATCTAGAGAGTGATTATATACTAGCTTCTAGGTTTAAGAAAGATCTATGTTTGACTCAATTACATCTCAAGTCCAATGTCCAATGAAATGTGTAAATATGATCCCAAGGAATTCAAGAATCATCAAACATGGGTGTCGATGGCTGCAAACCTAAATTGGATTGGTCTTGTTCTATATACATCCTATAATGAGCCATTAAGGCTCTACAAGATACAGTGAGACTTCACAGGTTTCCTCCAATAGGTTCGAGTCCAAGTGGCTCAATAAGGCAATATTCTGGTTAAGTGTTCTTCTGAATCATAGTGTCATGGGGGTCATCACCTAGGTATGTTTTTTTATACTTCCCATTTTTCCTTTGTTCCAATCTACAAGAGAAAACTAGTTATTGTGGTAAGATGAGATATGAATCTTTGGGATGCTCTTGCATCACTCAATTGGAATGGGAACTTACATTATTTTTTATGAGTATACAAGTATTCCTAAAGGAAATAACACTTAGGAGCCAACCAAACAAGAAGACAAGGATTTCTCAAGGATATAGAAGTTGTATTTCAACACAGATGAATGCATTAATGAGCAAGCAGATGAGTGTATCTTGTATCTCCAATAGAGAACATGATTCTATGATTTTTTGTGCTTAGTTTAGCTACACAAATAATGGGGAAAATTATTAATCCTTAGTTCATGGGCTCATTTTAGCTAAAGGGTTCAAAGTTAAGAAACTAAAGATTTTTGTAGACTCAAAGCTAGTCATTAGAAAAGTCAAAGGAGAAACTATGACAAAAAAATGATTATTAGATGATACCAACATAGATTTGGGATCTCCTAGATATTTTTGAAGCTTTGAACATCCAAAAAATCCTAAGGACATAAAACATTCAAGCTAAAATAAATGGCAATGATTGGATCACAATTTGATCCTACCAAGGATCTCTTGGTTAACAAAAAATCTATCAAATTGATAATCCAACCTTTTATCTTTGATAACCATGATCACTGACAAGCATTTTATTGTGATTCTTAAATTTCACTATTCATTCATCAATTTAAAGATTTGGTAGAGTAGTTGTAGCCAAAGATAGAAGAATCCTATGGAGATCAAATTATTCAACTTAGATCTAATAATTTCCCTAAAATATTGATTATCTTGGAGTCTTTTTACTTTGAATGATGCAAAGAAAAAATTAAAATCTCAATGAATCAAAGGACCTATGTTGAAGAAGTATTATGCTCTGACAAAAAGGAAAAAGGTGGAAAACTGTGTACCAAAAAATAAATAGATTTCCTAGTATACCTACATGAGAAGAATAATGGAGTTATGGCATGGAACTACATGGAGTTGAATGGATAAATAAAAAATAAGTATAAGAATTAAAACTGAGAGTTTGGCATACTAAGTAAAGTTTAAACTAGTGAACATAAAAGAAAATCAAATGATTGCATTAAACATTAACAATGGTGGGTGGAGGTTTCAATCAAGAGAAAATGCCCCTTGCGAAGGTTTAGGGGTAGAGCTAGTGGGGTCATGGGATAGAACCCCTTGCGAGGGTCTAGGGAGAAAGCCCCCAATGGGGTCAATTGATTTTATTTCAATTGATTTTACCTTGTTATCACATTCCTACCTCTTCACTTAGTTCCCTTCCTACTTAATCTAGAGAGTGATTATATACTAGCTTCTAGCATCAAGAAAGATCTATGTCTACCTCAATTACAAATCAAGTTTGATCTCCAATGAAATGTGTATATATCAATCCCAAGGAATTGAAGAATCATCAAATGTGCATGTGGATGGATGAAAACCTAAATGGGATTGGTCTTGTTCTATATCCATCCTATAATGAGCCATTAAGGCTCTGCAAGATATAGTGAGACTTCACATGTTTCCTCCAATAGGTTCAGGTCCAAGTGGATCAACGAGGTGATATTCTAGTTAAGTGTTCTTCTAAATCATAGTGTCATGAGGGTTGTCACCTACGTATGTTGTCGTAGACTTCCCATTTTTCCTTCATTCCAATCTACAAGAGAATACTAGCTATTGTGGTAAGATGAGATATTAATCTCTGGGATGCTCTTGCATCACTCAATTGGAATGGGAACTTATGTGATTTGTGATGAATATCAAATTATTCCTGAAGTCAATAACGCTTAGGAGCCAGCAAAACAAGACAAGGATTTCTTGAGGATATAGAAGTTGTATTTCAACATAGATGAATGCATTAAAGATCAAGCACATGAGTGTGTCTTGTATCTCCAATAAAGAACATGATTCTATGGTTTTTTGTCTTTACTTTAGCTACACAAATAATGGGGAAAATTATTAATCCTTAGTTCATGGGCTCATTTTAGCTAAAGGGTTAAAAAAAATGGCAATGATTGGATCACAATTTGATCCTACCAAGGATCTCTTGGTTAAAAAATAATCTATGAAATTGATAATCCAACCTTTTATCTTTGATAACCATGATCATTGACAAGTATTTTATTGTGATTCTTAAATTTCACTATTCATTCATGAATTCAAAGATTTTGTAGAGCAGTTGTAGCCAAAGATAGAAGAATCCTATGGACATCAAATTATTTAGCTTAGATCTAATAATTTCCCTAAGATATTGATCATCTTGGAGTATTTTTACTTTGAATGATGCAAAGAAAAAATTAAAATCTCAATGAATCAAAAGAACTATGTCAAGTATTTTATTGTGATTCTAAAACAACACTACTCATTCATCAATTCAAAGAGTTCATAGAGTAGTTGTAGCCAAAGATAGAAGAATACTATGGAGATCAGATTATTTAGCTTAGATCTAATAATTTCCCTAAAATATTGATCATCTTGGATTCTTTTACTTTGAACGATGGAAAGACATAATTAAAATCTCAATGAATCAAAGAAACTATGTTAAAGAAGTATTATGCTTCGAAAAAAAGGTAAAAGTGGGAAAAGTGTACCAAAAAATAAATAGATTTCCTAGTATACCTACATGAGAAGAATTATAGAGTTATGGCATGAAACTACAAGGAGTTGAATGGATAAACAAAAAATAAGTATAAGAATTGCAACTAAGACTTTGGCACACTAAGTAAAGTTTAAAATAGTAAACATAAAAGACAAGAAAATGATTGCATTAAGCATTAACAATGGTGGGTGGAGGTTTGCAATCAAGAGGAAATGTTCCTCGCAAAGGTTTATGGGCAGAGCTCGTGGGGTCAAGGGATAGTACCCCTTGCAAGGTTCTAGGGAGAAATCCCCCAATGGGGTCAATTGATTTTATTTCAATTGATTTTACCTTGTTATAACATTCCTACCTCTTCACTTAGTTTCCTTCTTACTTAATCTAGAGAGTGATTATATACTAGCTTCTAGCGTTAAGAAAGATCTATGTTTTCCTCAATTACATCTCAAGTCCAATGTCCACTGAAATGTGTATATATCGATCCCAAGGAATTGAAGAATCATCAAACATGGGTCAGGATGGGTGCAAACCTAAATGGGATTGTTCTTGTTCTATATCCATCCTATAATGAGTCATTAAGGCTCTATAAGATACAGTGAGACTTCACATGTTTCCTCCAATAGGTTTGCATCCAAGTGGCTCAACAAGGCGATATTCTGGTTAAGTGTTCTTCTAAATAATAGTGTTGTGGGGGTCGTCACCTAGGTATATTGTCATAGACTTCCCACTTTTTCTTTGTTCCAATCTACAAGAGAAAACTTGCTATTGGGGTAAGATGGCATATGAATCTTTGGGATGCTCTTGCTTCACTCAATTCGAATGGGAACTAAAGTGATTTTTTATGAATATCAAAGTATTCCTAAAGTCCATAACGCTTAGGAGCCAACAAAACAAGACAAGGATTTCTCAAGGATATAGAAGTTGTATTTCAACAAATATGAATGCATTAAAGAGCAAGCACATGAGTGTGTCTTGTATCTCCAATAGAGAACATGATTCTATTTTTTTTTGTCTTTAGTTTAGCTACACAAATAATGGAGAAAATTATTAATCCTTAGTTCATGGGCTCATTTTAGCTAAAGGGTTCAAAGTTAAGAAACTAAAGATTTTTGTAGACTCAAAGCTGGTCATTAGAAAAGTCAAAGGAGAAACTATGACAAAAAAATGATTATGAGATGATACTACCATAGATTTGGGATCTCTTAGATATTTTTGTAGCGTTGAACATCCAAAAAACCCTAAGGACATAAAACATTCAAGCCAAAAAAATGGCAATGATTGGATCACAATTTGATCCTACCAAGGATCTCTTGGTTAAAAAAAAATCTATCAAATTGATAATACAACCTTTTATCTTTGATAACCATGATCACTGACAAGTATTTTATTGTAATTCTTAAATTTCACTATTCATTCATCAATTCAAATATTTTGTAGAGCAGTTGTAGCCAAAGATAGAAGAATGTATGAAGATCAAATTATTCAGCTTAGATGTAATAATTTCCCTAAAATATTGATCATCTTGGAGTCTTTTTACTTTGAATGATGCAAAGACAAAATTAAAATCTCAATGAATCAAAGGAACTACGTCAAGTATTTTATTGTGATTCTAAAACAACACTACTCATTCATCAATTCAAAGAGTTCGTAGAGCAGTTGTAGCCAAAGATAGAAGAATCCTATGGAGATCAGATTATTTAGCTTAGATCTAATAATTACCCTAAAATATTGATCATCTTGGAGTCTTTTACTTTCAACGATGGAAAGGCATAATCAAAATCTCAATGAATCAAAGAAACTATGTTGAAGAAGTATTATGCTTTGAAAAAAAGGTAAAAGTGGGAAGAGTGTGTACCAAAAAATAAATAGATTTCCTAGTGTACCTACATGAGAAGAATAATAGAGTTATGGCATGAAACTACAAGGAGTTGAATGGATAAATAAAAAACAAGTATAAGAATTGCAACTAAGACTTTGGAATACTAAGTAAAGTTTAAACTAGTAAATATAAAAGACAATAAAATGATTGTATTAAGCATTAACAATGGTGGGTGGAGGTTTGCAATCAAGAGGAAATGCCCCTTGCAAAGGTTTAGGGGTAGAGCTAGTGGGGTCATGGGATAGCACCCCTTGTGAGGGTCTAGGGAGAAAGCCCCTAGTGGGGTCAATTGATTTTACCTTATTATCACATTCCTACCTCTTCACTTAGTTGCCTTCCTACTTAATCTAGAGAGTGATTATATACTAGCTTCTAGCGTTAAGAAAGATCTATGTTTGCCTCAATTACATCTGAAGTTCAATGTCCAATGAAATGTGTATATATCGATCCCAAGGAATTGAAGAATCATCAAATGTGGGTGTGGATGGGTGCAAACCTAAATGGGATTGGTCTTGTTCTATATCCATCCTATAATGAGCCATTAAAGCTTTGCAAGATACAATGAGACTTCACATGATTCCTCCAATAGGTTCGGGTCCAAGTGGCTCAACGAGGCGATATTGTGGTTAAGTGTTCTTCTGAATAATAGTGTCGTGGGGTTCGTCACCTAGGTATGTTGTCGTAGACTTCCCATTTTTCCTTCATTCCAATCTGCAAGAGAAAACTAACTATTGTGGTAAGATGAGATATGAATCTCTGGGATTCTCTTGCATCACTCAATTTGAATGGGAACTAAAGTTATTTGTTATCAATATCAAAGTATTCCTAAAGTCAATAACACTTAGGAGCCAAAAAAACAAGACAAGGATTTCTCAAGGATATAGAAGTTGTATTTCAACATAGATGAATGCATTAATGAGCAAGCACATGAGTGTGTCTTGTATCTCCAATAGAGAACATGATTCTATGTTTTTCATCTTTAGTTGAGCTACACAAATAATGGGGAAAATTATTAATCCTTAGTTCATGGGCTCATTTTAGATAAAGGGTTCAAAGTTAAGAAACTAAAGATTTTTGTAGACTCAAAGCTGGTCATTAGAAAAGTCAAAGGAGAAACTATGACAAAAAAATGATTATGAGATGATACTACCATAGATTTGGGATCTCCTCGATATTTTTGTAGCGTTGAACATCCAAAAAATCCTAAGGACATAAAACATTCAAGCCAAAAAAAATGGCAATGATTGGATCACAATTTGATCCTACCAAGGATCTCTGGTTAAAAAAAAATCTATCAAATTGATAATACACCTTTTATCTTTGATAACCATGATCACTGACAAGTATTTTATTATGATTCTTAAATTTCACTATTCATTCATCAATTCAAATATTTTGTAGAGCAGTTGTAGCCAAAGATAGAAGAATCATATGAAGATCAAATTATTCAGCTTAGATGTAATAATTTCCCTAAAATATTGATCATCTTGGAGTCTTTTTACTTTGAATGATGCAAAGACAAAATTAAAATCTCAATGAATCAAAGGAACTATGTCAAGTATTTTATTGTGATTCTAAAACAACACTACTCATTCATCAATTCAAAGAGTTCGTAGAGCAGTTGTAGCCAAAGATAGAAGAATCCTATGGAGATTAGATTATTTAGCTTAGATCTAATAATTACCCTAAAATATTGATCATCTTGGAATCTTTTACTTTCAACGATGGAAAGGCATAATCAAAATCTCAATGAATCAAAGAAACTATGTTGAAGAAGTATTATGCTTCGAAAAAAGGTAAAAGTGGGAAGAGTGTGTACCAGAAAATAAATAGATTTCCTAGTGTACCTACATGAGAAGAATAATAGAGTTATGGCATGGAACTACAAGGAGTTGAATGGATAAATAAAAAACAAGTATAAGAATTGCAACTAAGACTTTGGAATACTAAGTAAATTTTAAACTAGTAAACATAAAAGACAATAAAATGATTGTATTAAGCATTAACAATGGTGGGTGGAGGTTTGCAATCAAGAGGAAATGCCCCTTGCAAAGGTTTAGGGGTAGAGCTAGTGGGGTCATGGGATAGCACCCCTTGTGAGGGTCTAGGGAGAAAGCCCCTAGTGGGGTCAATTGATTTTACCTTATTATCACATTCCTACCTCTTCACTTAGTTGCCTTCCTACTTAATCTAAAGAGTGATTATATACTAGCTTCTAGTGTTAAGAAAGATCTATTTTTGCCTCAATTACATCTGAAGTTCAATGTCCAATGAAATGTGTATATATCGATCCCAAGGAATTGAAGAATCATCAAATGTGGGTGTGGATGGGTGCAAACCTAAATGGGATTGGTCTAGTTCTATATCCATCCTATAGTGAGCTGATAAGGCTCTGCAAGATACAGTGAGACTTCACATGATTCCTCTAATAGGTTTGGGTCCAAGTGGCTCAACGAGGCGATATTTTGGTTAAGTGTTCTTCTGAATAATAGTGTCGTGGGGGTCGTCACCTAGGTATGTTGTCGTAGACTTCCCATTTTTCCTTCATTCCAATCTGCAAGAGAAAACTAACTATTGTGGTAAGATGAGATATGAATCTCTGGGATGCTCTTGCATCACTCAATTTGAATGGGAACTAAAGTTATTTTTTATGAATATCAAAGTATTCCTAAAGTCAATAACGCTTAGGAGCCAAAAAAACATGACAAGGATTTCTCGAGGATATAGAAGTTGTATTTCAACATAGATGAATGCATTAATGAGCAAGAACATGAGTGTGTCTTGTATCTCCAATAGAGAACATGATTCTATGTTTTTTTGTCTTTAGTTGAGCTACACAAATAATGGGGAAAATTATTAATCCTTAGTTCATGGGCTCATTTTAGCTAAAGGGTTCAAAGTTAAGAAACTAAAGATTTTTGTACACTCAAAGTTGGTCATTAGAAAATTCAAAGGAGAAACTATGACAAAACAAGGATTATGAGATGATACTACCATAGATTTGGGATCTCCTAGATATTTTTGAAGCTTTGAACATCCAAACAACCCTAAGGACATAAAACATTCAATCTGAAAAGAATGACAATGATTGGATCACAATTTGATCCTACCAAGGATCTCTAGGTTAACAAAAAATCTATCAAATTGATAATCCAACATTTTATCTTTGATATCCATGATCACTGACAAGTATTTTATTGTGATTCTTAAATTTCACTATTCATTCATCATTTCAAATATTTTGTAGAGCAGTTGTAGCCAAATATAGAAGAATCCTATGGAGATCAAATTATTCAGCTTAGATTTAATAATTTCCCTAAAATATTGATCATCTTGGAGTCTATTTACTTTGAATGATGCAAAGAAAAAATTAAAATCTCAATGAATCAAAGGAACTATGTCAAGTATTTTATTGTGATTCTAAAACAACACTGCTCATTCATCAATTCAAAGAGTTTGTGGAGCAGTTGTAGCCAAAGATAGACAAATCCTATGGAGATTATATTATTTAGCTTAGATCTAATAATTTCCCTAAAATATTGATCATCTTGGAATCTTTTGCTTTCAACGATGGAAAGACAGAATTAAAATCTTAATGAATCAAAGAAACTAAGTTGAAGAAGTATTATGCTTCGACAAAAAGGTAAAAGTGGGAAAAGTGTGTACCAAAAAATAAATAGATTTCCTAGTATACTTGTGTGAGAAGAATAATAGAGTTGTGGCATGGAACTACAAGGAGTTGAATGGATAAATAAAAAATAATTAGAAGAATTGCAACTGAGACTTTGGCATACTAAGTAAAGTTTAAACTAGTAAACATAAAAGACAAGAAAATGATTGCATTAAACATTAACAATGGTTGGTGGAGGTTTGCAATCAAGAGGAAATTCCCCTTGTGAAGGTTTAGGGATAGAGCTAGTGGGGTCATGGGATAGCACCCCTTGTGAGGGTCTAGGGAGAAAGCCCCCAATGCGGTCAATTGATTTTATTTCAATTTATTTTACCTTGTTATCACATTCCTACCTCTTCACTTAGTTGCCTTCCTACTTAATCTAGAGAGTTATTATATACTAGCTTCTAGCGTTATGAAAGATCTATGTCTGCCTCAATTACATCTCAATTTCGATGTCCAATGAAATGTGTATATATCGATCCCAAGGAATTGAAGAATCATCAAACGTGGGTGTGGATGGGTGCAAACCTAAATGGGATTGGTCTTGTTCTATATACATCCTATAATGATCCATTAAGGCTCTACAGTGAGACTTCACATGTTTCCTCCAATAGCTTTGGGTCCAAGTGGCTCAACGGGGCGATATTCTGGTTAAGTTTTCTTATGAATCATAGTGTTGTGGGGGTCGTCACCTAGGTATGTTGTCGTAGACTTCCCATTTTTCCTTCGTTCCAATCTACAAGAGAAAACTAGCTATTGTGGTAAGATGAGATATGAATCTCTGGGATGCTCTTGCATCACTCAATCGGAATGGGAACTTACATGATTTGTGATTAATATCAAAGTATTCCTAAAGTCAATAACGCTTAGGAGCCAAGAAAACAAGACAAGGATTTCTCGAGGATATAGAAGTTGTATTTCAACACAGATGAATGAATTAATGAGCAAGCACATGAGTGTGTCTTGTATCTCCAATAGAGAACATGATTCTATGTTTTTTTGTCTTTAGTTTAGCTACACAAATAATGGGGAAAATTATTAATCCTTAGTTCATGGGCTCATTTTAGCTAAAGGGTTTAAAGTTAAGAAACTAAAGATTTTTGTAGACTCAAAGCTGGTCATTAGAAAATTCAAAGGAGAAACTATGACAAAAAAATGATTATGGGATGATACTACCATAGATTTGGGATATCCTAGATATTTTTGAATCGTTGAACATCCAAACAATCCTAAGGACATAAAATATTAAATCTGAAATAAATGGAAATGATTGGATCAAAATTTGATCCTACCAAGGATCTCTAGGTTAACAAAAAATCTATCAAATTGATAATCCAACATTTTATCTTTGATAACCATGATCACTGACAAGTATTTTATTGTGATTCTTAAATTTCACTATTCATTCATGAATTTAAAGATTTTGTAGAGCAGTTGTAGCCAAAGAAGAATCCTATGGATATCAAATTATTCAGCTTAGATCTAATAATTTCCCTAAAATACTAATCATCTTGGAGTCTTTTTACTTTGAATGATGCAAAGAAAAAATTAAAATCTCAATGAATCAAAGGAACTATGTCAAGTATTTTATTGCAATTCTAAAACAACACTGCTTTAAAATAACTCCAACATACCATCATTAGTATGGTTATTATTTCAAAACAAAGTAAGTATTCAACATCCATATGAGATAATCCAACATGCTTTAAAATGCAAACAAATGACAAGATGACTAAAAGCATATAAAACATGAAGTAAATCCTGTCTTATAGTGGATTGATGCTTCTGTGGAAAGAAGCCCTTTCCCAATCCCTGATAAGCCAATGATGAAGATGCAATGCTAAGATAATGGACAGAATTAGCTCTCAATGTGAAGAGAGTAACTTTTCATGAAGTTGTAGATTGTGGATGATAAGAATGAAGGATAGCTTCTCCATTTATTGAAGATTTTGATGAGAGAAGAGGCAAGAGGGATGGATGTGGGACAAAAGAAAAACCAATGACAAGATTCCATTTTGCAAGATGTGATAGGATGAAGGTTGTGCACATCTTGGTCAATGTGCCAAAGAGGGGGAGATTTGAAATTCAAAAGATGGCTTGTTGGAGGGAGAAGAAAATTCTTAAATGCCAAGTGGGGGACATGTAAGAGGAGAGTTAATGCTATGTTGGAAGGGACAAGTCCACTTGGAGGGAGATTTGAAATGGGGGAATATTCCATATTTATCCCATGTTGATGGAAAATGAAGCTTTAATAAATGAATTAAATGATTTATTTGTGCAAGTGGGAAAAGCTAGAGGATGGGACTTTCATTAAGATTAACATTAATCATGATTTAGCTAACTTAAGTGGAGGTTAGGTGATTTGACCTTTTGATTTATATTTATGGGTTAAAATAAATCAAAAGGAGATGGAAGATGATTTTAGATTTAGTTAAATAAATATTTTGATTTATTTAGGTAAGGGGGATAATTTTTGTGTTTATTTAATTTAAATGGAGGACCTTAGAGATAAATCAAATAAGCTTGATTTATTTAATGAATGGACTTGATTAAATGCAATATGCTAATTTTTCATGTCTATAGGTACATGTCATATGGTTTAAAGACTTAATTATACTCCCAAGGTACCCGAAAGCACTCATTTTTATTTCATGCAACTACTTTCTTCAAGTGAGCCCTCAACCATTAATTCTCTTTGATCTTAGACCCCTTAATCATCACCAAAAATGTGGAGACATGTGTTCTCTCCTTGTCCTCTCAATCCTGTCAACCAATTTAAGCCCTTGATCTCTTCTTTTAATCCCATCAATTCAATCCTTGAGACAAAAATATATAAATTGGCCTCAACCCAAGCTATTTTTAAGAAGACTCCATGGAATGCAATGTTATGTTGTAGGTAGGAGCACTCACATATCATCAACTCAACAATCTTTGAGCACAAACACAATGGTTTGGTGCAAAAAAGATTATTGTTGATGATTTATTTGTATAGTTTCATTGATGTTCTACTAACTCTTATATTTAATTTGATTGTTGCATAAATTGTGAGAAAGATAGGTTAATATTATTATTTTATATTGTTCTTGTATGCTCCAATTTTTATATATGTAGTTACTAGAATGATAGCAAGGGATAAATTTTAATGTTGTGAATGTGTTAACAAAAATCCCTTATCTTAAATTTGGAATTCATTTACATGCCAATTTATCAATATTTAGTAACAAACATATTAAGGATATCTTATTATATTCAAACAATAGACAAGTCTTCAACATAAATAATTCTTAAGTAAATGTTAAATTAAATAGTTCTCGTGTCTTTACTTATCTATTAAATAAATATTAAAAATGATATTTAAATATCTACAAAATAAAACAACTTTTAAACTAAAAGTGAAGGTTTTTTATTCATTTTTTTTTAGAGCTTTTTATTTCATTAGTATTTAAAAATAAAATAGTTCTTGAATAAAAGTTAAATTAATGTTTATATATATATATATAGTTTACCTTATTTAAATACTTGTGTGTATATTGTAGTTTAGATAGATATCAATAAATAATATTCATATAATGTTGTGAAGAAAAATATTTTATTTACAACAATCTAAGTTAATGAAGTAATGCCCTTAATTATACAAATCTCGATGTCTTTTACCTAGATATATATAAGATATCTATGCTAGTTTTGTTATAGTTTGGTATTATTTTATTTACTACTAGTTTAGAATTATTTTATTTTAATTGCATTGTTTACTTTATTTTTTGTTGACAATTTACTTTACTTATGAAACTTTTAATTTTACTTTTGAAAAAACTACCATTCATTATTTTATAACTATTTTATTTTGTTTATACTTTGAGCAATGTACTAAGTATTATATATTTATATGTTATTTTTCAATAATTGCATTTATAAGTATAATATATAATTTTAATATTAAAAAAAAAAAAAATCACTTTTCTACTAATAAAAATTAATTAGTTTATATGAGAAACTAAAAAGTAATGACTTCAAAAAATTTCCCTTTTTTATTTTGATTGTGCCACAAATTGCAAACCATAAACCATGTTTTCCTAAATTTAGAAGCAATAGATCAATTACAAATTGTGATGGAGGAAAATATAGCTATATAGGGAGGTTTTAAATAGATGGAAGAACTCACATGAAGTCCATAATGTGCACATGAAAAGAGGTAAGCATATTGAACCAAGGGAAATATATTTTATCAAGATCTTTATGGCCTCAAATCATGAAATAACAATGACCACTAAGAATATTGTTATCCCCCATTGGGCAGTAAGGCTAATAATTCCTTTTGGTAAGGGCACAAGAAAAACCAAAATGAACTATCTACAATCCCTCAATTATAGGAAATGGGAAATTATGGAGATGATAAACAAGTACAATGAACAATGCCCAATATTATATTTTAGTCTACAAAAATTACAATGAGTACAAAGCCTTGCATTTATAGGAAAGGAAGAGGCAATCCAACTATCATGTGGATTGAAAAGTGCCCCATAATCTGGCATAAAAGAGTAGACATGTTTCCTATAGGTGTCAAACTTAGGATCAATTGGAATGTGCAAACCAACAACCTATTTGACCAAGTCATCAACCTTGATGCCAAGTGTTGAGTGACCTTTGAGGTGAGATGGAAAGTCTTCCAACCTCAAAAAGGTAGCACATGAGGTTTACCAAATAACTTGGTAACCTCTAAAGGTTTAAAGGTTGCACATTCAGCTAGACAATATGTTGTTAAACCTCATCAACCTAAGTACACTTAAGTATAGTGGATAAATAAATAATTTACTCTAACATAATTGACCCTAGTACATTTCACCTCTTAGACCTTAATGTCTAGAAATTTGAATAGAAGATGAAGAAACCAGGGATCATGAATAATATCTCAAAGATTATGCCATAATTTGTAGATTCACAAGATTATGGCCCAATATGTGTGATTTGTATATTTTTACATTAGATTTTTTGAAAGAAGGATTAGAGGAGGAAAACAACATATATCCATGCATCAACGAATTCTCTATCCTTGGGTCCAATTCGGTCAAGGATAAAGATACAATGTTGAAGATAGGGTCATGAGAATTCTAATGTAACTATCTTTGTATGAAATCATGGACATCAATCTTTGATTCATTCTCCTTTGTCAACATATGGGTGTGTCTACCTTACTTCCCCTTGCAATTTTGACACATAAGGCTTAAAGGCCACCATTGGTAATGGGATTAGAAATTTCATATCTAAGGATTTGTTTCTTATGTAAGATATAATTTTCTTTAGGATCTCCATGGAAATGAATCTTCTCTCAAGGTCAGTGACAAAAGTAGAGGTAGTCAATTGAGTCAGAAAAAAAATTGCTTGTAGGTGCAAAAAGTTACTCTATTGAGCATATAACCAATCAATTAAAAAATAATCTTGTTAATGAGCTTGGAGATCATTTTTCAAGTGTAACTCCCACTTGGTGGGTTATAGAAAATTGACATCAGTATGTTATTTCCCTTGGCAACCCACTCAAGGAGGTCCCTTTCCAATCTCCTCTAGTTTGCACCTCTCTTTATCATGAGCAAGACATTTCTACAAATGTTTCTCTAATTAAAAGTAATGGCTCGATTCATGTATTTATTAACTCTTTAACACTAAATATAGATAATGTGACTGGACACTGAGCAACCCAAAGACCCCCCAAAAGTTTAAAGTGATGCACTCAACAATTATCAAACATGATTCACTCTCCCTTTCTTGGATGAATTGGACTTAGGTAAAAAAGAAAAGGATTGCATTATAAAAGATTAATAACATCTAATGAATTTAAGGTCATTCAAGAAGGATGACACCAAAAATAATGAGAAAGGTTTATGTAGCTCTTGCAATTACCATGGTATTTAGATTTAAGCCAATTGAGGGTTAGCAACATAATATTTGATCTATTGTGCACCTCTAAATATGGGTTTCATGCACAATTTTATTTGATATTTTTTTATTCCTGGGAGTGGTCCCCTAGACCATAATTCATCAATCCAATGAAATATAGTTTATAATCAATATTTATTTTTAAATATTGACAAAGTGAAATAAAAGTATATATTTGTTTGTTTTATTTATATATTTGATTATGCTAGCCATATTTTAAATTTTAGTTTTTGATTTTTTAAATATATGCGGGTTGTCAATGGGACCTTGGCTTGCTAGTGAAGTTGAATGCTTCTAAATGATCCCAATAGGGATCAAGTCTTGTTGAGTGCAGGGCCTCCATGGCATAAAGGATGAGACCACATCATGCCTTAAGAATTTTTACTCAACCAAAGAGGTTTCAATCTATAGCTCATGTTCTTGTATTAGGTAGCTAAAATGATTTTTAGTTTGATATAAAAATCCCTCCAACAATATATATATATATATATATATATATATATATATATATATATAAGTATATGTATACATGTATGTGAATCCATATATACATAGATATATGCATACATATATATAAATAAATACATTCATGTATAATACATGCATATATGTGTGTGTGTATAAGAATACATGTATATATGTGTGTGTATGTATGTATATATGTATATGCACACACATATATATTTATAAATATATGTGGGGAGGAGGGGGGTTGTGTTTTAGTTTTTAATGTACATATTCACAACATGAGACTATGCGCTTACTATCATTGTACAATGCCTCTTGACATAATAAAATATTTTCTAACCTAAATTTATGAAAATTACCATTTTCAAAAATTAGTATCTATAATCAATAATTATGTTTGACAAATTGCATTAATCTAATTATAGTGATCACTCTTACATTTATATATTTTATATTTTTATCTTTTTATTAGGATCATAAACTTGAAATGATAAATCTACAACTATCTAGTATTATAATGATGGTATTATATAAGAACTGTCATGAAATTAATACAAATAATATGCATCGAAAATGGATGGAATTTTAGGTCTAAAATGGGAATTTTAGGATAAATGGTTTCGGTTGTGGTAAAAATCTAGCTATCACATTTACATATTTCTAGTCTCTACCTTTGGTAGAAATTTTGGTGCTTTTAAATACCTTCTTGAAAATAGTTAAGAATTCTCTATATACCATGCAAAGGCCAAAAATAATGATGTTCTCTAATGTTTGTAATTCATTGTATTTTTATTCCACAAAATTATTATTGGTAATCTTCATATTTATCTCTTGTATTTTTCTTGACTAGAAATATAGAGTTTTATTTATAAGGATAAGATACCCATTTTAAATCGTAAAGATGAAAAATTTAACCTTGTTTCTAATGTTTTAGAATAACCACTTTGAAATCACATGTGAAAAAAATTATGAAATAAAATTAGGGGAGCATCCATGGTGTCATTGTTCCCAAATAGCACATAGAGCAACTACAAGGTGTCTTGTGCATAAGCATACATAGAAGTGGTTTGCAAGACAAACACATAGCTATCAATATTTTATCTTAAATGATATAGAAAATGATGTCCATAGGTTTTGTGCTATGTTTAGCCATTCTGTCGGAGACTTGTGCAAGTCATAATTGTTTTACATATTTCATATTCACTAGAAGCATTACAAATGTTTACCATGTTTTCTTTTAGGTTTTTCTATTTCCATGCCTACTCTCTCTCTTTATTTTGTTTTTTTATAGTTGTATTTTTATAACCCTATGTTTTCAACTAAAAATACAAGGCTATATTATGCATTTTACATTATTCATAACCATATATAATGTATTTTGTATTGTTCATAGTGCATTCATTTAGAAACTATGAGAAATATGTGCATGTGTAGATAATTGAAGATGCAAAGGAAGTGCAAGGTCCATGGATCATATTTGATTGAAACCCCTATAATTTATGCTATATTCTCTTAAAATCTTGATACGGAGGCAACTAATTATGTAGAAAGAATGGAGGAATCTATGAAGAGAAAGTGAGAGGTTGATGATGACAAAGAAGTAGTGGTGGGTTTGGGAGTTTCTTTTCTTCTCGCTAACAATAATAGAGGTGGATTATTTATTGTGATGTTGAATGCATTATTCAAGGTTAGAAAATTCAAAAAGTTACTATTATTTTCTTTTATATTTCTTTTATGCTTTTCCCATAATTTAAATTCTACATTAAATTATTTTTGGGGGCTATTAAATCTCATTATTGTAGAGGCATATTCTCCCCCTAACCATCATTATTTTTTCCACAATTTAGAGGCTCTTCCTAAATGAGGATCCATAGAATCATTTTGGTCAACACTCTAACAAAATGTATCTCATTAAACTTGTCAAAAATAAAGGAAATAGCTTAAAATTTGATCAAAATCACTTAAATTTAAATTTTTCATCTTGTAAACCATTTTTTTCTCTTGTGGGCACTATTAAACATAAATATAGCTATTATTTTTAACCTTTGTAGTGGTTGATCCATGTATGTCATCTCAAAATGAACTCCATGAATACAAACATAATTAAAAACTTATCTTGTTCACATAGTTTATTTATTCATAAATTGTACACAATAGTTTTCTTGCATAGTATCCCTACTCAATCAAGATAAATAAAATCTATATAAGATGGAGCACATGTTCTTCTTTATTGATTCTCACACATATAGAGTTTGAAAATACAATATTCAACGTATTATAACAATCCAAATAATATTTCAAAATAAGATATCAAAATGATCTTAAGTTTTTATTGATGAAGATGAATTGGTCTAGAACAATATTTTAGAAAATCAAACCCTAAATAAATTTCTCAAAGCAATGTACTTGCATGGACCTTGGTCTTCCACAATTTTTTATATCCTCCCTAATTATGCCCAAATGAGAGCCTTCAAACATTGTATAGACATTCATCAAAGCACAATAGAAGGGTATTTTTGGGAAATTATTATAATTTTAAAGATTATAGAAAAATATATGTAAAATGTGAAGTATAGACAAGGCATGTAAATTACAAAAAAATATAGACCATAACATTGAGTTGCATGTGTATGCAACATACATGTCAACTAAATTTTCTTAGCTTGTATTTCAAATCAGCTCCTCTTATTATACCTTGAAATAACCCTTATATTTTTTGTAATGTTTAGTGATATAATAAACATGTAGTTAAAATGGAAAACTAATTCTTGACTTGTTAAAATATAATAATAATCTGTTGCAATCAAGAAGATCTTTCTATACCTCATTGTTATTTTAAGATTTAAGAAATATTTATTCTCATTTATATTTTTTGTGTCTAAAGACAACACAAGTTGGTGACACTTTGTATCATGGAAAAAATCAATGTGTCATAAAACACTACCAAAAATTATATCATCCAATTTCTATTTAGTATAAAGGTATCAAGTAAGGATTGATATCCATATTTTTTATTTTTTTATATATTTGTCTAGATATTTTACAGCCAAGATAGGTGGTTACATATATTTACATTGGTCTCATCTCATTCTAAGGACTAAATATGGTTCCAATATAAAGGTTGTATCAAAACCTATCCACAATGAACACATTACTCATTAGTTAATGACAAATATTGAACCATCCTACACTATGTCCATAGGAGAAGAGAATATAAGTACTAAAATTATAGAAGGAAAAAATAATCATATTATTTTTCTCATCTAGCCAATTAGAGGAATAAACAAAAGAAACCTCGAATTGGGAACCTTTTGGTAACTATGACTCAATGATGTAGTCAAGGATGGGGGGTATAGAATGGACTGTCCAACCTTGTAGTAGAACTCAACACAACACAAATAACCAAAATTAACATACAACTTTATTGATTTAAAACACAAACATACATGCCCGCTAGCCTTCTCAAATGCATATTACATTAGACTCAATAGGCCACACCTATTGGCTCACAGGCCACCACAGGCTTAATTAATACTATATGCAAAACTAGCTTCATAATCTAATGCGCTAGCTTCTAACTCCATATCATACTTAGATACCTTCCTACTAAATTCAAAGAGTGATTATATAATAGCTCCTAGCGTTAAGAAAGATCCACGCTGACTTCAATTAGTTCCCAAGTTTGATGTCTAATGAAGCATGTATGTTGGCCCCAAGGAAATGAAAAGGCATCAAATGTGGGTATGGACCTAATTGGGATTGTTCCTATCCTATATCCATCCTATGATGATCCATGAAGGCTCTAGAAGATACAAGGATATTTCACATGTTACCTCCAATAGGTATGGGTCTAAGTTGCTTGTCGGGAAAATCTTCTGGTGAAGGGTTCTTTTGGATCGTAGTGTCATGGAGGTTTTCACCTAGATATATTGTCATAGAATTCTCATTCTACCTTTGTTCCAATTGGCAAGGGAAAATTGGGTGTTAAGGTAAGAGATGGTATGAATCTTCGGGATGCTCATGCATCAGACTCCCAAGGTTATTTGAAAAGTGTGCCTTGCACATTGCCAACTTAAAAAATGATCTGAGTCATTCCAATTTAGCTTCTAAAATCCATGTTGCATCCTCTTTTCGCCTGTCTTTCCTTTTGGCTAGGTATTCCCTATATTCCTTGTTCTAAGTGTTGTGCTTAGTCTGTCTATCTAGAATTTGATCTATCTACTTCGGTTATTATTGCAATAGCTAGTATTAGTGAGGGGATTCTATGTTGTCTCCCTTTGAATATATTCTATGGAATGGACAAAGGTATGTAATGTTGAATATTGGTGAAATGCCAACATCTTCTAATAGGTCCACCTCTTAGGAATTACTGGAATCAAAACATCAAAGGATCTTACACTTTCAAAAATTCTTCATCTTTAGCTTGTTGTATGTTCCTACAAAAAACCTCTCCTTTCAAAGATTAACAAGGAGAAGATCAATGGTTGTCATATCATCACTTTTTCAGTTCATTCTAATATAGTAGTATGTGCAGTAGTGCGATATAGCACCACATGTCTAACATGAGGTATGTAGGACAAATGGCACATTTCTTCCATTTTGTAGAAAGGTTGATGGGTCCCAATGTTGGCTATGTAAGATATCGAGATACTTACACATGTCCTTGTTCACATTTCCAAAGCAAGGGCTAGACAATGTGATAAAGATCAATGTTGCACATTGAAGGAGAAGATCAAATAGTTACTGCGATAGTGTGTTCTTGTCCCGCTCTAACAATGTCAAGTTTGTGATGAAGCAATATGTTGGGACATGTCCATGATGATGTCGGTGAGGTTTAACTCTACCCAAAGTAGAATAATCATCTGAAGTTTAATTGTATATCTACGACACATATTCAAAGGAAATTTGATCAAACATTTGTATTTAAAAAATTAAATCATATTAACAAAGACCTTCAAATCATCACAAAAAATTTGTAGATCTACAACTAGTATTTGAAGATTTGATTCTCTCAATGGTCAGGTGATGGAACTCTAAGTCAAGTGATGAGAAGACAAAATTTATTACCAAACTTTTGGAATTGTATTTTTATCGGTGATTGAAATGTATGGATGAAAACATTAAGGAACAGGCAGCTACAAAATCTAATACCAGATCAATCATGTTTGTAATGGTTGACATTTAATGTCTATCAAATCTAGGGTTTGATACATGCTAAAAATAGAAAAATATAGAGAATTTTGGTTGTGGTGCATGGCTTGAGGAAAATAAGACTTATCAATTAAGAAAGAAGACGAGTCTAGCAGAATAGAGATGAAGAGAGACCTAGATCGATTGTAGAAACATCATCTAGGATACACATTTAGTGTGTAGAGGAGAGAAATAGTAGAGAGGGGTGAAGAGAAGAGAAGTATGCTAATGAAAAGTTAGCAGTAGAGAGAGGAATGCTTTTTTTAGCTTCAAAGAACAGAGGTGTTCTAAAGACCAGTGAGTAGATTAGAGAGAAATAAGAGAATGAAAAGTTGCAGAATAGGTCATTAACATAGAATTGGATTCAGTTGAATCATTTATAATTAGGAAATGTAGCTCCATAAATTTGATTGGTTGGTTCCATTACAAAGCTAAGTAGGTGCTAAGTTAGGAGTAGGTGCTTCCTTAGAGTTGGTGCTCTCAAATAAGAGGATTGGTGTCTCCTTAGCGTTGGTTCCCTTAAACATTGTAAGCGATGAGGTTTTTATTGTGAGGCTAGATTAGGACAGTAGATCCTAGCAGCTATTCTCACCATGGTTTTCTCATATTGGGTTTTCCATGTATATTTAGTGTTATGTCTACTTATGTTTGTGTGATTTCTACATATCCTTCTATTTTGCATTAAAAGTATTCAAAGATAGGTCTTAATTACTCTACTAATTCATCCCCCTCTCAGTAGATAGTTGTGTCCCAAAAAATACTTGATCTTGATTTCCCCTATAACATTCTCCTTGGACATCCTTGGATACGCACTATGCAAGCTATCCTGTCCACCTACCACCAATGCTTAAAATTCTCATACAATGGTAGGGAGGTAACTGTACTTGTCGATCCTCAACCCTTTCAATATTGCAAAATGTTGGAAGGAAAATACCAATATTTCCATCATTTCCCAATCAATGATGTTGCATCCAACTCACACTCTTATATCAACCCATTCACATTACAACCTTCTTCCACTTCACACCCAATTCTTGAGATCAAGATCAAGGTAACTAAAAATGGATGTTGGGAGTATGGAATACAAAATTCTTTTTATGTAGGACAACTCCCACTCTCACCACGATCTTATGGATAGCCCAAGGAATTTAATATGGAACCTAAGGAAACATTGAAAAGCTTCAATAAATGGGGGTTATTCGATAAGGAGGATCTAATTCAAGACATCTTCTCCTAGTTATACAAAGGAAAAGAAGAAAAGTCACCCCCTCCCTTGATGTTGATGAATATTCTAAGGGACATGATCCATGCAAACATATGGGATATAAAGGTAAAGGAATGGGGGCACAAGAAAAAGGTATCATGGAACCAATTCAGCTTCCAAAATACAAAGATAATTAGGTACTTGGATACCAATCCATTGAAATGGTACCTAAAGGACCTAAATGTTCTCCCAATGCAATAAAAGAAGACTTCAACTAATGATCAAGACTCTCAAGAGGATCCTATCAAAAACACTTTTGAAAACATTTCTCAACTCTTTGACTATGATCAAATTTACACCATCACACCATCTATTGGCCTTCCCCTTGTATATCCTGAATTCCTTGATATGGATCAACAAGGACCACCCATGCTTGACACATTTCAAAATGATCAAATAATTGATGAAATCATGGGAGTTCGATACTACATAACAACAAGAGATAACAAGAAGGAATTTTATAGATTAAATTACATAAGGATGCTCATAAAGGAGAAAAAATCATGTGCCTTAGTCACCAAATTAAAAAAGGTAAAAAAAAAGAATGATCCCTGAGTGAAAACCTTGATGAGGCACTTTTGGATCATAAAAAAGTAAAAATAAATGACATATCTTCTGGTGAAAACGTCCTCAAGAGGCCTAAAGATGACCCACTTGATTTGATTCCCTATCATCGAGAAACATCCATAGTTATAATAGAAGATACTACTAACATCAATTTGGGAGATAAAAAAGAACCAAACACCACCTATATAGCTACAACATTAGAGGATGAGATTAATAAGAAACTATCATAATTTCTTAAAAGAAGGTCTATCAATTTTGCTTGGACATATACAAACATGCCAATCCTAGACACATCCCTTGTAGTGCATCACCTAACAGTATATCTAGATGCAAAACCAGTAAAGTAGAAGCTCAAAAAGATGCACCCACAAATAGCCCTTTTGGTAAAAGAAAAGTTTCAAAAACTCTTTGAAGTTGGTTTTATTAAATACATTGATTATCCTAAGTTGGTTTCCAACATTGTACCATTTTCTAAACCCACTGGGGGCATACAAATTTTCACCAATTTTTGATATCTTAACCAGGCATTTCTAGAGGATGACTTACCATTGCCAAACATATATATCATTATAGACTACAAAATGAGACAAAATATTATCCCTCATGGATGATTTTTTTGGTACAATCAAATCAGAATAGTAGAAAAAGACCATCATAAAAAAACTTTTATTATTCCATGGGGTAAAAATTATGATAAGATAATTCCTTTTGGAATCAAGAAAATAGGAGCTACATACCAAAGAGCTATGATAGTCATTTTTAATGATATGTTGCATGACGTCATGGAATATTATGTCGATGACCTTCTTACTATTGGGAAAATGTGTCAACCTTGCAATTACATTAGGTATTGTTGATACATCAGTGCAGGGGGTTGCAGGGGTGGTACTCCCTACAAGGGTCTAGTGGGCTCATCCCCCCAGTAGGGGGTATGGGGAATGTATGCTCCAGTGAGGGTTTGAGGTAAATGCCTCCAAAAGCCACATTTTACGTGTATTTTATTATTGGAAATCGGTATCATTCATTATTAGGTCCCAGATCTGACTGTTGATATTTTCTTAGCTTGACTTGCCCTAGAAGGCAACCCTATTTTTTGAGGGTGTTGTATTACGACTATGTATTGTGATGTATTCTAAGAGTATGATAGTGATCATGTTGCCTCTAGATCTCTAGTTGGTGATACTCCTATGAGAAGCTTTCTTTGCAAGTATATTGTAATCTCTATGATTTTTGAATAAAATATTGAGTGGATTTTGGAGTGTGGGATTTTTCTCTAGAAATTTTTTCCCCATGTAAATCACTGTGTTGTAGTATGCATGATATTTATGTTTATTTCTATTTAAGTTTCTATAACTGGAAAGATTTGTAAAGTTTTACATTATTCTCCTCTCAAGGTTAGTGTAGGAATGTGTGTTTGGAGTCACATAAAGAAAAATCTTGGGCTTCATTGTTTCCCAAAGAGGCATAGAATTTGATTTTGCCAAAGTTAAAGCAATAATGGAAATGCCTCCTACTGAGAACATCAAATAGCTTCAAATTTTGCAAGGAAAATTCCATGCTTTCAGAAGATTCATCGCACAACTAGTAGATAAGTATCAATCATTATCACATCTTCTTTGCAAGAATGTTACATTCAAATGGTATACTAATTGTCAATAGGAATTTCAACATCTTAAATATTATCTTGCCTTGCCTCCTATCCTCATGCCACCAAGTCCAAACAAACCACTCCTATTATGCATTTCAACTACCAATGTGGCACTGGGGGCACTATTGACACAACATGATAAAGGAAAAGAACAAGCTTTATACTTATATCTCAAACAATGATTGGATATTAGCTAAACTACTCCCCAATTGAGTGAGCATTCCTAATCTTAGTTTTTCATGCTAAGAAATTGTGGCATTGCATGCTTAATCATAAGACACAACTCATCTCCAAAGTGGATCCATTAAATTTTTTTCTCTCAAAGGCTACCTTTATAAGATAAATGGTGAAATGGATCATGATTCTCAATGAATTTGACATAAAGTATGTAGATAAAAAAACTATCAAAGGACAAGTAGTTGTCAATCAACTTATAGAGGTACCCCTATTGGATAATCACCCATTGCTAGCAGAATTTCCAAATGAATACATTCTAGCTACAAAAGAAGGAACATGGTGGAACCTATAATTTGATGGATCATTTACATAGCATGGTTCAAGGGTTGGGATCCTTTTTGTCACTCCTCAAGGTGATTGTATTCCTAAGTCCTATCACATTGTATTTCCTTGCACCAACAATATAGTAGCGTATGAGGCACTAATTACAAGTCGTATACTTTCCAACTAATGGAAGATAATAAAATTAAAAGTATATGGTGACTCCCAACTAGTTATCAAGTAGGTAAATGGTGAGTATCAGACAAAGGATGACAATTTATTACCTTATAAGATAATGGTGGATAGCTTCAAACAGTACTTCAACCAAATCTAGTTTGATAAAATTCCTTGTTTGAACAATAAAGTAGTAGATGCTATGGTAACAATTTGTTCCATAGTGGACATATACAACTACTTCCATGATAAAACACTCCCACCCAACCTATCCACCTTCCAGCGAAAATCATTCATTTTACAAAATTGTCCACTTTACCCTACTTGATGACACTTTTGTAATGGCATGAATTTGCACCCCTTGCAAATTCCCCATTTACACCCCTTACCTTAGAAAAAAAAACCTAATTATGATCTTCCATGCCCTTCGTCCACTTTCCATCCATTTGACAGCTGTCTATAGTATTGGTGGGAGAATTTCTTATAGGGACTTGAGTGTAGCATGTGGACATTTGCATGATGTGCTTTTGTCCCAACATGATTCCTACCTCTAGAATCTACAAAGGTATTACACTTCTCCATTGGCGACAAAGCATAATGCCTCTGCCCCTTCGATCAACCTTGAATGGCTCCTTTGGATCCCTTTCATCTTCAAAACACTATCTCATTCATTCAATTCATCTTCTTCATAGTTCTT
Source organism: Sequoia sempervirens (assembly GCA_007258455.2). NCBI lineage: Eukaryota > Viridiplantae > Streptophyta > Pinopsida > Cupressales > Cupressaceae > Sequoia > Sequoia sempervirens. The sequence continues at coordinate 727,345,431 of VDFB02193867.1, read as the reverse complement.
GAGAATTCACTTGATCTTCTTCAAATTTTTTCATAGCTCACTTCATTCATAGCACTTGTACCACCACTAGAGTTGCAACTTAATTTCTTGCGAGATTGATTTCTTTATTGTTGTGGAAATGTCAACTCTGCCAAGCTTGTGAGCTCACTCCTCTCATTTTCCTTGAGTGCATGTGATAGAAGGTGATATATTTCTATCTTTCACTTTACTTAGCATCATTGTTTGTTTACATAGCATATTGTTGTTAGCATTGATTGGTATTCTTCCTTTCAATGCTTTCCTTTATCATATTTCTCCTATCATTTCTATATTGGTTGTCTATGGATGTGGGAACACCAAAGCGGGGGACTTACTATGGTAGTCCTCTTAAAACAGCCCCAACATTTTTCCTTTTTGTTGTGTGTAGGTTCGCATTGAAGTGAAAAGCTCTAGATAATTAACTCATGGGTAGGAAGGTGCACTTTCCTCACCCTCTTTTTTCATTTCATGATTCAAGTAGTTAAAGTATTCTTCTTGTTGTTTTTTTGTTTAGTGGATTTTACTTTCTATGTTCACATCAAACCTTATTTGTTAAGCAGTTAGTGGGTTCTTTGTAGTTTTTGGTTTTGTTTCACATTTTTTGTCCGTACAAATGCCAGTGCCCCATTGAGACACCTATGCATCATGCTGTCATTTGTGTCCCGTTCTTTCATCCTATGGTAGAGAACTATCTAGGGTACATTCTGGGCTTTGGAAACCTTCTCTCTTAACCACCTGAAACTCTCAAGACACTAGAAAGGAAATGGTACTAAGAGTTCTATTCTTTCTCTACCTTAAACACTTTGCAATTTCCTAAACCTTTCATCTAGCTTGAGGTAGATTAGGGCATCCTACCATTTTAGGCCCTCCATGTTGGAAAATGTGCCTCAACTTGCTGGCTCAGAATCTTTGAACTTGGCATATTTTCCTTTATGGTGTGGGATCGCTGAAAATCATAACTTTAGAACTCATGTCGCAGAGTTATGGAAATTCATAACTCTCTAAAATAACTAAGTCACGTGGTTCTGGATTTTCATAACCTCACGACTTATCGATATGGAGGCTTCCTTTTTTATTGGCATGTTGCGGGTTTTAAGAAATTCATAACCTTTGATAGAGGTTGTAAAGTTAGGATTTCTAGTGACATAGCAACTTCGTATAGATTGACTAAGTGGTGGACATTTGTCAGCTCAATAACTCATGGTGAATGATGGAGGTAGTGGGGCCCACCATAGTGTAATATAATATGATGTTGATCAATGGCCATGATAGGATCTAATCCAATAGTTCACATTTATTCTGCACTCCTTTGTGGTGAAGACTGACAGACTTTTGTGAAGTGAGCAGAATTGATGAGCGGTTGACATTTGGCAGTTTGATCAACGATTGATTAAGATTAAATATAATAGTGCCCGCTAGCCCCACACCTCTTGTGGTGGGTCCCAATGACTCTCATAGGGTGTGTGGGCTTCAGACACGTGTCACGGTAGACCTGACTATTTCTAGGTTAGAAAGCAATGATTGGTTGCGAACTGTTGGTGGTTCATTGATGGTTGATTTGGCAATTGAACAGACATTGAAGGCAATACAATTGAAATGGTTCATTTTTTTGAATTGAACCGACCATGGTTGGTTGACGATAATATATATTGAATCACTATGTATGGTGTAGAGTTTGATCAACTGGTTAATGTTCTGCATTGTATGCTTACAAGCATTGTAACAATGCAAGATAACAAATCTGTATTGAGAATCTGTGTACGAGGTTGATCTGGGATATGTTTGTTTCTATGAATTAACATCTAAGAGTGAAGACTGAAACTTTGTATGCAATTATTATTTACTAGAATACAAAGTGACTTTAATTGGTTTGTGGGTTTTTCTCCTGTAAAGGTTTTCCCACGTAAATTTGGTGTTCAATTATGTGTGTGGGTTTATCTATTTCTTTATGTGTATGTGTTTCTTAATGAATTGTAATTGTAATTGAAAATTAAAAGTACCATATGCATTATTTCTACTATAATATTGGAATTTGGAAGGTTTTTCTGCATCTTGCTTTCTTTACAAGTGGTATTAGAGCCTGGATAGTTGTGTTATCCTTGTGGGTGAGTCGGGTTTTTTGTGCTAGTCTTGTTAGTGGGAGTCTTGGAAAGAAAATCTATGTCTTGATTATAGATTGAGATGGAAAGCACATCAAGAAAAATAGAAATTAAAAAGTTTAATGGCAGTAATTTTGAGTTGTGTAAACTCAAAATGGAAGAACTTTTGGTGGATAGATATCTTTGGATTGTTGTTATGGGGACAAAACCATTAGGCATGAAACAAGAACATTGGGATCTCACTAATAGAAAAGCTAGAGGGTTGATAAGACTTTTTCTTTCCAATTTTGTTCTCTTGAATGTCTATGAGGAGAAGACCACATCTTCATAATGGAAGAAACTCAGTGATATTTATCAGGGGAAGTCTCTAGTGAATAATTTATTCTTGAGGAAGAAGTTATACTCCTTGAAGATGGAAGAACGAGCATCCATAGAAAAACATCTAAATTATCTATGATTGTTTCTCAGTTGGACTCTATGGGTGTGAATATAGAGGAGGAGGATCACTATATGTTGTTGTTATGTTCCTTACCCAACACTTGGGATCATCTGCTAATGTCTATTGGAAGTACAACAACCACCTTTAAAATGGAAGACGTGGTTGATTCATTATTGTTAGAGGAAATGCGAAGGAAATCTTCTAAGATTTCCAAGGAGTCCCTTGTTGTTCGAGGCAGATCGAAGGAGAAAGGCAAGAAGAAAGACAAGAAGTCTAAATCTAAGTTTGAAGGGAGATCAAAGTCTCCTAGAAAGAAGTCCAAGGTGAAATGTTGGAATTGTGGGCAACCTAGTCATGTCCATAAGGATTGCAAAGAGGAGAAAAAGAAGAAAAATAATTCTTCGGATAATGATTCTTCTTAGAGCGATCTAGATGCCTTCAAATGTGTAGCCTTGATGACTCAGGCATTAGATGATGTCTAGATGATTGAATCAAGTGCATCTTATCACATGACATCTCAAAGAGATTGGTTTACAAAGTACGAAAAGTATGTTGGTGGAAAGGTGTATCTGGAAAGTGATTCATCTCTAGAAATTTTTGGCCGAGGAAGAGTCAGAATTTGATTCCTTGATGAAAGAATAAAAGGGATTGATGGCATAATGCACATACTCTAGGTCTGGCTTGAAATTTTCTTTTTGTAAGTAAGCTTAATGATGTCAGCGTGCAAGTTTCTTTCTTGAGTGGTGGGTGTAAGATGACTAGTGGCTCAATGGTGTTGGATAGGGGTGCTCAAATTTGTACTTTGTACAAGCTAGATGCTCATGCTTTTCAATGCAATAGTGTCTCTATAAAGTCAGAAAAGGTTGCTCATGTAGAGAAGGAGAACAAAGTTCCTCTGGGTACAAACTCTTTGGAGGTGAAACTCCCAACATAAAAGACCATGCTTTGGCATCAAATGCCCAATTGCATTGGTGAGAAAGGCTTAAAATCTTTGAAAAATAAAAATTTGGTTGAAGGGCTTGATGATTGTAACCTTAAGTTCAATTTTTGCAAAAATTGTATATATGGAAAACATCATGTTTTGTTTTATTTTGTCCTCATAGATCTTCTAGTGTTTTGGATTATATTCACTCTAATGTTTCTGGTCTATTAAATTTTCCTTTGTTATCGAAATCAAGATATTATGTTTCTTTTATTGATGATTATTTGAGAAGGGAATTTGTGTATTTTCTAAAAATTAAATCAGAAGTGTTCAGTCGGTTTAAAGATTTTAAAAACTTGGTTGAAAATTAGACTACAAGGAAAATAAAATGCTTAAGGACAGATAATGGTGGTGAGTTTTGTTGATTAGCTTTTGAAAGGTACTGCAAAGACCATGGGATTAAAAGGAATAAAACTACACCTTATACTCCACGAAAAAATGGAGTTGTTGAGAGGTTAAATAGGACGCTGATAGAAAGAGCGAGAAGTATGTTGAGCAGCACTGGTCTAGAGAAGAAGTTCTAGGTTGAGACTACAACATGTTACTTGATTAATCATTCACCTAGTTCGACTCTTGTTGACAAAAAACATATGAAAGCATGGTATGGTAAGAAGCCCTCTTTAAGACATGTAATAGTCTTTGGCTATGAGGCATATGCTTATGTATCGAATGAGAAAATATCTAAATTGGAAAATAAAGTTGTAAAATGTATCTTCATTGGCTACGACATTGGTGTGAAAGGATACAAGCTTTAGAATCCTATGATTGAAAAGGTTGTATACACTAGAAGTGTAATCTTTCATGAGCTGAAACATTCTTCAATGGATTTGCAGTCAGAGATGAAAGAAGAAAAGAAAGAAAAAGTAGTTGAAATTCCTCGAACTCCAGATAAAGAGGAACTACGAAGTGTACCTAAAATTGAGGAGAGTTCTAGCAGCTGTGAAAGTTCTGAAGAAGAAGAACCACAACCTCAGCCTCAACATTTGAGGAGGTCTACATGTGAAAGCCGACAACCTAAAAGGTATGGTTTTTCCATGTTGGATGTAAATTATGCCTATGCTTTGATTACAAGCACTGATGAGCCTAGGACTATGCAGAGGCAATTGAAATGTTTGATTCAAATTCTTGGTTGGACACAATGAATGAGGAAATGGTATCATTAAAAAAGAATGAAAATTTGAGTCTGGATGGCAGTGTTGAAAAGTATAAAGCTAGGTTGGTTGCAAAAGGCTATTCCCAAGTAGAGAGAATTGATTATGGCAAAATATTTTCTCCTATAGCTAAGCTAACATCTATCAGATTTCTTTTGTCACTTGTAGCAGTGTATGACTTTGAGATTGAAAAGATGGATGTGAAGACAAAATTTCTTCATGGAGATCTAGAAGAAGAAATTTATATGTCCCAGCCTGAGCACTTAATTGAAAAAGGTAAAGAAAATCTAGTTTGCAAGTTAAAGAAATATCTCTATGGTTTAAAGAAATCACCTAGAATGTGGTACCAGAAGTTTGACACATTTGTGTTGTCATTGGGATTTGCAAGATCAAAATCTTATCATTGTGTGTACTTTAAAACTAAAAATGATTGAGTTCTTATTATTTCCCTATATGTTGATGACATGTTCATAGGAAATAGTAAGACTATGATTTCTAATCTAAAATCTCAACTGTCAGCAAACTTTGAAATGAACAATCTAGGTACGACAAGGTATATTCTTGGGATGGAAATAAAAAGGGATAGAGGAAGTAGTAAGATTTGGCTCAGCCAGAGTAAGTATATCAATACTGTCATGGAGAGATTTGGTATGACTAATTGCAAGCAGCTAGTTGTTCCAGTGTTGCAAGGAATGAAGCTATCTGTTGAAGATTGTCCAAAATATCCTACTGAGATGGAGGACATGACCAAAGTGCTTTATGCAAGTGTAGTTGGCAGAGTAATGTATGCAATGGTCTTTACAAGGCCAATATTTTCCCAAGTAGTGGGAGTTCTTAGCCGTTTTATGGAAAATCTAGGTAGACCACACTAGGATGTCGTGAAAAGAGGTTATAGGTATTTAAAACGTACCTCTCAGTATGCTTTGTGTTATCATGGCAACTCAGAAAGATCACAGAAATATCCTAGCATTCGTGGGTATGTTGATTTTGATTGGGCAGTTAGTTAGATGAGAAAGTGGTGGGCTATAGTCGCTTTATCTACTACTGAGGCAGAGTACATGGCAGCAACACACGCATGTAAAGAAGTTGTTTGGCTTAATCGTTTGTATTCTGATATTGGGTTTAATGCAAGGTAGATTATGATTTTTTGTGATAGTTAGAGTGTTATTTTTTTGGTGAAAAATCCCACTTTCCATGCCAAGACAAATCACATTGATGTTCAATATCATTTCATTCATGATACGGTGGAGGATGGAAAGGTTATTCTTGAAAAGGTGGATACTTTGGAGAATGTCGCTGATGCATTGACAAAACCCATGAGCATAAATAAGTATAGGTGGTGTGTCAGTTTGATGGGCCTTGGGGCCTATTATTTTAAATTATTTCAAGTTTGGAAGAAGCCAATAAGTCTTCATCAAGTGGGAGCATGTTGGAAAATGTGCCTCAACTTGCTGGCTTGGAACCTTTGAACTTGGCATATTTTTCCTTTATGGCACGGGATTGTTGAAAATCATAACTTTAGAACTCATGTTGCGGAGTTGTGTAAATTCAAAACACTCTGACATAACTAAGTCACGAGGTTCAGGATTTTCATAACCTCATAACTTAGCGATATCGAGGCTTCCTTCATTATTGGCATGTTGTGGGTTTTGAGAAATTCATAACCTCTTATAGAGGTTGTGAAGTTAGCATTTCGAGTGACATAGCAACTTCATACAAATCGACTAAGTGATGGACATCTGTCAACTTGATAACTCATGGTGAATGACAGAGGTAGTGGGGACCGCAATAATGTAATATAATATGATGTTGATCAATGGTCATGATAGGATCTAATCAAACGGTTCACATTTATTTTGCGCTCTTTTACGGTGAAGACTGAAAAAATTTTGTGAAGTGAGCAGAACTGTTGAGCGGTTGACATCTGTCAATTTGATCAATGATTGATTAAGATTAAATCTAATGGTGCCCGCTAGTCCTGCACCTCTTTTGGTGGGTCCTGAGTGACTCCCACGGGGTGTGCGGGCTTCAGACATGTGTCGTGGTGGACCCAACTATTGCCAGGTTAGAAATCGATGATTGGTTGTTGACTATTTGTGGTTGACTGATGGTTGATTTGGAAATTGAATGGACATCAAATCTAATACAGTTGAAATGGTTGGTTTTTTGGAACCAAAGCAGCCATGGCTGGTTGACGATAATATATATGGAATCACTTTGTATGGTGTAGAGTTTGATCAATTAGTTAATGTTTTGCATTGTATGCTTATGAGCATTGTAACAATGTGAGAGAACTGATGCAGAGAAGGGAGGAAAAATTCAAACAATCACAATTAAAATTGTTTCAAACAATCTTCCAATCCTTAAAACCCCAACTTAGCAATTCTTCACAACCCCTTCATATTCTCCTTGTAGCCTTGCAACTAGTTTTTTCTGACCATATCCTTAAAAATACATTGAGGAACCATAAACTATTTACCATTTAAAATACCCATTTTTTCACACTTCAACATATCCTAAAATCTCATAGGGTTAGTTTGGACCATCATCTCCAAATACATGTTGCTACACTGCCCCTGAAGCCAATTAGGTTACTTTTACAAAACTATCAACCAAAAACTCTCCCAATCACAAAAATCTATTCAAACCTTCTCCACAAGTCTCAAATAGCCTGCATCCACAACTTTCATCAATAGAAACAACCAAAAACTCACCAAAACACAAATCCTCATTTAGGCTTGTTTAGGCTATGTTTCAAGGGGATTTATTGAAACCCTATTCTATAGACCTCCAACCACTCTAAAAATGCCTCAATCACACTAAATAGGACTTTCACATGGTTCAAAAACTAACTCCCAACCTTCACCAATACATCTAAAGAAAACTCCAACCTGTAGCCATCAATTTCAAGCGAAAACTCGTGCAATTTCAACTATGACAACAATCAAATTCCATCAAAACCTACTCTTTGCTCCTACAACCTGTTCTAACATCTATCCCTACCTAATTTCCCCCATTCCAAAATATTTTAGACTAATCTACTGGTGGAATGGTTCATTTGTGCATTTTGAATACCCTTGAACCCTCCAAACAGGGTTTTAACGCGTACTTAGGAAAAAGCTTATAAAATGCTTCAAAGTCTATGAAATACTACAAAATCACAACAAAAATGAAGATACTTTAGGCCTCCATCACATTCAACATATTTTAGAACAATATGTCTCTGTACGGATTCTTACAGTCACCTATAATAGCAAGTATTTTAGAAAACACAGAAAATAATGGTTTTTATTGCTTTTATTCAACAAAGTATTCAACAGAGAACTTACATCGAGTTTCTCAAGCATATTTAAACTCTTCCATCCAAAAATCAACTACCAGAACCAACTCAAACTATCTTTTGAGTTACTTGATCGTTGATCTTACACATTTTGCATTTTTTTGCATTTTTACAATATTGCATTTTGACAACATTTGAAAATATTGATAACTTTTGCAAGATGAACCCAAAATGACTCTAAATACCTTGCACATGGTCTATCATGACCTTATTAGACCAAATAAGACTTTAGACACCAAAAACTCAACCTAAGACTAACATAAGACTCTATTTACAAAGATTGACATGGTGCCACTACACCATACACCTCGACTGAAAATAACTCAAGTCCCTTGAGAACTGAATTGTAGCTTGTCCACACCATCTCTTTGATCTCCAAATGCCTCTTTCATCTGGTACTCCTTTCCAATGAGTTAGGTATTTAAAACATGCATTTCCTTTTACCTTTAACTGAATCTTCCTTTGAAATTTTTGTTCTGCACTTAATGGATGTTGACTAACTTTCTCTTCATTTGGAAATGATGCTAAACCTGCTTTCATACTTGCAAAGACATCTCTATCATCCTTGTTTTGAACACCTTTCTTCTTTACCTTTGTTGCATGCCTGAACTCATCCATTTTTCTTTTCCATTCACCTCTACTCACTTCACCTTTTCTCTTCATTTCTTCCCTCGTATTTTCTTCCCCTAAGACATCTATCTTATTAGACTTACAAACCTCTGTGTTGACAAAATGTGATTTCCCGCTAACCTCTTTTGAAACCAAAGAACAAAGCATTGTTCCTACCATGATCTTATCATTCCTTTCTAACCAATCTTGCATTTCCTCAATCAATTCATCCTTGACCTTCTCTTTATTAGATTTGCACACCAACTCATCATCTTTTCCCTTCAACATTGAATCATCCTTCAAACTTATTGTCCTAGCATCTTTATTGTTAGTCATGGCTACAAACTCTATATTCTTTTCTTCCTCTAGCTTCCCAAACTCCTTACCCAACATTATCACCTTAGTTTCCTTTGTCTACTCCTTAACATCTTCTTGTAATGGAATCAAAGTGAAAGTGTTTACGTCCTTCTCAATCTGATAAGTATCATGTCTCCCATTGTAAATTGCATGTCTATCAAACTGCCATGGTATTCCAAGCAACAAATGACACACTTCCATTGGAAACACATCACAAAGTATCCTATCCCTGTATCCACCAATATTAAACTCAACCCAAGCTTGTTAACTCACCAAAATAGATTGATTTCCATTTAGCCAAGACAATTTATAAGGTGTTTCATGAGGTATCTTTTCCAATTTTAGTTTATCAACCATTTCATTTGACACCATGTTATCAGTACTCCCTGAATCTATTACTACTTTGCATACCTTTCCATTGCATTTGCAAGTTTTCCTAAATAGTGTCCTTCTTTGTGTTGTCTCCTTCTCCTTGGATGCTTTGAGGAGTGTTCTTCTAACCATTAATGATTCCCCAACTTCTAGAGTAGCAAGTTGATTAGGAGAATGGACGCTCTCACAATCTTCCTCTTGCACCAATTGAACTCTCTTATCACCACCATGTAAAGTAGAACCTTTTCTATCCGAGCACTTCTATGCTAGATGGCCAAATTGATTGCAATGGTAACACCTTCCCGAAAATGTGCTTGAACCTCTACCTCCACCAAATCTTCCTTTGAAACCTCTAAAGCCACCTCTTTGATCAAAAACTTGGTCTTTGTATTTGCTTGCATCTTCTTAGTCTTCATAGGTCTTCCTTGAACCTCTTCCTCTATTAGTGCTACCTATTCCTTATCTTTCTTTCCTTCTTTTTAGTTTATCTTCTTCCCTAGCAGCCAATTGAAAACATTCTTCAACCCTCCTTGGAGTAGCCGAATTCAATTCATCCTGAATTTAAAATATTAACCCACACATATACCTTGTTATCTTCTCATTTTCATCTTCAACATGAACAAACCTAATACTCAACTTGTGAAATTCCTCTGTATATGTCATGACATCTTTATCCTTTTTCTTTAAACATTGCAACTTCTTGAAAGTTTGTATTGCATGATCTCCTAGCAAAAATTGGCTCTTGATCTTTGACACCATCCTATCCCATGAACTGATTTTTGCTTTCCCCTTCTTCACTCTTTCCTCTTGAACATAATTCGACCATGTAAAATCATGACCTTTCAACTTAGTCTTAGCAAAATTTACCTTTTTTTCTTCAACAACCTCCTTATACTCAAAGTAATTATCTAGTGCATCTATCCAATCCAAGACTTCTTCAGCATCCAACTTTCCATTATACATTGGCACATCTATTTTTTCACCAAACGCATCACCTCTAACATCCTTGAGAATTTTTACCATCCTTCTCTCATCGGGATCCAAAATATCACCTTGGACTCTTCCACTTGGAGGGTTTTTATCCTCACCCTCTTCCTCTTCCTCTTGGTCACTTTCTTCTTCAATGGCCTTTCCTATTCTTTTCTTTGTCTCCCATGCTGCAAATCTGGCTAAAAGTGCTTCTTGTGATTCCTTTAACAACCTTATTTACCTACCAAGGGATCCACTTCCTTTAGGAGGCATCTTCATCCTTCAAACTACAACTTTCCTTTACTCAAACTTTAATCTTTTCCCCTTCAAAATATCCAGCTTATGCAATGCTAGAGGAAGAAAATCACACTTTCTAAAACAAAACTCAACCAAATCTTCATGTCCATTCAACTAGGAATCTTTTCCATTCATAGAACTCATGTTTTCAAGCACTCAAATGAAACAAGGCACAAAAACCACTTATTGGTTCACAAAACCCCTTTAAACAATATTAAAATGATGGTGTCAAACTCCATTCACAAACAACTCAAATGAACTTACATAAGAGACTCTTATAAATCAACATTTAGGTCCCTTAAGACCTCATAAACATCCAACACATGACTCCCAAGCCTATTAAACTTCTTAATGCTCCAATCATGTATAAATACATCTGTTCAAACAGTTCAAACCATTCCCCACTCATTAATCATGATAATTCTTCTAACCCTTACTCTAAACCATTCAAATCTAATTCCAAAACATGACTGTTATAGACAGTTCTAACTGGACAGTTAATATTCAATGGCCACAAACTTTCAAATCCTCTAAACCCTTTTAGGAAAGGGATATAAACAATCACAAATATCCTTACAAAACAATATTGCACTAGAAGGATTCATATTCAATGAACTAAACACCTTTCATTACCATTGTACACTACTTTATCAGATTTTACACAATTTTCCAAGCCTAGGGCTTATTGATTCTCTTGACTTCTGCCTCAAAAAATCTTAACCAATTATCCAAAAATCTTTATTCAGACCTAAGTGAGATTATTTAATCACTAAAGGTCCTTTACCATGTGTATTCTTTTGAATCCTAGCTTTATTCCTCTTTACTGCCCTGTTTTCTAACTATGCACAAAGTTATGGTCCAAAAATTTCAATCCTTCGCTTCTTAACTTTATACCCTCTGCCAAAAACCATTGGAATATGATAGATAAATTATAGAAGATTAATCTCACAAAAAATTAGAAGGTTCCATCGGTTATTAGAGGAGAAACACAATTTTTATTATCTTTGTTTACCCTAGAGCAAGGTTTTAGCAGTCCATAGTAAAAACTCCATAACTTATTCAAATTAATACCAATTTGCATGAAATTAATTAGAAATGGAAGGTAATTGGATGGAAAATTATTCAAAAACACTTAAACATGAATACCTACCCGTACAAATCTGTACAAGGGCCTGAAAAAATGAAATTTTGTAGAAAATGCATAAAAACTATGTTTGTTTCATTGATCAAAACTTGTATTCAATCACCCGCGAGTTCTCAAATGATCCCAAAGCCTTTTTAAAGGAAATAAAACATGACTCATCAGTTTCTAACATATTTCCAACTTCATACCAATGCCTAAAACCCAAGTGACCTTTCATATCCCTTATTTTGCACTTTTTGGCAATTTTACATTTTGCATCTTCATATGACAACTTTTACATTTTTTTCCAAATTTGTCACAAAACATGGAACATTGACCCTCCCAATGACCTATAAATATACAAGGTGGCTCTTTTAGTCTCATTACAAAGTAAATATATCAAATTTTCTCAATTTTTCCAAAATAGGAACATGGTTTTGCAAATGTGCTCCTGCACCAAACTCCCGACCAATTAAAGAATCCAAGTCCACTTGGATTTGATGTTGTCAACAGGTCTTCAATTCTCGATATGCTCTGCCACATTAAACTGCTTCTTATCACCTTCATCTTTAATTTAGTTTTAAACTTGGCCATGCAAATTAGTTCTTTGTCTTGCTCAACAATTGAAATCAGATTCATTACTCCTTGTTGCATCTCAATATCATGCTTCTCCTTTTGTCCCTTAACCTACAAGTTGTTTCTTGTCCATAAGATCAGTAAAATAAAGAAATAAAACATAGTTTTTTTCATCATACCTCCATCATCTTTCAATTCTTTGTAGATCTCTAAGGACAACTCATCCATAATCATTCCTTTAATCAACTCAATGGATTCAACCTTTGAAATCAGGTCCTTTATCTATGTTACTCCTTCACCTTCTTGCTTTGGAATATCTGCAACATCTTTTTCTTCATCTAAGAATCCTTCTTTTTCATCCTCAAAGACTTCTTCCTCTTTTATCTTCTTGTCCCTTCTCCTTTTGACTATCTTCTTAATGGGTCATGTAACTCTTCTCTTTATCTTCAAGTGCCAACTTGTCTCTTGTTTGATTAATTGTTCAATCTTCATCATGGATTCTTGGAACTCTTCTTCCAATATTTTCACCTCTAATTTTATTGCTACTAATTCTCTATCAAAATTTTCTTGCCTCTTTCTCTTCTTTCTTTCTTCCTCTGTCTGAAAATTTCTTCTCAAATTCTCCATCTTTCATCAAGTCTCTCCTTGCTCCAACTCAACTTCTCACAACTTTCTTTCTGCCTTCTCAATTGCAGCAATCGGGTTACCATCTAAACCTACAACCAACCAAACCAAAAACCAAAAAACCAAACAAAAAACCAACAACTTACTCTACCCAAACCTTTTTCAAGCTCTGATACCAATTTGATGCAATCCTAGAAGGAAGAAAATCACACTTTCTCAAACAAAACTCAACCAAATCTTCATGTCCATTCAACTAGGACTCTTTGCCATTCATAAAACTCATATTTTCAAGCACTCAATTGAAACAAGGCACCCAAACCACTTATTGGTTCACAAAACCCCTTTAAGCAATATCAAAATGATGGTGTCAAACTCCATTCACAAACAACTCAAATGAACTTACATAAGAGACTATTATAAATCAACATTTAGGTCTCTTAAGACCTCATAAACATCCAAAACAAGAATCCCAAGCCTATTAAACTTCTTAATGCTTCAATCATAAATAAATGCATCTATAAAAATTGTTCAAACCTTTCCCCACTCATTAATCATGATAATTCTTCAAACCCTTACTCTAAACCATTCAAATCTGATTCCAAAACATAAATGTTATAGACAGTTTTAACTGGACAGTTAATATTCAATGGCCACAAAATTACAAATCCTCTAAACCCTTTTAGGAAAGGGATCTAAACAATCACAAATATCCTTTCAAAACAATATTGCACTAAAAGGATTCATATTCAATGAACTAAACACCTTTCATTACCATTGTACACTACTTTATCAAATTTTACACAATTTGCCAAGCCTGGGGCTTATTGACTCTCTTGACTAATGCCTACAAAAATCTTAACCAATTATCCAAACATCTTTATTCAAGACTCTAATAAGCTTATTTAATCACTAAAGGTCCTTTACCATGTGTATTCTTTTGAATCCTAGCTTTATTCCTCTTTACTGCCCTATTTTTTGACTGTGCACAGAGCTATGGCCCAAAAATTTGAATCCTTCATTTCTTAACTTTATACCCTTTGCAAAAAACCATTGGAATATGATAGAAAACATATAGAAGATTAATCTCACCAAAAATTAGAAGGTTCCATCGGTTATTAGAGGAGAAACACAATTTTTATTATCTTTGTTTACCCTAGAGCAAGGTTTTAGCAGTCCATAGTAAAAACTCCATAACTTATTCAAATTGATACCAATTTGCATGAAACCAATTAGAAATGGAAGGTGATTGTATGGTCCATTATTCAAAAACACTTAAAAATGCATACTTTCCTATAAAAATCCATACAAGGGCCTGAAACAATGAAATTCTATAGAAAATGCATAAAAATTGTGTTTTTTTCATTGATCAATACTTTTATTCAATCACCCACGAGTTCTAAAATGATTACAAAGATTTTTGAAAGGAAATACAACATGAATCATCAGTTTCTAATTGATTTCCAACTTCCTACCAATGCCTAAAACCTAAGTGACCTTTCATATATCCCTTATTTTGCACTTTTTGGCTATTTTACATTTTGCATCTTCATATGACAAATTTTACATTTTTTCCAAATTTTTCACAAAAAATCAAACATTGACCCTCATAATGACCTTTAATGACCTATAAATATACAATTTGACTCTTAATCTCATTACAAAGTAAAGATATAAAATTTGCTAATTTTTTCCAAAATAGGAACATGGTTTTGCAAAGGTGCTCTTGCACCACCAACACCTATTCTCTGATACCAATTGATGCAAAGCAAGGGGGAAAACTTCAAATAATAACAATTCAAAGTGTTTCAAACAATCTTTCAATCCTTAAAACCCCAACTTAGCAATTCTTCACAAATCCTTCGTATTCTCCTTGTAGCCTTGCAACTAGTGTTTTCTAACCATATCCTTTAGAATACATTGAGGACCCATAAACCATTTACCATTTCAAATAACCATTTTTTCATAATTCAACATATCCCAAAATCTCATAGGGTCACTTTGGACCATCATCTCCAAATACCTGTTGCTACACTACCCCTTAAGCTAATTAGGCCACTTTTACAAAACAACTATCCATCAAACACTCTCCCAATTAAAAAAATCTATTCAAACCTTCTCCACAGGTCTCAAATAGCCCAAATCCACAAATTTCATCAATAGAAACAACCAAAAACGTACCAAAACACAAACCCTCATTTGGGCTTGTTTAGGCTAGGTTTTAAGGGGGTTTATTGAAACCATATTCTCCAGACCTCCAACCACTCTGCCAATGCCTAAAACACACTAAATAGGACCTACACATGCTTCAAAAACTAACTCCCAACCTTCACCAATACATCTGAAGCAGAATCCAACTTGTAGCCATCAATTTCAAGCCAAAACTCTTGCAATTTCAACTAGGGCAACAATTAAATTCCATTAAAAAGCTACTCTCTGCTCCTGGAACCTATTCTAACATCCATGCTTACCTAATTTCCCCCATTCCACCAAATTTTATACTAATCTACCAGTGGAATGGGTCATTTGTGCATTTTGA
Source organism: Sequoia sempervirens (assembly GCA_007258455.2). Classification (NCBI taxonomy): domain Eukaryota; kingdom Viridiplantae; phylum Streptophyta; class Pinopsida; order Cupressales; family Cupressaceae; genus Sequoia; species Sequoia sempervirens. Next base: position 727,329,939 of record VDFB02193867.1, on the reverse strand, counting down.
ATATCCTCAAACCCTCCAAACAAGGTTTTAACCCGTACTAAGGAAAAAGCTTATAAAATGCTTCAAAGTCTATGAAATCCAAAAAAATCACAAAAAAAATGAAGATACTTCAGGCCTCCATAAAATTCAATAGCTTTTAGAACAATATTTCTTTGTACGGATTCGTACAGTCACCTATAACAACAAGTCTTTTAGAAAACACATAGAAAACAATGGTTTTTATTGCTTTTCTTCAACAAAATATTTGACAGAGAGCTTACATTGAGTTTCTCAAGCATATTTAAACTTGTCCCTCCAAAAATAAACTACCAAAACCAACTCAAACTACCTTTTGAGTTACTTCACCGTTGGTCTTCCACATTTTGCATTTTTTTGCACTTTTACAATATTGCATTTTGAGAACATTTGAAAATATTGACAACTTTTGTAAGATGAACCCAAAATTACTCTAATTACCTTGCACATGGTCACCAAATAAGACTCTAGACACCAAAAAATCAACCTAAGACCAACATAAGACTTTGTTTACAAAGATGGACATGGTTCCCCTTCACCAAGAACAATCTGTATTGAGAATATGTGTACGAGGTTGATCTGGGAAATGTTTGCTACTGTGAATTAACATATGAGAGTGAAGACTAAAACTTTATATGTAATTATCATTTATTGTAATACAAAGTGACTTTACCTGGTGTGTGGGTTTTTCTCCTTTAAGGGTTTTCCTGTGTAAATCTGGTGTTCAATTTTGTGTGTGGGTTTATCTATTTCTTGTTGTGTATGTGTTTCTTAATGAGTTGTAATTGTAATTGAAAATTAAAATTACCATCTACATTATTTCTCTTGTAATATTGGTATTTGGAAGGCGTTTCCGCATCTTTCTTTCTTTACACTCCAGTGACCTAGATCTTGAGTAGTGAGTGCCCCTCCTCTACATTTTGGTGAACCCAATACGAACTATTTTGGTTCTGTTTCATAAGGTTGAAGGAGTCTTCTCTCATGTTCTAGGTGTGTTGTAAGTGTGTGCATTGTAGGGCACCTAGACTTGCAACCCAACCTATGAACCCTAGTGGCATAGCTAGAAGAGTCCCTAAAGGTTGTGAAGAAAAACCTAGAATAGGTCATTGTCTAATTGTTAAACCCTCGGGGCCTTCTAAGAAAGTCCTTTCTAGTGTACATAAGAGATTACTTCTTTCATGCATCTTTCATCCCATCTATGTAGCCTGTGAGCGAGTCTCCTGCTATAACCTTTACCTTGTAGGACCCTCTCCTTTGTACATTCTCACTCATATCAACAAGAATACTGTAACTAAAGTTATCATTGACCCTACATCCCGAGTTAATGTTATCACAGAGCAGATCATGTTAATAAATTTTTTACATAAGGATGGGTACGATGAGTCTAAAAGAACTATACATACACATGATGGGCTTTCTGTGAACCTCACATTGGTTGTATCACCCTATTAATCCTGGTTAGGCCTAGGACTATGAATGACCTCTTTGATATTATCCTAGGGTCTGACTTGTTTAGAGTGAAGCTAGGCATTCCTTGGCTAAATTTAATGAACATAGTCCCCTTGGAGATCCATAAATGCTTGAAGTTCTCTCATGAGGGTTTTTTGCATGTAGTCCACAACATTGGTTACAAACCGATGGTATTGCATGGAGGCTACTCACTTAATCACTTTTGGCTTTCCCCTATTGGCCTGCTCTCTCCCAAGATGGACCTGTTGTATTGTACTTATGTAAAATACAAGAATGGGGCATAGCACCAAAAGTGACCTATCCTCCTTATCCCTATGCTATTTCAGTTAAGGATTCCATGATAGCACAACATCAATCTTCCTCTACTGCTTGAAAAAAGGAGGAGAAGCTCACTCGGGAACCTTCCTCTTCTTCCTCTATACTTCCACCTGCCTCTGCCTCACACTTATGGCTCCTTCGGCTTCAACCCCTATCATCTTTTAGGGATTTTGATGGTTCTCGCTTGGTGAAATTCCAAGCGTTAGGTGTTCGACCTTCCCGTCTTACCACAGTGCCTCTGCATGTTGCCTGTGGTAAGGGGAAGGCCCCTCATGGAGTTGCCTCTGAATCTCAGCCTTCACAGCCTTATATTGTTCCTACCCCTAGGGTATCTGATGCAGAGCCAAGGTGGAGAAGACTCAAACTGATCAGACCTCAATAAGACATCAACCCTTGAAACCACAATTAGTCACATTGAATCAACTGACACCAACGGGTTATAGACTCCAACACTCAAAAATTGGGCTTATCTTTTAGAGAAGTCCACCAAAAGACCAACTCAACATCATTTAACCATCCTTTCAAACCCCAACACAATTCCTAAACCAATCATATAAGGTTTATTTGCAACATTATGGAGAATCATCAAACTGCCTTGCAAAATGGCTACAAGAATTAGCCCTGTTTTACAAACAAAGTGTTCTTCAAACTTCTCCTAACCCCTCCATCTCTTGGAAAGTCCTTAAATGTGTCTTAAAACACCCAAATCCATAGGTTTTTGACAATTTCCAACTCTCTAAGCCAACGTTCTCCAAAACCCTCAATTTACTTACAAATACCTAGGGTTTTAAATATTTCACCCTTCCAAGGCTTTCCAAGCCCAACCAAAACATCAAAATACTCTATTAGGGTCTGTACAAACATAATAAACACTCATTAGGCCTTTAGTCTCATTAGTTTTCAAAAACACTACTCTAGTTCCTCCTTTTCATGTCAAAAACCCACATTTCCAGCCTAGGGTAATATCACCCAACCCTATATATGCCTTGCCATGATCCCAATAGAACATAAAACTTAAAATTAACATGATACATTCCTTTCCTCTGAATCACAGATCACCACAATAGGAGGAAAGGCTCCATCCTTAAATGAAAATGGAACTCAAACCTTACTGGCCTGCTAGAGGAAGAACAAGAACAATGAAGATTTCTTTTCACATAATCAATTAAACGAGCCTCAAAATAGAAGGAAATATATGTTAAGACATTCCACCACAATATTTTATGAATTTCAAATATTGGGGGCCTATACTGGGCTGTACGCAATAAGAAGAAATCAACACTCAAAAAAATGCTTGAAAATTCACAATTGGATGTTGAAATAGACCAACAATTCCTCAAAAGGCATTTCATTGAACCTCTATTCGGGCTTGAAAGATGTCCTTATACACTTAAAAATCAAGACAACCTTCTCCAACTCCTATAACCACCATTTAACCACCAAAACCTTCATTTGGCTTAAAAGTGCCAACATTGACAATTGTTTGCTAAATAAGCTTTATTATGCAATTTTGTTGTTCAAGACACCTAAGACCACTTAAACACCTTTATTTAATTCCTAACATAGATTCTAGACTCTTTTCTTGTACTCCCATTTACAATTTGAATAGTTTTCCTTCATGGAAAGGTTGACAAATTTGAAGAAAGAGTGCATGTTTGCACATTTGACCACCAAACTCCCAAAATACATAAAAGAGTGGTCTATTTAGACCTTATCTTCAATACCTACTAAGATAAAACACCTAAAACTTGAAGACTCACCTAAAGTCCCTCAAGACAGACTGCTACCAAAATGAAGTTTGCAACATGGTTGTAGGTGCCCCTGCACCAATAGCAAATGGGAACAGGCTTGTCGTTCAGGAACTTGAGTCTCCTTCTCCACCTGTTGTTGCATCTTTTCCCGTATCTCTTCCTCTTGTTTTTGTCCAAGAGTCAACCCTTGTGCGAGAAATAATTCTGATGGACACTCCCATGGCCAAACAGGAGCCTCCAATTCCTCCTCAAGCTATAGCCTCTAGCTCTCAGAGCTGAAGAAACCTCCTTGTGTGTGAGCGTAAGAATCGAAGGAAGGCTCTGGATCCTAAGCATGATGCCTTGCAGAAGGAGGAAGGGGAGCCAATAGCTCTTGTTTTGGTGTCTTTAGTTGTTTCCCCCTCTTCTTCCCCTTCTACTATAGTTCTCATGCTTCAATCTTAATTTTGGCTCCCCCTACAAGCATGGATGATCCTCACCATAAATAGGTGCAAGAGTTTATTGCTCTCTCGATTTATCCTCCTCTCTTGATGTCCCTTTCAGACATCCCTCCTTTTCCCAAGCCTTTGTATATGTTGAATACCTTAGTGGTGTCCATTGCAATTTTCTCCACTTCTTCATTGCCTTCTACTTCATCTATGGGGATCTCACATCCTTCGATGAAGAGCAAGTGAAGGACGACCCTGCTTCTAATGGGGGTTGAAAGAAGGGATCACCTTCTTCAAAAGCTAGTACTATGTTGGCTTCTGTTGTCCTAGTGATGAATATTGCCCCAATATTCCCGGAGTTTGTCACTACCCCTGAGTCTTTCGGTGAATTCAGCAATGGATCTTGGGTGCCTCCTTCATCACCCACTCAGTTGACACATGACACTCTTGTCAAGTGCATGTTCAACTGAATGGATGGTTTATCAGCTTTGTCAATGATTTTTGCAAAATCAATGACATTTACCTCATATAATTTGAGCAAAGAAGACCTCGAGGGGCCCTCTTGGATCTTGTCACAAGAGAGCGGGAGGGTGCTCCTCTTGCTATCTCGCACTTGCACGCTCATCCACCTTCCCATTACAATGATCTAGGTTGGGAGAAAAATAAACTTTTTGTTGATGAGGACTAGGAGGGTACCTCTTCTTTATTTGTATATTAGAGTTGTATGTGTGTTGTGTTCCCCCATACTTGTTTTATATGTTCCTAGAGAACCCTTGTCACCCTTTTAGGTGCTTGGATACAAGAGTGTTTGTGTCACAAGATTTTATTTCTTACATCAGTCTTCCTCTATTGTGCCTTGATTTTCAACAATTGGGGATGATGCAAAGTGTTGGGGGCATTTAGGCCTCCCTTCCATGTTGACCCAATTTTTTATTTTAATTTTTTTTTCACGTGCCCTTCTTCATGATATGATATAGTAGGGGGTTGATGATAGTTCATTTATATATTATATATTACACCTATCTATCTATATTTATGAGCAACTCTGACCCTGAATTATCAGATCTCGATGTCTCTTGTTCAGTATGACGTTTTTCCTTTCTTTTTATCTTTATTTTTTGCTTTCTTTGTGATGTGATTCTTATGTGTTGTCCCTCATGTGCGTAACAATATTACCATAGTTACATCTCATCATGTTCCACAGGCCACAACATCACTTTCATTCTTGTTTTTCTCTCCTTAGGATGTCATGTGCATCTGAGTTTAGCACACACCATCCAAAGGGGGGTTGTCATACTGCTTTGATTTTCAAAAAAGGTGTATTCGGTGGCCAACGAATCCTTTCCTAAAAATCCTTTATTTTTCAAAAATTGCATTCTTCAACAAGGATCCCTAGTAGAATATTTCTTTCATCATGGATTCATAAAATAGAATCTGAAAACTTGCCTTCGAGAAGGAAGCACTTATTTTGTGGAAGAAGTCTGAAAACTTGCCCTTACGAAGGAGTATTCTTTCTTTTGAATTCCTTGATGAAAGGAATCTTTCAAAAGGATTCCTTGATGCTATAATCATTGGCAAAAACTGTTATCGCTTTTCAAATAGAGTGTACCTTAAGTGTACCCCTCTTCTTTTGAAGGGTTCTTGAGGGACCCCTTTGAAAGCTTCTCCTTTAATTGTTGACTGTCTATGTGAATATTTGTCTGCCTACATGGATTTTTTCTATCTAACATGTTTTGTCTATAGATTAACTTGTTATTTTGTAGGAGCACCTATGAAGTTGTTTTTCAATAGACCTTGGAGGACTGAGCACTTGTAAAGGCCCATTAGATTCTGTGGAGCCTCTCACATAAGGCTTCCCTCAGAACCAAGCACTTGGGGCACCTCCTTTGCAAATCTGAGGACCTATAAAGTGCTTCCATCTTGTGGGATCTCTTTTTTCAACTTTGTAGGACCAAGAACCTACAAAGCCTTTTTTTCACCTTTTCATAGGTTTGAGGGCCTTTGGCACATTTTTTTCAACTCTCCTCAGGACCGAGTACCTGTGGAGCCATCTCCTCTTCCTGAGCATTCAGGTGTGTCAGATTGTGGTCTACTTCCTCGATGAATTAGGTATACTTTCTTTAAACTCTTTCAATCTACTTTACCTCACATTTAGTAGCATATATGGTGACTAAAGTGGGGGGAAAATGTAATGGTGTGAATTTTCACCCCTTGCAAATTCATCATTTACACCCCTTACCTTAGAAAAATCAAACCCGATGATGCTATTCCACATCCTTCATCCGCTCCCATCCATTTGGCAACCGTTTGTATGTTGGTGGGAAAAATTTTATTGAGGATGTGAGCATAATGCATAGACGTCTATGCAATGTAATTCTATCTTGACAAGATTCCTACCTCTAGAATCTTCAGAGGCGTTACACTTCTTCATTGGTGACAAAGCATAACACCTCTTCCCCTTCGACTGATCTAGAATGGCTCCTTTGGCTCCCTTTCATCTTCAAAACACTATCTCATTCATTCAATTCATTTTCTTCACAATTCTTGAGACTTCACTTGATCTTCTTCACATTTCTTCATACCTCACTTCATTCACAACACTTGTACCACCATTGGAGTTGCAACTTGGTGTCTTGCAAGATTGCTTTCCTCATTATGGCAATGTCAACTTTTCCAAGCTTTTGAGCTCACTCCTTCTCTCATTTTCCTTGAGTGCATGTGATAGAAGGTGATATCATTTTATCTTTCACTTCACTTAGCATCATTGTTTGTTTATGTAGCATATTGTTGTAAGAATTACTTGGTATTCTACCATTCAATGCTTTCCTTTATCACATTTCTCCTATCATTGCTATATTGGTTGTCCATGAAAGTGGGAACACCAAAGTGGGGGACTGACTATGGAAGTCCTCTTAAAACAACCCCAACATTTTTCCTCTTTTTTGTGTGTAGGTTCGTGTTGAAGTGAAGAGCTCAAGATAATTAACTCATGGGTAGGAAGATGTGCTTTCCTCACCCTCTTTTTTTATTTTTTGATTCAAGTAGTTAAAGTATTATTCTTGTTGTTTAGTGGCTTTTACTTTCTATGTTTATATCAAACCTTATTTGTTAAGTAGTTAGTAGGTTCTTTGTAGTTTTTGGATGTGTTTTGCACTTTCTATTTGTATGGATGTCAGTGCCCTATTGAGATGGAAGTACATCACATTGTCATTTGTGTCCCATGCTTCTGCCCTCTAGAAGAGGGTTGTCTGAGGTACAATCTAGGATTTGGAAACCTTCTCTCTTAACCACTTGAAACTCTCAGGTCAGTAGAAAGGAAACGGTCATCTTCTTTCTCTACCTTAAACACTTCATAATTTTCTAAACCTTTCATCTAGCTTGAGGTATATTAGGGAAGCCTTCTGTTTGAGGCCCTCCTATGACCTAGGGTCTTGAGCAGCCAATCCCCCTCTACAACTTTATGCCTTCATTCCTTCAACAAGAACCTCCTGAGATATGTAGATGCAGATGAGGCTCAAACTACTCTACATGAAGTACATCAAGGTATCTATCAGGCCCATTCCAGTGGACCTTGTCTTGTCAAAAAGTTTCTATTTACTAGATATTACTAGCCAACAATAGAACATGATGCAAGCAATGTGGTTAAGGTTTGTTGATCGTGTTAGCTACAAGGTGATCTGATTCATGCACCATCTTAAGAGTTACAACCTATTGTTACTACATGGCTTTTCTAATGATGTGGAATATACCTCATTGGTAAAATCCACCCACCCTCATCCAATGGTCATTAATTCATTATCACCACCAATAATTATTTCACTAAGTGGGTTGAAGCCATTCCCATGACATACATCACCGAAAAACAAATCACCAAATTTATCCTTCATTACATCATTTGTTATTTTGGTATACCATCCTCCATTGTCATAGATAATGGAAAACCATTTAAAAGTAAAGAGATCCATGATGTATGCCAAAAATTCCACATCCAACACCATTTTTCCACTCCATACTATCCACAAGGAAAGGCTCAGGCTGAGGTCACTAATAAAACAATCTTGGAAATACTTAAGAAGACAATCAATGAAGTTGGTCAAGATGGGCACCTTCAACTCAATCCTGCCTTGTGGGCTTACCACACTAGCATCTTCACACCTATAGGGGAAACATTGTACTCCCTTATCTATGGTGTCAAAGCTATTTTTCCAATTAAGGTCGAACTCACATCAGTGAAAATATCATTGCAACACCTAATTGATGATGAAGAATATCATGTGGCACACCTACAATAGTTGGAGCTCTTGGATGATAAAAGTATTGTTGAATGCACAAGAAAATTGAGAGGGGGTTGAATTGGTTGCACATTAAAACATCAAAACCATCATTAATATTTAGATTCATATCAACTTCATTAGCCTTTAATCTGTTATAATTTTAGCATGAAAGAAAATACTATGCACAATAGAACACCAAATTTACATGGAAAACCCAAGAAGGGAAAAACCATGGTGATGATTAACTCAAAATATAAAGTAATTTCAATACTGAATACAATAGGATCACTACTGGAGGGATCACTACCTAAAATAAAATAAGAGCTCACTACCAAATTATAGAAAAGAAGAAAGTTGATGCAATGAGAAATCCATCTCAATGCAACACAAAAGTCTACCATAACATCACCAACACATTCACAACCTTTCTGAATATTGTAGACACCTTTTGCTCATTTCTTCCAATAGTCTAACTCATTGAAGCTACTATACTTCACAAATTTTCACTTCACAACTCTACAATTTGCATCACACTCATCACACCAAAATTCTCCATCAACTCTTAACACTTATTTATACCATCTTCAACCTTAAAAACAATCTCTAAGGTTGGCTATGCACCTCAACCATGTAAATTCAAATTAGATTGGCACTAAGTAGTCCCACGATGGAAAGGAATCAAGACAAGCCACAACACACCATAACTCAAACTCAAATACATATAAGCATTGCATGCCATGCTTCCACAAACACTGAATCATATTCATAATTAGTGTAAACAACCAAGGTTGGTCGAACATATGTTAACACCATTAAAAAATTAAGTACTTTATTCCTTTGATCCAAAGATGACTTGCAGACCAAACACAACACTTTAACACACTCTAGAATATTCTAAAAACACCCTAAAATCCAACAAATTCCTTGGCAACAAATTTGACCTGAAGAACACACTCATCTTGTACAACCGATTAACCTTCCACACACTGCAACAACTGAATCCAACCTTGCAGAGCACCAAAACACAAACAACTCATACTGGAGATAGATATTATTAATATAAGCATACTTCCAGAATTGTAAGACCAGAAACCAAACCTTGAAGAAATGCAAAGCAAAACTATTTCTCCTAGACACCACTGTACTACATGTAGTACACACTGGTGAACACAAATTTCACTACATAACCATCCATACCAAGAAACTCTAGGTATAACACCTATAAACACCTTTGATCAACATATCTAAACGAAACAAGTAGATCTTCAACACAAAAGAAGTGTGGAGTAAAAATAGAACACCACTATCTATGTCAGAACACCTCTACAACACATTGTTTCCTTTTTATTCAAATTTTCTCAAAAGAACTTGGAAAAAAACACCAAAGACATATTCTCATCATCTTTAACACTTTTTGATTATAACCAACCCAACTGCAACATAGCAACTCAACCATACACATTCTTATCCAAGCAACACCAGAGGTTGACACTAGTAACACTTACTAATGTAAACATTATGAAACTAATTAGAGCATTGTCACAACTTCTCAATTAATCACCAATAGAACCAATTTACTTTAATGAAAACACAAAAATAAGTCTACTAACATCAATGAAAACACCAACTACTCATACTTTCAACAATATCCCCCTTTATCATTGATGGCAACACATGATATGAAAACCACCAACAATAAACACCACTCTGATTACCAACAAATTGCTTCATACGAACAATTTTTCTTCTTACTATCTCTCTCTCTCTCTCTCTCTCTCTCTCTCTCTCTCTCTCTCTCTCTCTCTCTTCCACATAGCTCTTTCTCCCCTTTTTTTGCTTAAGCTCTTCTTTTTCACATGGCTCTCTCCCCTTTTGACATCAATGGAAAAAGGTAACACATTTGCATCTTTTTCCCCCTTTGACACCAATCATACTTGTATTTGCTCACCTTTTTTTCTGCAACATCTATTCATTTTCACTGCTTTGCATACTACCCCTTAGGAGCACACAAAAAACTATACCAACCAACAACCACTACATATATCTTTTGACATAGCTAACAAAAGATGTCACCAACCTACAACAAAACTTACTCCCCATAACAACAAAAATCATTAATGCCACTACCTACTCCCCCTGAGAGGTAGTCTCCAACATCAATCCAAAATAAAGAATGAATCTCAAAATCCACAGGAATAATGTATAACCTTCTACATCTTATTCAAAGAAAGAGGGGAAATAACCCCAAATTTCCCAGAGATACTCAAAAGTATCCTTAGAAAGAGCCTTCATGAAGATGTTTGCAACTTGATCCTTATTAGGAACATACTCCAACTTCACCTCATTCTCTACAACCTTTTCCCTCAAAAAGTGATATTGGATTGAAATATACTTTGTCCTTGAATGCATTACTAGATTATTTAAAATATTTATAACACTTGTATTATCACATAAGATGGAAATAGGTTAATCACATGTCACTCTAATATCCTTCAAATTTTGTTTCATCTATAACACCTGTGTGCAGCATGATGTTGTAGAAATGTATTCTGCCTCTACAGTAGATAATGACACTAAATAATGCTTCTTAGCCAAGACACCAACCTACTTCGAGGAAAGAAATCACCAACACTTGTACTCTTTTGGTCATCCACACAACCTACCCAATTTGCATCTATGTAAGCACTCATAGAGAAATCAATATCCTTTGGATACCATAAGACATGTTTCGAAGTGCCCTTCAAGTATCTGGATATTCTCTTCACTACTACAAAATATGAGTCTTTGGGATCTTCTTGAAATCTAGCCACAAGAAAAACTACATGCATGATATCTGGTATAGTAGTAGTTAAATATAGCAGTCCTTCAATCATTGATCTATACTTATCTGATTAGCCTTAGGAGATTCATCATTCTTACTCAGCTTGCAACCAAAAACCATAGGTGTACATACTGGTTTAGAATCTTCCATTCTAAACTTCTTCAACATTTTCTTAACATACTTTGGTTGTGAAACGAATATACCTTTTTTTTCTAATTGATTTGAAGACCAAGGAAAAAATTCATCTCCCCAACATGGACATCTCAAACTTTTTCTACATCTATTTTGCAAATATTTTGCACATAACTTCATTTCCCACAAAATTTATGTCATCAACATACACAACTACAATCAAAATCTGATGTTTTTCAACCTTAAAGTAAATATTGTTATTTGTGGTACCTTTACTAAACCTTGTTGTAATAAGTAAATTTCCAACCTTGCATACTAAGCTCTGGGATCTTTTTTTAGTCCATAAAGTGTCTTCTTCAATCTACAAACCATATCAAGATTATCTGATAATTGAAAACCTTTGAGTTGTTCAATATAAACCTCTTCTTCCAACTCACTATTCAAAAATGCAAACTTCACATGTATCTGATAAACTTTGAAATCCTTGTGTGTTGGAAAATCCAAAAGCATCCTAAAATCTTCCATTCTTTCCACCGAAGCAAATGTCTCCTCAAAATCTATTCCTTCTACTTGTGAGTAACCTTTTGACACAAGTATTGCCTTATTTCTTACCACTTCTTCATTCTCATTCATCTCGTTCCAGAACACTCACTTAGTTCCAATCACATTCTTGTTTGTTGGTCTTGGGACAAGTTCCCAAGTCTGACTCTTCTCAATCTGCATCAATTCTTCTTCCATAGCCTTGATCCAATATTCATTTTTGCATGCTTCAATCACTGTTTTAGGTTCAACTTTGGAAAGTAAACATAAGATTTTTATTCTTCTATCATAGTATTCTTTCTTCTTGTCAACACACCTCTAATTTTCTCACCAATTATTTGATCTTTTGAATGATTCTTCTACACATACTTATGGGTCTTAGGGACCCTTTCTAGATTTTCTTCCTCTTCAACCTGCACTTCTTTCTCCTTACCATCATATTTCTCTTCTTCTCTACAAGAGGACTCATCTAAATCATATCCATATATCATTACTGAACCTTTGTGTAAGTATTCATCTACCTTGACACTTGCACTTTCAACAATATTTTTCAGCTTCTTGTTATAGCATTGGTAAGACTTTCTTTTTGTAGAATATCCAAGTAAAATTCCTTCATCAAATCTTGTATCAAAATTTCCTATGTTTTCTTCATCCTTTATGATATAGTGTTTTCTTCCAAACACTCTGATATATTTCATAGTAAGAGTTCTTCCATACCACAACTCATAGGGAATCTTTGAACTATTCATTCTTGCTTGTGCTTTGTTAAGAATTTACACTACAGTATGAATTGTTTCTCTCTAGTATACTTTTGATAGGTTTGCTTCTTTCATCATTGTCCCTACTACTTATTGAACAGACTTACTCTTCCTTTCAACCTCTCCATTCGGTTGAGGATTCCTAGGGGTTGACAAATGTCTCTTTATTCAATGAACTTCACAAAAATTGTTAAACTCATTGGAGGTGAACTCTCCACCTCTGTCAAACCATAAAAATTTGATTTTTATATCCATTTCATTCTCAACCGTAGCTTATAATGTTTTACACTTATCTAGAGCTTCTGATTTTTCTTTTAGAAAAGTAACCCAAGTCATTCTAGAATAATCATCAATTAATAGCATGAAATACTTGTCACCTTGAAAACTTTTGATTCTGGTAGGTCCACAAATATTTGTATGCACCAACTCCAAAGGATCGATAGTAGATTGTTCTTTGACTTTGAAACTCTTTCTAGCTTGTTTTCCAATTTGCCATTCCTTGCAGATAACATTGATAGGCTTTGTAATCTTTGGTAGATCTATCAAAACTTGAATTGAATTAATCCTCACTAGGCTATCAAAATTGATGTGACATGTCCTTTTACAACATAGCCAGCTTTCAATAATCCGAGTCAGAAAACATTGACCATTTGCACCCTTGAGCTAATAAACATTTCCATATGTCCTTCCTACTGCAACCACAGTTCCAGATCTTGTTTTGATCTCATGACCATTGTCCTTAAACAAAAGATTATATTATTTGTTACACATTTGTCCCACAATCAAAATGTTATGCCACAAACCCTTAATATAAAGATCATCTGTATTATGATTGCCATCAAAACTAATTGAACCTTTTCAACATATTTTAGAAAATGTATCATTAGAAAACTTAACTAAGCCTCCTACAAATTTTCAAGCTTAACATACTCTTATCACCTCTCATGTGATTTGTGCATCCACTGCCAATAATACAATTGTTTTTCTCTTCTCTAGAATGAAAAGAAAACACTATTGCTCCTCCAATGTTATGAACTGCTTCAAGAAAACTTTTATTTACATATTTCTCAAAGTTGTAGAATTAGTTCCAGCATTTAGAACCATGAACAATCATTCATCATCTTCATCATCTGAATAATTAGATTCATCATCAGATCTACTGGCATCTTCTCTAACATAATAATTTTTTTTAATAGTTTTACCATAAATCTCCTTAGGTCTATCTTTTAAAGCTTTGACATGACATTTTGAAGTATAATGACCAATCTTTCCACAATTAAATAATTTGAAAGGTAACTTACCTCTGTATTTTCTAGTGCCCTTTTTCAACCTTCTTACAAAATTTGCTTCTACACCATTGACATCATCTTAATCTGATGGACCTCATTCTTTTACACTTTGCCAGCTTCAAAAGTAGTCTCCTTTTCACATAACTTGGATCAAACTCTCTCAATCAAAAAGTGGTCAATGCACCAAACGACTAATCTATAAAATAAGTACTCAAATTTTGAATTTCCTCAATAGCAGAAACCTTAAGATTGTAAGCTTTAGTAAGAGTTCTCAATACCTTCTTTACCACCTCATCATCTTTAAGATTTCCTCCAAGGCCTTTGATGGAATTGACAACTTCATCCACTCTATGCACGTATCTTGTAATATATTCATCTTTTATCATTCTCGGGTTTTCAAACTTATTTTTAGATTTTGCATTTTTGCTTGCTTGACCTTGTCATCTCCATCATAGATACTTTCCATATTTTTCCATATTTCATCAATATTTTTAAAACTCATAACTTTCACAAGTTCTAAATTAGAAAGACCATTCAAAATAGCATACCTTGCTTTGCCATTTTTCTCATATGCCTTGATCTCATCATCAATACTCGAACCGTTTGTAGGCATTGTATATCCAATCTCAACAGATTTCAAGACTCCAAAATCTAGAGATACCAAGAACCCTTCCATCCTTGTCTTCCAAAATGCATAATCAATTCCATCAAACATAGAAGCCTCCTTGTGTGCCATCCCAGATCTACCTCAAGCGATTAAGCTTTCTTATAAGGAACCTTGCTTTGATACCAATTGTTGAATGCACAAGACAATTGAGAGGAGGGGTGAGTCATTTGTACATTAAAACATCAAAAACCTCATTAATATTTAGATCCACATCAACTTCATTAGCGTTTAATCTATTAGAATGATTTAGCATGAAATAAAATAACAAAAACTGAAAGACATCAACACCATGCACAATAGAGCACCATATTTATGTGGAAAACACAAGAAGGGAAAAACCATGATGAGGATTAGCTCACAATATAAAGTAATTGTAACACTGAATATAATAGGCTCACTACTAGAGGGCTCACTTTCCCAAAAGAAAAGAAGGGCTCACTACAAAATTACATAAAAGAAAGAATATTGTTATAATGAGAAATCTATCTCAATGCAATTGAGAAGTCCACCACAACATCACCAACACATTCACAACTTTTTCAAAGCTTGTAGACACCTTCTGCTAATTGCTTCTAGCAGTCTAACTCATTGAAGCTCACACTATACTTCACAAATTCGCCCTTGACAACTCTACAATTCTCATCACACTCACCACACCATAATTTTCCATCAACTCAACACTTATTTATACCATATTCAACCTTGAAAACAATCTCCAAAGTTGGCTATGCACCTTAACCATGAAAATTCAAATTAGGTCGGCACTAAGCATTTTTGCAGTGGAAAGGAATGAAGATGAACCACAACACACCTTAACTGAAATCCAAATAAATATAAACATGCCACACTACACTTCCATAAACACCAAAGCATATTTGAAATTAGTGTAAACACCCAAGGTCAACCCAACCTATGTTAACACCATTAAACAATTATGTACTTGCTTCCTTTGATCTAACGATGACTCGTAGACTACACACAACACTTTAACACACTCTAGAATATTTCAAAAACACCTTGAAATCCAAAAAATTCCTTCGCAACAACTTTCACCTAAAGAACATACTCATCCTATTTAACCGGTTAACCTTCCACACATTGCAACACCTGAATCCAACCTTGCAGAACACCAAAACACAAACTCATACTGGAGATAGATACTAGTAATATAAGCATAACACCTGAATCCAACCTTGCAAAACACCAAAACACAAACTCATACTAGAGACAAATACTAGTAATATAAGCATATTTTCAAAACCACAAGATTAGAAACCAAACTAAAAAGAAATGCAGAGCAAAACCATTTCTCATAGACACCACTATACTGCATAGTTCACACATTGGTGAACACAACTTTCTCTACACAACCATCCAAACCAAGAAACTCTAGATATAAAACCTATGAACACCTCTGATCAACATATCCAAACCACAAAAGCATATCTTCAACATAGAAGAAATGTGGAGAAAAAATATAACACCATTTTGTATGTCAGAACACCTCTATAACACATTTTTTCCTCTTTTATTCAAATGTTCTCAAAAGCACTTGGAAACCAAGCACCGAAAGCATATTCTCATCATCTTTAACAATTCCTCATTACAACCAACCCAACTGCAACATAGCAACTCAACGATACACATGCTTATCAAAGAAACACTAGAAGTTGACACTAGTAACACTTACTAATGACAACATAATGAAACTAATCAAAGCATAATCACAACTTATCAATTAATCACCAACATAATCAATCGACATTAATGACAACACAAACATAAGTCTGTTGACATAAGTGACAACACCAACTACTCATACTTGCATCACGTCTCACTACCCTCAATCATCTGCAAGCTTACCAAAACAAGCTTCGATGAAGCTACAATAAGATCAAGCCTAGAGAATTTGATAATAGTGATCTATTCCTTAAGGAAAATCAACGTAACTTGCAAGATCATGATTTAAAGGGAAAGATTGAACCTAATTGGCTAGGTCCCTACATCATCATTGCAAAATATGGATCAGGAGCATACCAATTGGCCACCATGGAAGGATAACCATTAGAAGAGCCCATGAACATCATACAGCTGAAAATTTATTTGTCTAAGAAAAAAAAGGCAAAAAAAATTAAAAAATTAAAAAACTAAAAAAAAAACAAAAAAACATAAAGAGAAATAATTTGTCCAATGGAGAAAAAAAAATTTGTGGCACTTTGAATAAGTACCATGGTGAAAACCTTACAAATAGGCACCATGTGTATTCATATCCACCATCTACCAGGTCTCATAATCACCTATACACCGACCATCATACATCCACCTACCATACCCATCAACTATGGCTTGGAATATGTCACCTATCCCAATTTGATAACTAAAGAGCTTTTCCTACCCATCATACTCCCACTTGACCTTACACATCCATGAATTTTGCATAAACCATCATACAAACTTGTACACATAAACCATCATACATGATTCCTCATTGTCACACAGTCACTATTGTCCCCTCCATTATTTCTTCATGATAGATTAGATAGCTTACATGACCTAGCCCACCTGTACCTAATTTGTCTCACAACCGATGAGACAACCTTCATAATCTTCACCCCTCACTTTTATACTCACATGCATAAACCACATACCCCCCATCATCCATACCTTCACCCTCTCTTTTAACAGGAGAGCTTTTCATACCATGTTCTTAACCATCATACATGATCCTCAATGCATCCCCCATTATTCCTTTAGAATAGTTTTGACATTCTGCACAACTTAGCCCAACTTTACATCACCACTCCCTTCTTGCCTCATGACTGATGAGACAACCTCCATGAACCAAACCTCACATATACCTTACCCCCTCATTAGAGGTACCAAATGTGTACTTGGTATCAATATTTACCATGCATAGTTGTTCATAATGAAAACACATTTCCATTTTCCATAATAAACTTCCATCCATAATAAAATTTCATCATCCCACACTTTTACCCGAGTCTCGTAAACAAGAAAAAACAAAACAAACTAAAACATGCATACATATGAACATTGTCATAAAATCATAACTAGAATGAATGATCAATAAAGAACAACCATTTCACTTGCCATCCACATTAATACCCATCCATCTATGCCCAAAAGGATGAGTCCTTCCTCGGTCCGAGATCATCAGTATCTATTAGTCTTACTCTTGGAAAGAGATATGGTTTCCTTGAAATTTTATTTTTATTCTTATGATTTTATTTTCAAGCCCATGGAATCATCCTAGTCTTGGCCACCAAGATCTACTCATATCTTGGTGTGTTTTGGATAGTGCAACAAGGGGCATGGTCATTTTTCATATGGTGTGTTTATGATTATCTTGACCCACCAATATCAATTATTACCTTAGATAGGGGTGGAAAAAATATATAAACTTGAGTACGTGATATCATCCCCCCTATGGTCCACTAAGTTTATAAGATGGCATTGCATGATAAGAGTAATCTTGTTTGTTTTTTTGTGAGTCCAAAGTTCATGCAAAGGATATGATTGCACCTTTGGTCATTTAGAGCACTAGGGCACAATGTCCTTCGCTATAACAAACTCTAGGATTGCTCACCACATTTCTAGCATAATTAAACCCCTTCCCAATTCCTCCCACATCCACCCATAGCATCATCCCCCCATAATCTACAACTTTATCCCCCCTACCCCCTTAATGTGTTCTTTCATCCCCCCTACCTAGACTTGACTATATTTTGTATCATGACTAAAAAAAACTTCATTTATTAACCCACCATATTGCATTACCCATTACCCTTATTACATCAATATCATTTTCATTCATCACATTTGCATATATCATTCATTATTTCTTTCTCATTTTCATTTATATTAGTACATTATTACATTATCATCTTCATTTTACATTATTTCATTATCATTAACATGTTCATTCATAATTACTCATTATAAGGAAACTAAGAGAGGTTTTTGACCCACAATCAGAAACCACTCTCAAGGTTTGTCCTTCTCATTTGTTTAATACCTCGGGATTCCACAAGATGTTTTGTAGGTATGACCACAAAATTGTACAATCCAACCAACCTATATCTCAACCCATGTGGATTTTTTGTCGTACAATGCCATAAGCCATCTACATCATGATCATTATCCATCATGCATTTACATCCCCTATTATCATTTTAATATATATAATTCATAATTAATTTCATCGCTCATTATCATTTAATCAATCACATTTGCATAATCCATTTTATTTACATCATTTAATCATTCACATTTACATAATCCATTTCATTTACATCATTCATAAGCCATTTAATCATTTACATCTACATTATCTATTATCATTTAATCATTTTACATCATTCATTACTATAATCCATTTCATTTACATTCACATAATTCATAAACTCATAATCATAAAACTTACATACATCATGATCATTTTTTATCATTAAGTTATCATTACCATGTCACATAATAATCTTAATCACACATCATCAATATTGATAAATCACACGTAACCAAAATAAACCATTATCATAAACCAACATTTCACACATCACTAATTACCATTGTGTATGTAACCATCAAATCAACATAATCATAAACATTGATCATCATCATTATCATAAGTCATCATTTCATACATAAAAACATAAGCCATAACCATATATATCAATCATGAACATAATGCATAATCAAGTACTTGTAATCATTTCCATCCATGCATCATCATTACCATTCATAAATCATAATCATCATACATAGAACATAGTGTCATTATCATATAAGTACCATACAAATCACGTAGCCACGTGTCATCATACATGACCTACATAAAACATGTTAGCATCACATCCCACATACATGTGCATCATATAATTATAACATAAAAATACATCCAAATCATACATGCATAAATCATATAAACACCTACATCATCACATCATAAGGACCATACATATAATCTAAAACCGTCATCTCATATATCAAAAAATAATGTCATGATAAAAAATGTACAAAGGCCTCTCGCATGTGTACTTCAAAAAGTTGATACCCCTCTAGGGTATAATCCAAAAATAGATCATCACCCTCGTACCTATCCCATACTTGTTGCATCTGACTGAGTCAACCCCTATGGCGGTGATCGAGGCAAACCACATGGTTGAGGTGGCGCCATGCTCACTGATGGACCTGATCAAGTTGATCTCGACCTATGAGACTTGTTACTAACTACAAAACTGTGCTCTCTTTGCTTTGGAAACACAACCTACTCATATAGCTCCCCATGATGTTGCATCTTGCATGTAACTCGCTAAACCTCTAAAAAGGCATCATATAACCCCCATCCTGCTATAAGCTACCAAATTATATCCTGCTCCTGTTTGAGTCGCACCACATTAGCCTAACTAGACTAATGTCACCCCCATGACATCCCTCTCCTATTGGAGTTTGTCTCACTTTATTGTCACAATCGCTAATTATACCTTGCCATCTCCACCTACTCCATCCAGCGATCCCTATATTCAGAATACCTCTACCTAATCCATGTATTTCTCTCCCACTAACTGCAATTGCTCCTGTTGATCTTGGTCTCTCTCCTAATGTAGTTGATCTCACTCCACAATCAATAAATCCAATCAAACCTGAATGTATCCCTCATCATCTACATGGTCCTCCCCTCCAATTTCCACATCCTCCTTCTCGACGCCTCTCCCTCCCTGCCCAAGGTCCCTCCTCTGTTGTACTTGGCGACCCTATCCATCTCCACCATCTTCGTCATTGTCCTCATCACTATCATCCCCTCACTGCTATTATTATTGTTGCTAACATTGTTGTTGCTCTCCTCAACCATTGCCAACTGATCTTGAGGGATTGTCAACTGAATTAGCCTCCTCTCCCACCATGTGTCATACTCAAGAGTGGTGCCTACATCTATCACTGGTGGTTGTGTATCCCATGGAACCATGGGAGAGTTTTGTCAATCCTGCTAAGTTATATAGAACTCTATATATCCAACCCATATCCCTCTCTCCCATACCATCTGTGCAAATACTGCCTCTACCTCTAGCATAGTCTTTTGATTCCTAAATTTTTTCATGAATCGCACTAGTAAATAACACTCAATGATGGTGGGTGTCTAGCCAATTAAATAGTGAATCCTTTAAATATATAGCATGTACAAGTTATCCTCGTCCCATGCCTCCTAGTCATGATATGGATGTCAAATAAAACTATCCATTTCATCAATGACATGACTCTAATACCTCATCTCTCCCATTCAATGTTGTTGAAGAAATCTAGCATACACAAAAAAATAAGGCCTCCCTGGCCCTATCCTCCTATCTCACTTGCAGCAGAATTGTGCAATGCTCGTAGGCCCAGATGTGCAGTAAGGTCACCCCACTTCCCAAAATCTTCCCATCATGATACACGGTCAAGTGCATCTCCATGTACAACTCAACTAACACACATGAACCCCATACAAAAATAGAGCCATCTAATAGCGTCATGTCCAAGACACCTACCCATCCAATTGCAAAGCCTCGAGATCTTTGATCAAGTACAAGAACTATGATAATCAATGCAATAATGAATAGATAGATCTCTATCAACACCCCCATACCAACCTCCAAATCCCACTCAATCCCTGTCACTAGAATATCATCTATCATGAACACCCTCACTAACACAGGCCTGGCATGCATTAGGTCATACTGCACTAGCTCCTTGTAAATCAAAAGCATGAGGATCCGCTAAACATCCTCCAAAGTGATCATAGCCTCGCCTGTAGGTAGGTGAAAGTTGCCCATGTTGTTGTGCCACCTCTCCACTAGTGCTATCATCATGGCTCAGTGGGCTCTCAATCGAGGCATTCAACACATGTGGTAGAGTCTCATCAGACTCAACAACTCATTGTCAATCTCCATCAACCTATGCCACAACCAATACATAACTAACATATACCTCCCCCACAACTACAATAGACCCAAAGGCTCTTGCATCATACCACACACTAACATTAGCCCTCAAATGACATAAATAATTTCTACTCACAAACCCTCGCACACTTGCATTTTCTGTGAAATTGCAGTTCAATTTTGGAGGAGGCATCATTTTAGGTGCAGGTGTGTACTTAACCAATTCAAGCATAGTTTTGTGCAAACACTGAATTATCCAACGAAAGTGCATACCCAACCAATTCAAGTCCCAATAGGTCCAAGCATGGACCTATCCTATGGAGGCACGAGCTCGCTCAATGCAAGTGTCATTTGGTACAAGCATGATGATAACCTATGTAGGCATCCCCTACCAAAGCACAAGTGCAAATTTGTGTGCAAGCACAAATTCGCAACATGCAAGCACCGCAATCACGCACGAAGTGTGGTTCTGTGAAATTGTGCCTCCATTTTAATTAACTCCATACCCTAATTTGGCCTATCCATTGACCCCTAAAACTACCTAAAACCCATGGGTTAGGATACATACCGGGTCTCTTGCATCCTCCGACTGCTATTACTCTTGAACTTGCTTTGAACAATGCAAATGATGTGGAATAGCTTCCATCACTCCTTCCCTCCAAACTCCTCTCCAAATACAAGGGTGAAAATTACCTTTTGGCCCCCCCTCAAACCTATTTATAGGCTCCAAACCATAATTTTCTTCCTCCAAACCCTAATTTTGTTCATGACAAGTGGTAAATGCACTAAACCTACTATATTTTCTCTATTTTTGAGCTTTTTCTTCTGTTTCTTCTCTTTTGTCCTCATTTTCTTCCCAAAGACCTTTATACATCATTCCAACCCACCTTTTTCAAGACATTAACCGAGAATATTTTTCAGAAGTTTTCCAATCTATCTCTCAAGGAGGCATCACCTCTCATCACATTGGGGAAAAAAAATTTAATTTTCTTTAACACAACATCACTTCAGATGTCACATCAGAAAGGGGCAAAAAGTAGACACCCCAATTTTGACCTTATACCCTTAATTAATTAAAATTTTATTTAATTATCTTGATTCCTTCCTAATTAATTAAATATTGTGTTATTTAATTAATTAATCCATCTTAGCCTATAATTAATTAAATATTTTATTATTTAACTAATTATCTCAATTTCTTCTTGTAATTAATTAAATATCATATTATTTAACTAAGTATTCCACCTTACCTTATAATTAATTAAATGACACACTTAATTATCCTAAAGTTCTCTCCAATTAATTAAATATTGGACTATTTAATTACTTTAACCTTTTTGTGCATTCCTCTGAGTCCCCTAAACCTAGTTAAGATAATTAGTCCATGATTAATTAACTTAATTTACATCCTAATCATCAATATCCATTTCTCCTATTTTTAATCCTAGTTAAGTTAGCGAACCCATGGTTAGTTAACTTAACTCATATCCTAATCCTAATTAATCCATGATTAATTAACTTAATCCATAGCCTAACAATCACTAGCATTTTTTTCTAATTTTAAATTCTACCCATTCCCCCAAACTTGTGAACATATGACAAGTGTTGCATGCACAAGTCACTTTCAACTTCCAACTCACCCTTTTACCTTTTTTCCTATTGGATGCTCACACATGTGTGAGATCTTCTTCCCCATGCAAGCCACCCTACACTTTTCATTTATCACCACTTGTCATATGATCAAATCTTACTCACCTTCCACCTTTTCTAATTTGTTTCCACTTGCCAACTTCATGTTCTTCCCAAGATGTGCTCACACATGTGTGAGCACATCTTGTCATCCACTTGTCATTTCCTTGTTCTTCCCAATGTGTGCTCACACATGTATTAGCACACCTTTCCCTCTTCCCCATGACACATGTCACGTTCACGTGCCTCCACCTTTTGACACTTGTCACAAAGTTAAGCCTTGTCATCTCATTTAATCCTAGCCCTTCATTTCACATTTAATCTTGACCCTTCATTTCACTCACCAAAACTATATAAATTGAGGCCTTTCCTTCACAATTCATCTACAATCGTCATAGCCATATTATGTTGGAATTTGATGTTGAGAGCAATCCACAATCAATCATTTAGAGAAAATCTTTGAGTAATTTGGGTGCATACTTGAGCTCAATCCATGGAGAAATGAATTAAGGTATAATCTTTGTATTTGCATGCTTTTGATTGTATTTCAATTGATTTTACCTTGTTATCACATTCCTACCTCTTCACTTGGCTACCTTCCTACTAAATCCATAGAGTGATTATGTACTAGCTTCTAGCGTTAAGAAAGATCTATGTCTACCTCAATTACATCCCAAGTCCAATGTCCAATGAAACATGTATGTCGACCCCAAGGAATTGAAGAAGCATCAAACATAGGTGTGGATGGGTGCAAATCCAATTGGGATTGATCTTGTTCTATATTCATCATGTAATGAGCCATGAAAGCTCCACAAGATACAGTGAGATTACACATGTTTCCTCCAATAGGTTTGGGTCCAAGTGTCTCGATAGGGCCATCTTCTGAATTGTAGTGTTGTGGGGACCGTCACCTAGGTATGTTGTCATAGAATTCCCATTTTTCCTTTGTTCCAATCCACAAGGGAAAACTGGCTTTTGCGGTATGATGCGATATAAATATTTAGGATGTTCCTACATCACTCAATAGGAATGGGAACTTATGTGATTTGTGATGAATATCAAAGTATTCCTAAAGTCAATAACACTTAGGAGCCAACAAAACAATAAGACAAGGATTTCTCGGGGATATGGAAGTTGTATTTCCACACAGATGGATGCATTAATGAGCAAGCACACAAGTGTGTCTTGTATCTCCAATAGAGAACATGATTCTATGATTTTTCCTCTCTAGTTTAGCTACACAAATAATGGGGAAAATTATTAATCATTAGTTAATGGGCTCATTTTAGCTAAAGGGTTAATAGATAAGAAACTATAGATTTTTTTAGACTCAAAGTTGGTCATTAGAAAAGTCAAAGGAGAAACTAGGTCAAAATAATGAGGATGAGATTATACTACCATAAGATTTGGGATCTCCTAGATATTTTTGAAGCTTTGAACATCCAAACAATCCTAAGGACATAAAACATTCAAGCTGAAAAAATGGCAATGATTGGATCACAATTTGATCCTACCAAGGATCTCTTGGTTAACAAAAAATCTATCAAATTGATAATCCAACCTATTATCTTTGATAACCATGATCACTGACAAGTATTTTATTGTGATTCTTAAATTGCACTATGCATTCATCAATTCAAAGAGTTTGTAGAGTAGTTGTAGCCAAATATAGAAGAATCCTATGAAGATTAGATTATTCAACTTAGATCTAATAATTTCCCTAAAATATTGATCACTTGGAGTCCTTTTACTTTGAATGATGGAAAGACGAAATTAAAATCTCAATGAATCAAAGGAACTATGCTAAGTATTTTATTGTAATTCTTAAATTGCATATTCATTCATAAATTCAAAGAGTTTGTAGAGGAGCAGTTGTAGCCAAAGATAGAAAAATCCTATGGAGATCAAATTATTCAACTTAGATATAATAATTTTCCTAAAATATTGATCATCTTGGAGAATCTTTTTACTTTGAATGATGCAAAGACAAAATTAAAACCTCAATGAATCAAAGGAACTATGTTGAAGAATTATAATATTGCTATCAGGATTCAATCGTGTAGTTTTATGAGTCAAACTCATTGAACCATGTTTTATGAGAAGTAGATTAAAGTGGGAAAAGTGTGTACCCAAAAATAAATAGATTTCCTAGTATACCTATGTGAAAAGAATAATAGAGTTATGACATGGGTCTACAGGGAGTTGAATGGATAAATCAAAAACAAGTATTAGAATTGCACCTGACACTCTGGCATACTAAGTAAAGTTTATACTAGTAAACATAAAAGACAAGTAAATGATTGCATTAAACATTAAGAATGGTGGGTGGAGGTTTGCAATCAAGGGGCAATGCCCCTTGCGAAGGTTTAGGGGTAAAGCTAGTGGGGTCAAGGGGCAACATCCCTTGCGAGGGTGTAGGGACAAAGCCCCCTAATGGGGTCAAGGGGCAACAACCCTCGTGAGTTTCGAGGGAAATACCCCTAGCACACTCCCTAGCGATACAAGGCAGGGTCGAGGGGCAGAGCCCCAACCACCAAGCACAAATTAAGGCCTTCAAAACCTCACAAACCTTCATGGTGAATATCATTTTTTCAAATTATCACTTTATTTTGAAAAACCAAGAAGTCCCCAAGCTAGTTGGCATCTTGGAAACATCCCTAAGACTTGAGTGCCTATAATGGGATGAAAAGCAAACGTTTCCCCAAGTCCTCACATCCCAAAGATGTCCCCATCCTAAAAACGTGAAATTTTTTGGGGGATGCGTCTTTGTAGAACACTAGTTTGATCAAATAATAGACAAGCACTATTGTCAACAACTCTTTATAATATGTATGAGAATTTTAACATCTTAGATCTTATTAAATTGCATAATTAAATTATTTTATGATTAAGATTATTTTTAATTAAATTTTATAAATATTTCATACTCCATAATCTATCACCAAAATAGAAAGAATACATATAAAATTCAAACCAAGGCTCAATAAACTATTTCACATCAAAACTAAAATTTTATGTAAAAAGAACACCGGAGGCATAAAAGGCCACCAAGAAGGAAATATTACATCCCTATGCGGTTGACCAGGTTTAAAAAATAGGCTTTGATTAGATAGGCAGAGGCTTGGTTTGTTGGTGCACTTGTAATGTCCTCACATATCCATTTATACATTTCCAGCCATGTAAACTATGTATAGACCACCGGAAAATAATTTACTTTCATTATGTACCTCAGATTCGATTTCATATGTACTATGATTCAATTACTTGGCATTCCAAAGACAAGCAACTTATAAGTCAGATGAATGCACCGGAGGAAGTCAGGTGAATGTGCAAAAACCCCAGGTATGTACCTAACCGGCGATCTTAATTTATCAGGTCTAATGTGGGAATCCAATCAAATAGCAGAGAAGATTGTTTCCACCTATTAAATTGTTAAGGATACAATTTACAGCTTTCCTTCATCAGATTCTTCAGGACCATGAGATGCTCTACACCAATGGCTCCTTATTGAAAAATGACATATATAGTTTGCAAGACTCAGAACCCACCATTAAATGAAGAGAGTTACCAAATGATCTAAATACCACCAACGCTCAGAACCCATTTTATAAACACAACAATACCAAGGCAGTCAGATGGTTTTTTTCCCTCTTTATCATACCTCCTCCAAGGATGTAGAGAAGACCCCCGTCTCCACCTTGATGGAGGCCACACTTATTTTTCAATGTCAAATAAACCTTCTATTCAAGTTCAGGCCAATATGCATCTCTACCCTCAACACGAATCAAATTTCTTAAGAAAATCGATGGAATCGTAACACATAAAATGCCTTACAAATCAATTGGCTCAAAACCTCTCTGGAAAAGCTCCAAGATCAGTCATAGCTTCTAAAAGGCCTTAGAGATCCACCTCTTGGGTCCAAGCACATTGGTCCTGGATGTGCAGCTGCAAATACATCTGGGCAATGGCATTTGGATTGAACACATGCCCCTGCAATTCCTTAGTATTCTTAGGTCTGGCAGT
The DNA here is from genome assembly GCA_007258455.2 of Sequoia sempervirens. Classification (NCBI taxonomy): domain Eukaryota; kingdom Viridiplantae; phylum Streptophyta; class Pinopsida; order Cupressales; family Cupressaceae; genus Sequoia; species Sequoia sempervirens. The sequence goes on along the minus strand of VDFB02193867.1, from coordinate 727,302,826 downwards.
CATGACAATTACCGTTACTAGAAACTTTAAATTCCTTGGACTCCTTTGGCCCAAATCAGCTAAAATGGAGATTTTGTATACAGTGCTGGATCTAAGCATATTAGATTGTTCAAATTTCCACATACAGACAATCTTACATTTTAGGCTTTTTATTGTCGTTCGGGTGCATCTTCTAGATCCCTCTTCGGGTTTTAGGTCATTGCCTTTTTTAAGGATTTAGAATGTCATGAAGCGAAGAAAGCTCCAAAAGTACACAAATAAAAAAAAGTGACAGTGCTTAAAAAAAATCGAAAATTTCATATGTGGATATTTTGAGTGCATAGCTAGAAGATCGTATTGTTCCATCTATAACGATGTGGGCAACAAGAATCCCTTTGTGCTTAGAATTCTCAAGTAAAGCACTGAGAAAGGCCCCTTAATGCAAACTTCGCACAGGCTGAAAAGCCATTCATATACAACCGGCATTCGCTCTAGAATGAATGTAGTAAAACATTATCAAGCTAGGATAAATTGAGCCCCCAAATTTGCTAAATGCATAAATAAGCTAGCTAGAAATTTGAGCATGCTAAAACAGGCGGGCATTTTTCAACTAATATAAGGAATTGGGTATGGGGTGAGAATGCACATACTCAGTTTTGATAGAAGTATTGTTCCTCTAAGTGATACTTCAGAACTAGTAAAAGGGACCGTACCTTTTCTTCTCTCCACCGCGCCAGGCAAGATCGAGAGGAATATATAACTACCCATATCATCAAACAATCTTGACAACTTATTCATTCCCAGCTCATGAGGAGCTTTACTATACCAGCATTTCCTTATATAACAATCCAATGCATCAGAAAGGACACCCCGTAGCCACACCATACTAGTAGACAGAATGAAAAGAACACAGAAAGAAGCAGAAGTGACACCTATGGAAGACGCCTACCGCAGAAATACTGACGGCTTTCTCAAAGGAATTTCACGCCCTTGACATGCCCACATTGTATACCCGCTCGCCAAACAAGCCATTTAATCAGGCCCCATGAAAACCCAAAAGAGGATATAACCTAACATACGGTCATAATCTAGTTCACAGTTGTTATAATAACATTGTGTATTGTTGTTAGTGAAATTAGGGTACTAGCCTCTTTCATACATTACGACAAGGTTTACAATGCCTTACACCAAATGCACTTTCAATATCTGACATATAGCTTTGAGTTTCAGTGGACTACAGGTTAAGAATCTTCAGGCACTCCATTCATATAGAAAGTTGAAAAGGGCCTTCAACATCTAGAAGTTGGCGAGACAAGGCTTATGCTCAGGCCCAAGTCCAACTAAAGATCCTCTTCACCCTTGAACTCCATTTCTGCCGACTGGATCTGCCTTAAAACTGTGTAGAGGATCAGATACAAGAAAGAAGAGAGCAGATCTTTTACCATGACAACGATAAAATATTCCCCTCTACTTAACCCTAATACCTAATTCCTCTAATGCAATTTTTAAGAGGAATTTTTACAGTCTTAAAACTCCCTTTCAAACTGACAGACTCATAAATGATTTAGATACGGGTACAAGAGAATCCAGTGGACAAAAATAAATAAATGAAAATGATATTTTAATTTAGTTTTTGCACGTACCTTCAGGGACTGAGGTTTTGATTTGGTAGTGTTAGGTTCCTCTTCGGGATAAACATTGATTTGGTGGGTCTAATCCCTTACGTAATTGCCTCATCTTTTACGGTGCCGGAGATGTCTCACTACTTATGGTGTCTGAACTTTATACAGAACAAAACTTGATCCGTCGTTTCCCTGATCTCCCGCTCAATAAGATTCTGTTTGCTCTAGCGGCCGCCCTCCCGCCACCCAACTAGGTAACCGATCATCTGCCCGCTAACCGAGGTTGAGACTGAAATAGTAAACAGGTTATAGATGTGGTAAATGTCTTCAACCCCCTAAAGATATGATAGCAAATCTAATTGATATCTATTTTAAAAAAAAAAAAAATTGTTCTGAAAATCAAAATTTTGAAATATAGAAATTATTATTGGTATTTAATTAAATTAGCTTAAAGTTGTAATTAAATTAGGTTAATGTTGTAATTTAATTGGTTGAGTGCAATTAATGTGAAGACCATGGAATTTTTTTAATTACGTTGAGAGGTGTTTTTAAGATTCAAATCTTTGGACGTACAATCTGTAAGGGGTGTGATTAGTATCATATTTCAAAGAATTTTAACAAAATAGCCCAAAAAGTATGAGAATAGATTTGTACTCTCATGTTGAAAAAAAACAAGTTAATGTTATCACAAGAAAAATATATAATATTTGATATAAAAGTCTGCTTTAAAAATCAATTATCATGTCTAGGTTTGTAATTTAAAAATTGATTTTTAACAAAAACAATATGAAGGTGAGTATTAAAACAAATATTTGACCATCTATAAATCTCATTGTAAATAAGATCTTATAGAAATTCATTATTTTCTCTATAACAAAATTTTCCACAAATCTCATAATACAAAATTATTCTTTGATTCCAAATAATTGTGACAATGTTAGATTTATTGTTGCAAACCCTACAAATATTACATTAAATTAAATGCATCCAACAATTTTTTTCCTAAAGATATTTCCTTAACAATGTGATTTCTAGACTATAATGGATTTTTTTTTTTGTTATAAAAACTCACCTCAATTTAACTTAAAATTTGACCAATCCTGAATCAATATGTTTTATTTGTTAGGTTTGCATTATTTTTCTTCTCTATTATAATTTTTTTAAATCACATATAAAATTTCTTATAATATATTTTAAAATAAAAATTTCTTCTATCATTATTTTAACCCAAAATAATTATATGATATAATTTAAATTAATAAAATAATATAAAAAAGTGGGAGGCAGGGAGGGCGTCCCTCCAAGGTGGTGGAGGGAGGTGGCATTGGATGCCATGGTGGCCATGTGTCGTTGTTTAAAGGGTTACGGTGGTGGTGTGTTTGGAAGGCGAGTCGGGGTCTTCTCAATGGTTCTTGGCGGGTTATTAAGGACATATACGACACCTATTTTCATGAGTGCTTTTGGTGTGAAATTAATGGGGAAGGATTTTATTCTTATTGCAAGGACGTCCCATGCGATGGTCTGGGTACCATTTGTGTTCGATGGCAGCGGTATGGTGGGTAAAGTTTGCTTATTTATTGATGGCCGAAGGCTTTTTTGGCTTGTGTTCTTTGTAGCCTGTGGGTGTGGTTTTTGTGGGTGTTTGTTTTCTACAAAGTCGAATGCTCTTTCTGCAGTAGGGTTAATGGCGAAGAGCTCGAAGTTTGTGGTTGAGGTTTTAGTCTTGGGCTTAGCTCAGTTTGGAGCAGACACATAGATTTCTTTGAAGTTGTCGGTGAGACAAGTGGCGTTCAGGGTAATTACGGACCAACGTTTAAAAATATTTTTTTCAAACAATGATCTGTTGGTGGTAGCGGCTGCGAAGATGGTTCTGGGCACGAGCCACTTGGAAAATGGGGAGTATGGACGTGATAACCTACATGTCTCTTCGTGTTTCCTAGCTTCCACTCTAGATTTGAGGACTCCAAAGGCGGTTGCAAAGAATTTGCTGGTGAAAATGTTCCAAGAAGACTTGGTCGAAGGCGTGGATGAAGCCCAGCGTGCCGTAATTGAAGGTAGAGGTTTCCCTAGGCCTTGTGACATGGAGCGAATCCATGAAGATGACATGGTAAATATTTTCTCTTTCCTTCTAGACTTGCATGGGTTGGGTTTGATGAGTCACCGTATGTTGGCATGGGTTGTGATTGAATTTCTAAAGAAATTCTTTGGTCTGGTTGCGGTTGGTGATATAGGTTGGAAATCTAAGTTTGAGGAATTTGCAAAGTTAAATAAGTTTATGTAATGCAGGTGTTGGCAGTTCTTTTTTTTGCTTTGGGGTTAGGTTTTGAATTTTCTCATCTATTGGTAGTAGTTGGTTGCATCATAGCTTTTTTAATGGTCTTATGTTCATACTTATGTTCAGGTAGTTCTTTAGTGCTTTTGGTGTAGTTCTAGCCTTGATGGTGGCGGTAACTGTTGCTAGGGAAGGTGGCGGTTTTTTGGCTATGGTGGATCTTTTCCTGCTTGGCAGATGTTTGTACTTAGTTTTTAATCAATATAATAATACTGACCTTACGTATCAAAAAAATATATATTTAAAATTATGTTTTTATAATAAACACCTCTTAAACTAGCATAGATAGCTTAAATACATCTATTTAAAACTATTAAGAAATACATTTTTTTAATGAGAAGGTGTAGTAGACATTGAATTTGACACATCATTTAAGCTAATTACTTAATCATTTCCTCAATAATTCATTGAATAAATCCCTACTTACCTAATTAATTATACAATGTCCATCCCCTTATAAAATAGATATTATTTAATTAATAAAGTCACTATTCATCCATTATTTATTCATCACTATTCACTTGACCCTAATCCTAGTCTAAATCATTTAACCAACATTCTTTTATAGTCCATCTCAGGTAACTAAATCCAAATATTTATTTACCTAAGTCTCTCATCCTCATCACAAAAATTAAATAAATATATATTTATTTAATTATTTATTTTTATCAACTTTCTATTAGTGGACTAAAGTCAATTAGTCCCCTAATCCTCCACACACACATTCTTAACCTTGGTCAAATCCCCTCTAATCATGCACATCATCCAAAAGTGTACATAGGCATGGACCTTTGTACACAAGGTATGGGACTTTGTACATGCGACATGGATCTTGGTACATGCCACATGGGTTAAGAACTTAATTATGCTCCCAAGCTACTCTAAAGTACCCATTTTTATTTCATCTATCTACTTTCTTCAAGAGAGTCCTCAACCATTAATTCCCTTTGATATTGGACCCCTTCATCACAACAATGTGGAGATACTTGTCCTCTCCTCATCCTCCCAATCCTCTCAACCATTTTGAACCCTTGATCTTTTCTTTTAATCTCATCAATCCAATATTTGAGCCAAAAATATATAAATTAGCCTCAACCCAAGACATTTTAAGAAGAGTTTTTGAAATACAATGTTATGTTGTAGGTAGGAGTACTCACATATCATCAAATCAACCTTCTTTGAGCACAAAGATGATGGCTTGGTGCAACAAGGATTATTGTTGATGAGTTATTTGTATAGTTTCATCAATGTTATACTAAATCTTATATTTGATGTGATTGTTACATAAATTGTGAGTAGGATAGGTTAATATATTGCATCTTCATCTTGTATACTCCAATTTTTATATATGTAGTAACTAGAATGATAGCAAGAGATAAATTGTAATGGCATGAATGTGTTAAAAAAATTCTTTATCTTAAATTCAACATTCATTTACATGTCAATTTATCAATATTTAGTAATAAAAATATTAATGATGTCTTATTAAATTGAGACAAAAGATAATTCTTCAACATAAATAATTTCTTAAATAAAATATTTTTGAAGTAAATATTAAATTAAATAGTTCTTATGTATTTACTTATCTATTAAATAAATATTTAAAATGATATTCATATACAAAATAAAATAACTCTTGAAGTAAAAGTGATTTTTTTCATATTTATTTTTTAAGACTTTATTTCATTTTATTGAAAATAAAATAGTTCTTAAATAAAAATTAAAATAAATAATATTTATATATCTTATCTTATCTATTGTTTATCTTATTTATATACTTGTGTGTATATTGTAGTCTAAATAAATATTAATAAATAATATTTATATAATATTGTAAAAAAATATTTTACTTATATCAATCTAAATTAATGAAGTAATACCATTAATTATATAATATATATAGGTGTGCTAGTTTTATGGTACTTTACTAGTATTAATTTGTTTGCTACTAGTTTATAATTTTTTATTTTAATTACATTGTTTACTTTCTTTTTATTTGATGATTTATTTTCCTTATAGGTAACTTTTTATTTTACTTTTGAAAAAACCACCATTCATTATTTTATAATTGTTTTGTTTTGTTTTTACTTTGAAAAGTATACTAAGTATTATATATTTATAATATGTTATTCTTTAATAATTACATTTGTATGATACTATATAATTTAATATTTAAAAAATAAATAATAACCTTTCTACTCATAAAAATTAATTATTTTATATGAGAAACTAAAAAATGATGACTTTAATTTTTTCCCCTTTTGTCATTTTGGTTGTGCCATGAATTGCAAACCATAATCCTTTTTTGCCTAAATATAGCATCAATATATCATATATAAGGAGGTTTTAAACACGTGAAAGAATTCACATGAAGTCCCTAATGTGCACATGATAAGAGGCAAGTGGATTGAACCAAGGGAAAGAGATTTATCAAGATTTTTGTGGCCCCAAATCATGAAATAACAATGACCACTAAGAATATTGGTATCCCCCATAGGCTATTAAGGTTAATAATTCCTTTTGTAAAGGGCTCAAGAAACACCAAAACAAACTATGCACCATCCCTAAATGACCCTAGTACCTTTCGCCTCTTGGACTTCATTCTATAAATTTTCATGAAAGATGAAGAAACTAATGACAGTGAATAATATCTTAAAGATCATGCCAGAATTTGTAGTTTCACAAGATTATGGCCCAAGATGTGTGACTTTTATAGTATATTATATTTTTGGAAAAAAGGATTAGAGGAGGAAATCAATATTTTTTCATGTGTTAAGGGATTCTTTACCCTTAGATCCAATTCTCTCAAGGATAAAGATACAATGTTGAAGACAAGGCCATGAGAATTCCAATGCAATTATCTTTGTAGGAAATCATGGGCACCAACCTTTGATTCATTCTCCTTTGTCGACATATAGGTATGTCTACCTTACTTGCCCCTACAATTTTGACGAATAAAATGATTAAAGGCCACCATTGGTAACGAGATTCAAAATTGCATCTCTAAGGATATTATTGCTTATGCAAGCTATAATTTTTTTTAGGATCTTCATGGAAATGAATCTCATAAAGGGAATTCTAGCCAATGTTTCTCTCAAGGTTGGTGGAAAAAAATGGAGGTAGCCAATTGAGTGTGAAAGAACTACTTTTAGGTGTAAAAAATGTTACTCCATTGAGCATCTAACAAATTAATGTCAAAAGAATCTTATTAATGAGGTTGGAGATTGTTTTCCATATGTAACTCTCACTTGGTGGGCAGGGAAAACTTTAGTGGCAAATCTTCACCAATTGGTGAATAATTGAAATTGGGACCTCCAAAAATGGTGAATAGTACAAGCTAAAAAGGATGTTGAATCGCCAGGTTTTTATAAAAAAATAATTTCGTCCCAATTAATTTGCCTATTTAAATGATGCATTGTTGGAACTAATTCGCTAGTAGTTTATACTGTAATTATAAATATTAATTATATTCACCAACTGTAATATTATATTCCTACCATTAATTTTGGGGAAATATCACCACTAATAATAAATTACCATTTAATTTTGGGGATTTTATTTATTGCCATCGATTAGCTTTTTAATCGGATGGTTGTAGGTTGATTTTGTGACCTAATACGCATGTGCCTTTTAAAAGGCTTGTTGAGGCCTCAAATTTTTTTTGGGCCACATGATTAAATCTAATCGTGTGGCCCAAAACAAATTTCGGGCCTCAACAAGCCTTTTAAAAGGCACATGTGTATTAGGTCATGGAATCAACCTCCAGCCATCCGATTAAAAAGCTAATCGATGGTAACATTTTAACTTTTCATTTAGTCTTAATTTTAAAGTGAGATTTTTAAAAAACATTTAATCTGTGTGTGCTCCAATTCATTTTCGATAGTGAATTTATGCTTGGTGGCAAGGGGCTTTGCCCCTCGACCCCTCCTGCATTGCAACAGGAGCGTGCCAGGGCCACTGTCCCCAGACCCCGCGAGGGGGCGTTTCCCTCTCGACCCCCACAAGGGGGCTCTTCCCCCTTGACCCTTGCAAGGGGCACTACCCTTTGACCTCTCTGTTGGCCGCCGCCCCTGGGCCCCTACTTCAATATTACAAAAAACAAAAAAAAAAGGGGCAACTGGGCTGACCAACTATGCAAATTTTTAAAAGAGAGAAATTTCCATTATAATTAATCTTTTTAGTGATTATTCGCTAGGATTTTCCACTATGATTATTATTTTTACCAATTATTCATTAAGATTTTCCAAGATTTTACAATTTTTTTTTAATAATGTGTATAGATTCACCAGGAAAATTAATAATTTTTTTCAAATAAAAGGAAAGATTCGCCAGGATTTTACACCTTCGTCGAGGGGGAGGGGGGGTTCTTAAAGCTATCCCTGTTGGTGGGCAAGAGAAAAATAAAATCACTATGTTATTTCCCTTGGAAACTCGCTTAGGGAGGCCACCTTCCAAACTCCTCTAGTTTGCACCTATCTTTCTCATGACCAATACATTTCTACAAATGTTTCTTCAATTAAAAGTAATGGATAGGTTCATGTATTTATTAACTCTTTAACAATAATGATAAATAATGTGAAGGGACACTAGACAACCCAGAGACCCCCCAAAAATGTAATACATTGCAATCAACAATCATCAACCTCATTCACCCTCTCTTTCTAGGATGAATTGGACTTAGGTAAAAAATAAAACAATTACATTACAAAAAATAATAACATCAAATGAATTTAAAGTCATCCAAGAAGGATAACACCAAAAATAATGAGAAATAATTTTTGAGCTTGCAACACCCTTCTATTTAAGGTTAAGCCAATTTAGGGTTAGTAACATGTAACGAATTATAAATGAAAGTACTAATCCAAGAGCAATTGTTTGAAGAACAATATTACCATCAAGATGAAAACCAAGAGCATGCAACCAAATATCCAAGAAGAGACATAAGATTTTGTAAGGGGGGGAAAATAAAGAAAAAGCCCCCAATTTTATGCAGATGGCATAAATCCTACAAATATTACATGTTCAAGAGAAAAAGAGAGAGCTCAAATGTTAGAATAGTTCATTTGAAGAATGAGAGAAGAACCTCAAATAAATAGAGGTGAGAAAGGAATTGCATAAGTAACTCATGTGTTTATGCATGCCACCTTTCATCTTATATGTGTGCAAGGTTTCAAAATCCTCATAAGGAGGAGGCTACACCTAATCCTTAATATTCCTCCAAAAATGAATTATAGAAATGAGTCATTCTCACACATGTGTCCAGAACACAAGAAAATAAGACAAAAGACTTGAAGGGATTCCTTTGGAATATTACTGCAAGTATTTGTATAATACAAATTAATAAATATTTTGTAATGTCCCCAATTTTTGCCTACACTCTTCATTTGGATTTAGCCTATTTCTAGAAATCCGTAGGCTACATAGATGTGCAAATTTAGGGTTTCCACTTTCAACAAGTCTTGCTTCCAGCTCAGTTCAACTTTCTGATGGTTTTGAGGTGAACTTACTATTTTTGGCATTGACTATTTTTAGTAAGTCTAATTTTGGCAGTGGCATCATCAGTAATTCAGCTTAGGTCATCATGTTATTTTTGGCAATCCATCAGTTTCAGTATTGGCATTGGTTTTGGTTATCTCCTTTGACTGAGTTTTATACTTAGTCAATTTCATGTTTTTAAGTTGTACCCCATGCCTAGGCTTGATGACTTATAGTTGTTTTAAAGAGGGGACATTAAGGGGTCAAGTTGAGCATTTAATGATTTAATAAATGTTTTATTGTTGCATTTTGAAATGGATGCCAAAAAGGGAAGATGAATAATATTTTATTATTTCAAAATAAAGTGAATGGTTGAAGTGGTGTCCCTTTTGGAAGTTGAAGTGATTTGACTTCTTGGAATTCAAAGTGTTTCATTTTCCATTTGAAGCTTATTTATTGAGGCCTTGCTCATTCATTCTCATCTTTGGAAAATATTGTAAATTTATGCTACTAGTTTGAAATCCAGAATTTGGCTAAGGGAAAGCTTAGCAAATTCACTCCATTCTTCAAGCCTAAAAATATGGTCCCCTAGATGGTCTATTGGGAGTGTGCTTCATTCAAAAGTGCACATTGAGCATCAAAGTGAAGAAATTGGTGATTTTTATCAGTTTTGTGTTTGTTGATTTATGACAGGTTGAGTCAATTTTTCATTTGTACAGCTTTTGGTGTGAATTTATTTAGCTTATGGGTATTCGTTCTATTGATTCCTATGCTAGAGGTGACCCTACTTATGCATTTGCAGATTTTAATTAAAAGTATCCAATTTTTTATTGAATTTCCCCCCTCTTGTGAGGTCGTACCATGCTGGAGGTGTCTTGGGATTTGTGCACAATTAATTGTTGAGCTTTTGATGCAGTTCTTTGGTTGGGAGTTGGGAGCCTTCCTCCTCATATTCATTTACAATTCATTTTAGAGTATTTGGAAGCATTTTCAAAGTGTTGTGAGCATTTTAGTGGTTTACAGTTTGCTGGTTATTGTTATCAGATTTCATAAGTTCAAATTTTGGCTTGTAATTTAGTATTTGAGAGGTTCAGAAGTTGGAAGAATCATCCTTCAATTATTTGCATTGGTTTTATCATTGTAACACTTGTAAATTATAGATTTGTTTCATTGTAAGGTTGTGAATTAGTAGTACTAATCTAGTCATTGTTATTACTACATTTACTTGTGAATTCTAATACAAACGCTTTAACCCCTAGATGGTTTACCACCAGTGTGGAGGAAATTAATGTTGTATGTACATCTCTCACCCACTGTTCAAGTGGTGAATCCCCACTAATGAGTGGATGCCCGCTAAGCGGATGAATTGTTTTGAATTGTAATTTTTTCCCTCCACTGTTTAAGTGGTAGCGTGGAATCTCCTATGGCTAGATCACCACCTACTTGCAATTAGTTTTAATCCAATTTTCAGTTGTTTCTTAGTTTCCTCCACCATATGCTATCACCTCGCCTTCTAAAGGATCTTGGTGAACATTCTTGGTGTAGAGTGCATTTAATTTGATTATCATTTTGGAAGCTAACACTAATCATATGGCGTAGTGCTGGTCTGTGTTGTGAAAATTCCAAGAAATAAATAAGAGACATATTTCAGTGGTATCAGAGTAGAAGTTCTTGCCATCCTGTTGCGAGAACAAAAGAATTAGTGTTGCCACAATGGACTTCATTAGATATGTTGAATAGTTTAAGAGGGAATGTGAACATGATGCTTTCGTATTCTGTGCAGAATAACAGAGCATGACATATGAGTTTAAGAACGATGTGTCTTTTAACACATATTTGAATTATGTGGTAGCTGTGAAACCTAGAAAATTGGGTGTGGTCAACTACATCAAGAAAAAAATTAAAAGAGAAGCAAGAATTTCCATGGTTGAAGAATCAAGAAAGGAAGAAGTAAAAGTATTTATTTGTGGTTTGCAGCCCACAAAATTAAGCAAATTGAAGTGAAAAATTAGTCAACTAGTGTTGAAGAGGACACAAGAAAGGTGCACATTTTTCCTCAAAATGATAAGGCACTTGACGAAGATACCTTGGCCAATGAGGAGATTAAGTTAGAGTCCCAAAATACACCCATAGATTTGCATGAGATGGGAAATAATGAAGATTGTTTGTGTAAGAAGAACATAACAGCAGTCTTGAGTCCTAATAAGGATTCAACCGATGAAGATCTCAAGACAAATGGCTTCAAAGAAGATGTTGGTAGAAATGTTGTGTGGGATAAGTGCATTGAAGAAGATCAAGATGAAGGGAACACTAGTGGTGTTATTGAATCAGCCTATGACCACTTTAATGTTGATAATGTTTATAATGATTCGGTTGAGTTAAGATCGAATCATGTTGAAGATTTGTTGAGGGGTAATTCTCTACTTGTTGTTGACCTGACCTCCCAGAGGATTGCATATGAAGAATTTATGACAAGTGACCAAGAAGACTACTTTGGTATGTATGTGGATGCTAATGATAAAATCAGCCACACATCTACTCATGATAGTTCGATTGAAGAAAAGAATGATAAAATATTCAAAGCAACCAGCTTTGATGATTCTTTATTCCAATCCAATGATAGTGATTTGGATGGTATGGGGTTTGATTATCAAAATACATCTGTGGAGAAAGTTATAAATGAAGATTTCAGTTCAAGTAGATTAGGGAGTGACTTATTCAAATAGTGAACAATCCAAAAGGAGCATGATGATCTCTTTCCTATTGATCATTGCAATCAAACCTTTCACATTTGGGATTCAAACGTGATGTCACCAAGTTATGATAAAGAACCAAAGTGGGATAAATCTCCCTTTAATCCTGATGAAGTTCAAAATTCAGTTTGCATTGCAAGTAATGAAGTGATCTTTGGAGGATAAGTTGCAGCAATGGCTAATGAGAATGTGATTTCTTATCTTGAAGAGAAGAATGTTTTAAAATAAAAAAATGGTTTGGGTGCCTTTCAAATTGACACACAAGAAGAGTACAAGATCTTAAAAGGTAAAGATAGAGATACTAATCTGCTTGATGAAGTTGTTGACAGGCCTTATATTCAGGAGTTTATGTAGTGAAGAGGTTAGTAATGAAGCTGATTTTGAAAATCTTGCCAATGAAAGAAAATCAGAAAACTTGATGTTCAAAGAGAAAATCCTCTTTGCTGATTATGATCAAGGGCCTAAAGAGTTGCAAGTTTTGAAGGATAACTTATTGGTTTCAGAAGAGAAAATAATTAAGGTGTTATCAAGATTTGATAGCACATACCATTTCATTGAACTCTATTGGAAGATTCAGTCTGAAGAGAGACAAAATGGAGTTAAGGATGGAGACACTCTTTCCAAGATGAAAATCATCAAAGAGGCATTGGAATCCATTAAGTCAGATTATTTGCACTTGCTCATAGATAGGGATAATGTCATTAAGTTTATAGAGGAGACTTATGAAGCTTACCAAGAGAGGGAGAAAGAGGTTGATAGGATTTGTCTTGATCTGACCTTAGCTCATCATTCTTTATGCAAAGCAAAAAATCAAACACCTATTGCAGCCACACTTGAGGGACAAGAAGCTAATACAAGGATTATGGAGATCAAGCAAATAGTTGAAGGTATAAATGAACTCCAAAATGATGAAACCTTGCTTAATACTAAGGAGATTCATGAAGATGATGGTATTTGGAAGGTATATCAAGAGTGTCAACTTTTGAGTAGGGAAGAAGATTTTCCACAAGAAGGAATAGCTTGCAGCCATGAGGTAGATGTAGTGACTAGTAATGTGTGGTATTCATCATGTTACATTCTATAGATCAACAACTAATGATGGGTATCCTCAAGTAGATGAAGAAGAAGAGCTATAATTTTATGAAGACACCAAAAAAAGGGATGAAGGAAATGATGATTCTATGATTGAGTACAACAATCCTCTAGCTTCACATGATTTGTTAAATTATGAGATGATGGAAAATTCCTATGTGAATGGCATTGGTAAGAAGTTTTATGTTTTTGACATGCATGATTTTATAGTCAAGCATGTGATAATGTTGGTGGATCCACTCTATATGTCTAGCAATACTCATTGGGAATGGTTAGTAAATGAGAATTTAATGGTGTCCAAGTTTGAACTTGTTGGTATTCACTCAACAAAAACCAATGGAAGAGTACCACCTATCTTAAGATGGTTGATTTGGTTAGATTTTAGAAATATGCATCAAATTGTGGTAGAATTTTCAGACTTGGCTCTTTGGTCTCTAGATTGTGCATTGTTGATTAGTGATTATTCTAGAATGTTGTTCATGAAAATTTCAAACCTTGCATTGAGGGTTGCAGCTGATTACATGGATTTTTGTGCATGAGACTTTCACTATAACTCTTGGAGATATGTTGGGAATTCTTCCTAATGTGTTGGAATTTATTTTTGGTTGGGAATTCATGTTTGGAATTATCAACATGGTTTGATGGAGATTATTACAAGTAAAAAGAGGAATCTTTGGAGAGATAAGGATTCAATTTTCATAGTCTTTGATGTTGCCCCCATTTTTACCAAACATTTGATGGTTCCTTTGGTTCATCCATTGATGGATTGGAGAAATGCTTCGAACAAAAGATGGTTTAATAATGGGTTGGAGTTCCTTGAGGGAAGGTTTCCAGCCTTGGGAATGAATATTTGTCATATTATGAACGTTGATTTCCAAAGTTGCAGCAGTTGTTCAACTCCTTGTATGTTGAATTTCCTAAAATCAGACTTTAATTGGTTTATTTTAGACTTCATGGGTAGCCGGTACACTCATTTTTTCTCTTCACAATCTCTTTTTAGTGAGGGTTTATGGCCTCTAAAGTGGGAAATGATGTTTCATTGTGATTTAAATCAATTTTGGATGATGTTCAAATTATTTTCCAGTGATCATCTTTGTTCAATCTCTTGCACTAGTGTTTTGGGCAGCAAACCTTTGCTTGATTTGGTTCAACTTTTTGAGACTTTGGGGGAGATATTGGTTGAAGTTTTCAGAGATTTTCTTGAATATGTCAAAATTACTCAGACGAGGCATTATACATCCTTGAGGAGCTTTGAGGATACAGTTGCTATGACTTTGCAAAGAGTTGTTTTTTCCTTTGCAAATAGCTATGATGGAGTCACATTTGTTGTTGTGATTTGGTTTGATGCTTTGAGGAGTTATGTTGATGATAACATTTTTGAGTTATTTAGATTATCCTTCTTTGTTCTCAAAATGGTGAATGACATTGACATTGCAGATGCTAATTCCTTAGAGTTTATTGGGCATGAGACACTACTAGATTTTGATTCAATTCCTTCCATGTTGTTCAACTTGAATTTTAGGCATGTTATGACTTTGAGGTTGTGGGGATGGTTTGTGTAGTTATGGTGCCATGATTTCATTTTTATGATCAAAGTGGAGTAGCATCAACATGGTGGGACTTTTCAGAGATGGACTTGGGACCTTGAGATCCTATTTGTTATGGTGGGATCAGCTTGGAGTGTTGTGGCATTGCTTGAGGACAAGCAATTTTTGGGAAGGGTAGACTGTAATGTCCCCAATTTCACCCTATGTTCTTCATTTGGATTTACCCTATTTCCAAAAATTTGTAGGCTACTCAGATGTACAAATTTAGGCTTTCAACTTTCAGTAAGTCTTGCTTCCAACTCAATTCATCTTTCTGTTGGTTTTAAGGTGAACTTACTATTTTTGGCATTGGCTATTTTTAGTAAGTCTAATTTTGGTAGTGGAATCATCAGTAGTTCAACTCAAGTCATCATGCTATTTTTGACAATCCATCAGTTTTAGTATTGGCATTGGTTTTGGTTATCTCCTTCGACTGAGTTTTATACTTAGTCAATTTCATGTTTTTAAGTTGTATGCCTAGGCTTGATGACTTAAAGTTGTTTTAAAGAGGGGACATTAAGGGGTCAAGTTGAGCATTTAATGATTTAATAAATCTTTTATTGTTACATTTTGAAATGGACGCGAAAAAGGGAAGATGAATAAGATTTTATTATTTCAAAATTTAAAGTGAATGGTTGAAGTGGCATCCCTTTTGGAATTTGAATTGATTCAACTTCTTGGAATTCAAAGTGTTTCATTTTCCATTTGAAGCTTATTTATTAAGGCCTTGCTCATTCATTCTCATCTTTGGAAAATATTGTAAAGTTATGTTGCTGGTTTGAAATCTAAAATCCAGATAAGGGAAAGCTTAGCAAATTTACTCCATTCTTCGGGCCTGAAACTATGGTCCCCTAGATGGTCTATTGGGAGTGTGCTTCATTCAGAAGTGCATATTGATCATCAAAGTGAAAAAATTGGTGATTTTTATCATTTTTGTGTTTGTTGATTTATGACAGGCTGAATCAAGTTTTCATTTATAGCTTTTGGTGTGAATTTATTTAGCTTATGGGTATTTGTTCTATTGTGCTTAGGTGTCTTGGGATTCATGCAAAATTAATTATTGATCTTTTGATGTAGTTCCTTGGTTGGGAGTTGGGCATCTTCCTCCTCAAATGCATTTTCAATTCATTTCGGAGTATTTGGAGGTATTTTGAAAGTGTTGTGAGCATTTTTGTGGTTTACACTTTGTTGGTTAGATATTTTCAATTTGTTGGATTTTTGTTATCAGATTTCCATAAGTTCAGAATTTGGTTTGTAATTCAGTATTGGAGAGGTTCAGAAGTTGGAAGAATCATCCTTCAATTATTTGCATTTGTTTTATCATTGTAACACTTGTAAATTGCAGATTTGTTTCATTGTAAGGTTGTGATTAGTAGTACTAATCCAGTCATTGTTATTATTGCATTTACTTGTGAATTTTAATGTAAACACTTTAACCCCTAGATGGTTTACCGCCAGTGTGGAGGAAATTAATGTTGTATGTACATCTCTCACCCATTTTTCATGTGGTGAATCCCCACTAATGAGTGGATGCCCGCTAAGCAAACAAAATGTTTTGAATTGTAATGTTTTTCCCCCTCTGTTTAAGTGGTAGCGTGGAATCTCCTATGGCTAGATCACCGCCTACTTGCATTCAGTTGTAATTCCATTTTCAATTGTTGCTTAGTTTCCTCCACCATATGCTATCACCTTGCCTTCTAAAGGATCTTGGTGAACATTCTTGGGGTAGAGTTCATTTAATTTGATTATCATTTTGGAAGCTAATGCTAATCAATTGGCGTAGTGATGGTTTGTGTTGTGAAATTTCAAAGAAAAAACTAAGGGGCATATTTCATATTCTTTACTTAAGTAAATATTAATTCCTAACACAACATATTAGTTGATCTTTTGTGTACCCTTATTTATGGGTTTGATGCATAATTTTTATTTGATATTTTGTATTCATGAGAATGGTCCCCTAGACCATAATCACTAATCCAAAGAAATATAGTTTATAATATTTATTTATTTTTAAATGTTAAAAATGTGAAATAAAAATATATATTTATTTTCTTTTATATTTATATGCTTTATTTTAATATTTAATTATACTAGCCATATTTTTTTAGTGTAGTAAAATATACCCCTCTACATTTTCACACTTGTTTGGGCCCTCCATACTAAAATGGGGCTTCTTTATGCCTTATTTAATGCATCTTTCCGAGGATAATCCCAACACATATCTAATAACTAATCATAATTTAATGATTTTGGATTGTATGGCCTAGATTTAGTGATCTGGGACTCATACGCCACCTTGGACATATGGGTCCCACCTAAGTTTCGGGGCTTGGTCTTAAATTTGGCATAGAACTTAACATTTCTTAAAATTTGTGTCCCAAGCCTAGGCTTCTAGGACTTATATGCCCTAACTAGCGTATGAGTCTTGCTTAGCTTGGACCTATTTTAAATTCAAATTCTTGGCAGGATTTTATTCTCCTAGATTTGATGTCAGCTTATAGTGTTGTAATTTCAAGAAATTTGGCATAAACAAGTATAAATATAAGGTTATTTCACTCATTTTCTCCTAGCAAGTTTTCAAGTCTTCTAGCAACTTTTATGAGCATTCCTATAGAAAATTTATGATCAAGAGCAATTCAAGGGTGATTATCAAGCATTTTGGAGCTATATTCAAGAATCAAGCATCATGTCAAAGTCATCATTCATCATGTTTATTTTTGAGATATCATTTGTGATGTAGGGTTTTATGATTCAAGCAAGCATTCAAGTCAAGATCCATAACATACAATCAAGAAAAAAAATCTACATAGCTTATTTGTTCATTCATCATTCCTTCATTCTATTTCATTTCATTTCAAGGTTTGATTACCAAAATGAGGTTTGACCAAGGAAAACCCCTATCCACTAACAAAACAATATTTTCCCTCTCTTTGATGTGTGATTTGCAAATTTAGGTTGGAGATCCATTGAAGAGAAATATTGGACAAATTTGTCAAAGTTGTCAAAGTTGTTACCTTTCTTGCAAGATTACAGAAAGTCACCTAAAAGTCAAAATTCAGAGTTTCAGACTTGAAGATCGAAAGGGAGAGAAGCTACAGAAGATCACTAGAGGATACCAAAATTTTAGATCAGCCTGATATTGGGATTAAATCACCACAACTGGTGTATGATTCTCAGTATACCAAATTTTTAGACATTTTCTATAGCTCCTACTTTACTAGTTGTAGATTTTGAATTCAGCCTAAAACCCTAAATTGGGACTAAATCGCCCCAACTAGTGTATGAGTCCCAACATGCTTCAAAATTCATAATTTTAGGATTACAGACCTTTTTTTAAGTATCTTCAACTTTCCAGGTGCACCTATGTTCATTCTTATTTTACTATTCTGATTTTGAGTTTAATTTCCTAAGTTACATATCTAGATTTGCATATCATTTGCATTTCCTTCTTTCTAAGAATTTTATTAGTGGTGAACCCCCTTTAGTCTTAAATAACACACAAGGAAACCTTATAGAAAACCCCTTCTCTCAATTCAACCACTGGATTGAGATCTCTAGAGTTTCCTTGAATGAACTAGAGTGAAATAGAGAATGGGGACCACTTTTCCCCCTTTGTGTGTTCCATCTCCTAAAATGTGGAGCACACCCCTATTTCCTTGGTTTCATTTTTCATGAACCTAGCCTTTGGAAACCTTATTTCTGATTTGGAGTGCATCATAGTTCTAGATCTAGCTTACATTAACTTTGCATTAGATCTTGCATTAGTTAATTTGCATTTAGAGATTCTAAATCTTGCATTAGTGAAAGTGCATATAGGTTTCTTTTTTGCATCTTGCATCATTGAATTTAATTTGAAATCTATAATTGCACATAGTCTAGACATCATACAAACCATAAACCTTAACTTTCACTCAGAATTTTCTGAATTTGGTGTCAAAGCCCTAATTTGGGACTCATTCGCCCCTCTAATCAATTTAGTTCTAGTACAAGTTGTTTTACTTGAGTTCTAGGAATTCTGTGTTGACTATTTTTCAACATTTCAACCCTTCAAAAACCCTAACTAGGACTCATACACCCCTTTGGGTGATTTAGCCCCGTGTTAGATCTGAATCTACATTTTATAGCATTGAAAACATTTTTTTGTGCTTCTATTTGTCACTGATAGATCTCTATTTCAGATTACTAAGTCTTTGTTTCATTCATTTCATTGCATCTAGCTTAATTTCATTCAAATCAGAATTAAAGAATATCATTTATCTTGTGTTCATTGCATTTATCTTGCATTAATTGATTGTCCCTTGCATGAGCTTTACAACTTGGTGTCCTATTGCTAATACTATTGTGAAACATAGTTTGAGACTCATGTCATCCCACGATAGCACACTCGTCATGGATCTTGGGCTATCTAGCTCTTTCACTGATAGTGTTGACACTAGTTCACTAGCTATGGACTATACCCTTAACAACACTCTACTTTCAACTAGCATGACAAGTGTTGAAACAATGGTTACTAGCATTCCTCAAGAAAGAATAATCCAAATCCATGATGAATTGGAAAACCTACAACATGAAGTGAGTACTAAAAGCATTTCCAACACTACTATTCCTACCATAGATAACATACACCTCATGATTGAAAGTGAAGAGGGAATAGAACTTGTACATAACCTAGCTCAGATTTTTGGTAAACTTACTAATTGTGATCAACCTTCGAACAATGTCCAAAGTCAAGGAGGAACTCAAATTTCTCCTCCCACAACCATTGCCTCTATTCCTACCTATACCAACCTACAAGTTACAACAACGATGCAACCTACTAGTAATGTCTTTCCTACCTTGGGTATTTCCGTTAGCAATCCTAGTACCTTTGTGGCATCACACGTCATATCTCCTACCACTTTACCTCTTGTAAGCATTCCATTCACTTCCCCCTCGAACACATATACACCTCCATCTCAAAATGCAACCAATGATGCCATCATAAATCAACTTCTGCAAAATGTTTCATCCCTTCAAAAGAGAATTTCCACCATAAACCAAAATCAAAATGGCCAACCTACATACTATGTGAAAAGCAATCCCTTATCCTTGGAGATATTGATAATGTCGATACCACAAGGTATAAAGATTCCTAGATTTGAGAAATATGGAGGAAAAGGATACCCTTCTAACCATGTTTCTGCTTACACTGCCTTATGTAGTGATTTTTTCCTTGAGGATAAGCTCTTGGCTAAGCATTTCCCTAGGTCCTTGAAAGATACCACTTTAGAATGGTTTTCCTTGTTACCAAATAACTCAATTCGTTCATTCAATGAACTTTTTGAGGTTTTTATAAACCATTTCCAAGAGCACATGACTCCTAAGATGACCTTAGCCTATTTGATGAGATGTAAGCAAAAGGATGATGAAAAAGTTATTGAATTTATTTCACTCTACCAATAGATTTATTCCCAAATTGACGTAAAGATTCCCAATCCTCACCTTCAACAGATGGTCATTGAAAAATTACAAACTAAGATACAAGATAATCTTGGCATGATGAAGTTTCCTTCCTTTGTACACTTGTGTATTGCCCTTCATGATTATCAAAACTTGGTTAGTAGTCATGAAACATTTAACCCACCTATAGCCGACCTGAAAAGTCTGAATCCGCAAATCAAAACAATTACCAACCTTTTAGGAAATAGAATAAAGGATTCCTTCAACTAAACCCCCCTCAACCAACTCAACATGTTCATACCCAAGTCGCTACTATAAAGAAGACAAATCCATTTACATTTGGGGATTCAATTAGACAATTTACTTCCTTACCTAATACCCTTCATAACACAATGTTACAACTTCTAGAACAAAGATGATTTCCTTACCTCCCATTAAAACTCTCGATCCTAATAAGCCTTTACCTTTGAACTTTAGATCAAAGTCCTATTGCCATTATGATTGACAAAATGGACATGATACAGAACATTGTAAGCATCTAAACATCTTGTACAAGACCTCATTGATTCTGTTCGACTTCAAATTTGAGGTGATAATGATGAAAGAAATAAGTCTATTTCCCCTCCTAACCAAAACTTGCAAACCTTTACCAACCCTATGCCAAATCATAATATTTGATTTGTCAAAGCTAGTGAAATTAAGAAGAATGATGTGTTGAATGTTGACACGGATGATGACAACATTGATAGTGATAAACAAGGTTCTATGAATACTAATGAACAAAATCCTATGGATGGTTTGATTGCATTGATCAAAACTCAACCTCGTAAGGGTCGAACTAAAAATCCTCTTAACATTGCTTTCTCATCTAAGGATATAATTAGAAATGCACTTAATGGTCCTCTTTACATAGCTAGCTGAATCAATGACAATCCCACTAACAGGATATTAATTGATCCTGTTTGTGGAGAGAATGTGATCACTAAAGAATGCTTACTTGTGTGTGATCTCTATCAAGAAACATATGATAAACCAAAATCATGAATAAAAATGCATAATGGTTTTGCTTTCCATATAATGGAATTGATCAACCTTCCTTTAAAAATTGGACCGAAACAATTAGATGTCTCATTCTCCATCATCTTGATGTCAGATCAATTTTGTGTGAAGCTTGGTTATCCATGGCTACGCTCCATGGAATTCATCCCATCGGTTGTGCGTAAATACTTAAAGTTTCCCTTTGAAAATGAAATCTTTACTATACACCATAGTGGCTTTAATCCCGTGTCTTCCCATGGGAATTTTTCATTGGATTTATTTTGTCCTGAACCTATGGAACCTATTAATCCTTGTGATGAATTATTTTTCAAATCCTATCAAATTTTTAAGGTGAAATGCATAGCAAAACTATCCCTTATAAATATGCCTCAACCTATGATTGAGCCACCTATCCTTGAGGAAAGCATGATTGAACCTAAAGACCTTCCAAATAACCAAGACCAACCTAAGATAGATCCTTTTCCTATCTCCTATAAGCAACCAAGAGACAACCAAAACAATCTTGCAATGCCTCCTAAGATAAAACAAAGTTTAAAAAGCTAAAGAGAAAGTGGTCAAACAACCTCCCATGGTTCCTTTCGTTCCTCCCCTTAGGGAATAAAAGAAACCTATGGTTGGTAAATCTACTCCTACACAAACACAACTTGAAAATGATACTAAAAGAAACATAAATGCTAGAGAGCGTAGGTGTAGATGTCATGCTATTGCTCAAAGGTTAAACAAAGAGAAAAACAAAGAAAATCAACATCCAAACTTGACTGAAGCAATACATGATGAGTCTCCCTCTTTGTCGCAACAAAAAGATCCTATATCCCAACCACAACAAGAGCTAAATCCTTTTTTAGACATTATCATTCAACCTCTCATTGTGATTAACTTGGACGAAGATGATGAGGTTGCTAAAATTGACGAAGAAGTGCATAATGAATTGAATACATTATTTTCCTCTTCTATGAGCTTAAATGACAATTCTCCCAGGAAGAGTGTTGAACTTGGTGATGTTGCAAGTATGAATGAGTATTGTGGTGATGTCATTAATGTTGACATAGTATATGTTGTTTTAGAGAAAGGAAACAAGTGATTGCAGGTGGTGCATGCATAGTTGAGATATTGTTGAGATGTTGTGAGTACATGGAGCTATCTTTATGGTGTTTCAGGTGTGTTGATATGATGAGTTACCAAGTTCTTTTGAGAAAATTAATAAATAGGGAAGTAAAAATTGTGTGTGTGTGTTCAGAATGTGCTCCAGTATGTGCTCCACATTTCTTCTATGTTTATCCTATGCTTGTGCAGATCTGAAGTGTTTTTTAAGGGCATCCCTAGGTGATATATCCTAGATTATAACTTTTGTTTTGATGAAGAGTGAAAGTAGAGTTCATTGGTTTGTGAACTGGTCTAACAGAGTTGTTTGTCTATGGAATGGGAGAAACGTATCTATTCGGTAGTCCTCTGCTGGTTCATTTTAGGTCTTACAAATCTGGAAGAAGGCTTGTAATGTTGTTATGTATGTTCTATCAAAGGTGTTCATGGTTTGGTGCTCCAAAAGACTAGTTTCAGAGTTACTGTGTGTGTATGTACAACCCATATGGACTGATGGGGAATGTTCTATGTATGAAGGTTGTTGCAGTAGCTACAGATGAATCTAAAGCCATCTAAGATGTGTTCCAATGTATGGTAAAGTGTGTTATGTGGTCTACATGTTATCTTCTTGTTGCAGAAGTGTGTACTTCAAAGTTTGTTGGTGTTTTCATTAGGTTTGGCCAACCTGGTGTTTACATGTCATGTGAAGGATAAATATCAATTAAGGAAGCATGTGATTGATCCGAGATGATGTTTAAGGTCTTGGTTAAGTTTTTGTTTCGTCTGATCTCATTCTACTCTACCTTGGGAATGTTGAGTTGTTGACCCAATTTGAATTTGTAAATTGAAGCATGTGTAGCCGACCTTGGAGAAAGTTTCTAAGGTTGAAGATGGTATAAATACAAGACAAGATGTTAAGGATTGTATGGAACAAGTTTGAGAAGACGCGAGAGATTGTGAGAAAGTAAGATAAGGTATTGAGGACTTCAATGTGTTAGACACTTGAAAGCAGTGAGCTGACGGTGTCTGCAATCCTCTGATCAAGGTTGCGGATGTGTGAAAGTTGATGTGGATTTTCTATTATCTTTCTTTATCTATAGGAAGTGAGACTTCCTTTTGGACAGTGAGTCATATTTTGGGCAATGAGCCCTTTGGTAGTGAGACTCTTTGTAAACAATTTTGCAATTACTCTTATATTGTGAGTTAATCCTCACTGTGGTTTTTCCCTTATTGGGTTTTCCACGTAACTTTGGTGTTTCTTGTGTTGATATTGTTTTCCATTATTTTCACTTCATGCTCATACTCAATAACAGACTAAAGTGGATGTGGAGTTAATAATTGTTTGAGATTTGTGAATGTGATTGGTGACAACTGATTCACCCCCCTCTCAGTTGTCTTGTTCATTTCAATAGGTGATGACCCTAGTTTGGAACTTGTTGTTGTCCCTTTGGCTAGTTTTCCACCTTCCATATACGATGAACAAGATTGGGATGTGAACGACCTGCTAATAGGTTGAATCGTATGTGTATTAGTAGTCTTTTGCATTATTTTCTTTTTCATGTTTTTTTTATGTGATTGCATGTGCATAATGTGATCTCTTGTACCATTCTATTTGATGTATCCCTCTCTTTGTGCATTCCTCTATTTGTATCTACATTTTTCTACATGTCATAAAAGATTTTCCTTTACCTTTTCTTTGTCTTGTGTTTTCCTTTTAGGGATGATGCAAGGTGTCGAGACATTTAGATCTCTTCCATGTTGACCCAAAAAAAAATTTATTTTTCTCTTTGTGTCATTCCTACTGTCCCATGAGTATTTGGGAAATGATGACAGTTCCGAGCTCTCTATAAACATTGTATCAAAGGCATACTGACCCCAAATCCATGGATCCCTCATGTGTTTGGAGTTTCATTTTGGGGGCAACCCCTTGTCATGAGGTAGCTTTATTTGGAAACATATAACTTGGCATAGGTATTTCCAAATAAGCTCACATGTCCTCTTTATTGTTAGCATTTATCATTTGCTACTTTAAAGTAATTGCTCACAGCATGGTGTTTAACAATTTCTTTAAAGTGAGGGCATACGTTGGCATTATTCTATTACAACTTGTTGGTTTATAGATTTGTCACTTTAGTTTATACTCCATTTTCCCATAACAGTGACAGCCTGACCAATAGTTGAGTCACTTGCAATGATTGTTGCAAGTGCTCTTTGTTTGTTTTACAAGGCACAACTACCTTCAAATGGTTTGCAATGAATGAAAAATACTGAGTATGCTTTTGACTAGAAAGCAGAAAAGGTAAGCTGCCATATACCCATAGCCATGGAATAGATGTGAAAGATTAAATCAGAAAGAAGTGAATGTAGATAGTTGACACACAATTCATTTATCCCGCACCCACAAAAAATAAAACTCAAGAAAGAATGAACACCAAAGCACCTCCAATCATATAGATTAATTCAAATCCAAAGATTCAGAAATAACTATCTGCATAGTTTGATATATCAGGTAAACATTAAAAAACAATTACATAGACCCAAAGTTCATTGCAATATAAAGAACATATTAACTAATTCACAGATAAGACAATCTCTTTATTTCTTCAACGTCAAAGATGAGAGTTCACAAACCCATACACCTGTACAACAAGACCATGTTTGAAAGAAAATCCAAAACTGTCCCTCTATTCCTAAATAGCTAAAAAAACAAGATCCTTGTAATGTTATTCCCTCACATAATTAAAGGACTCTACCTCTTTTTGAGAGCTTTTCGTTATCGAAACTGATTCTTGAAAATCAATTATAAAAATAATCTATGCCTTTTCACCTTCCCGTAAATATAATCATCTTAAAACATCTACAAATTTTGTAATAAAATAATACATCCAGTGTAGACTTGACAGGTGTATAATGCTTGTTGCACTATCTTCCAGGGTGCTTTGTTCTCCTTTGTAAATAATCTTTTCTTCTCATTTCTATGGACAGTATCATTTAGGAAGTTGAAGCAACCTTATTCATCCTGCAAAATGTTCCTTGCTGTCAAATCCCGATGTATAATTAGTGTTCGTTTATGTTAATGATGATAATTCATCCCTTTGGCAATGTCAAGAGAATATTTAACCATAGTATGTGCACCAAGCCTCTCTTTCCTCATCAAATCATGATCCAAATTCCCATTGTGGAGACACTTGGTAAGAAAAAAAAATCAGGCGATCATTTTCATTCACCACAACAAAAAAGAATGCACAATGTTTGGATGGTGTAGAGTTTTCCATAGATCAAGCTCCTTTATAAAGCGAGACTTTATCTTGGATTTGGAAGTAATTGAGGCTCGAAATTTTTTTTCAGCAACATCAATACCACACCACTTCACCAAATAAATTTCTCCAATGCGTTTCCAATTCCTCAAGTCCACCTTATTATGGTCAATTTCATTTTGGTTCAATTCTATCCCTCCTCTTGCTTTAAGAATATCACAAATTTCCTTGCGGCTACATCGGCAAGTATTTTCTAGTGGAGTTCTTTCCCAACGATCCACAAAATTGACAACGACCTTGTAATTTAGAAGGATTTTGACAATATCGATATGTCCTTGATAGCATAGCTTCTGTTCCATCTCTGTTTTAGCCTTCCACATGGGTAAAGGCTGTGGATTTTATCTTCATGTATCTGCCAATTATTTGTGCATTCCTCGATGACACAACTCAACAGATATCTACATTTTTAATTGGAATGACAACAAAAAGTAGAACCTTATCAAATATCCGATCACAAACTAAGCAGTGGTATTAAGCCATCATTCCAAAAATATGATTTGACAAAGATTGTGGAATTCATCATTTCATCTGGCTATTGTATTCACCAAGGAATGTCTGAAGTAACCTCAAACAAATCCATTTTGTGTATATTGTATTTTATCGCATGCCTCGCATGAGTGTCTCATGATAATCCCTTTAAAAATTCATATTGCTACACGGGTTGAGTGAAAAGATCATGACGTTTGATGTATTAGTTTGCCTTGACAAATCCACAACTTGATCATTCCTTCAAGACATCTAAGTCTACGATCTCCATACACTTCGTGATCCTTTTCCCTTTGTTCTTTTTATTATTTCTTTTGAATCTTCAGTTGCAATTATTTTTTCTCTAAGAACCTGCACATTTTTAGATAGCTCGCTAATTGTTGGATCTAAAGAGCTAGCTCGCATGGCATAATCCAAAGCATCCTTATGTTTTCCTAGTTGTGAAAGAGTATCAGCCATGGAAAAAGGATTGATGCTACAAG
Organism: Sequoia sempervirens; assembly: GCA_007258455.2. Classification (NCBI taxonomy): domain Eukaryota; kingdom Viridiplantae; phylum Streptophyta; class Pinopsida; order Cupressales; family Cupressaceae; genus Sequoia; species Sequoia sempervirens. Next base: position 727,276,124 of record VDFB02193867.1, on the reverse strand, counting down.
CTTCATTGCAATCCATTGTAAGAAAAAATCATCAGATGTGCCTTTGAAAAATTCTCATACAAGAGCTTTCACTAAGACTTGAGGCCTATATTGATGTATGTTGTCAAGGCAACATTTAACAAGGGAAATATTCATTCTACCATCCTATTTTTCAAGCACCTTATTGACTAAAGTTTCTACCTGATTACTACACACTAACACTTCAATTGCATGAAAGGCCTCTGGTGGGAGCTCATCTTCTATCAACCATAGCCAAGGCTTTAAGCTCAGGGTAATTTTGAAAGGGCTACTGAAGCAAAAACCTTAAGCCTTGGTGATATTCTTAGATGCCATTATTCCATCAATTTCCATGGACAACTTAATAATACCTAAACTTGGGTGCACAAAAAATAACACCATAGCAATATCCTACCACCTTTAATTGAGCTTTCATCTGCTTTGGACAAAGCGTCCTTGTACATAAATGATGACTGGGATTCATTTTACTACTATGCTGTTGATTTGGAAAATATTTTCTTTACCGCCACCATTTTTCTATCTGGGAGAATTACCCTCGAAAATAACACCAAACCATAGACCTAAGAGAATTTTCCATATTCACTTGAATGGTGTCGCTGGATCAAGCAATTTAAGAACTTTATAACCTTGAGTAGGGGAGTTTTAGAGTTATATAACTTAGAAAACCCCCAATTATAAAGAAATTCTGATGATTGGAGCTTTTAGAAACTTTAAAACTCACTATTAGAGTTTAAGAAATCTTAATAATCCCCAACAATAAAATATTTCCCATGAAGCAAAAATAAAGTTGTGTTCGAAATAATTTACTTTTCCAACGTGTAAATCCAACTTAACTCTGCAAGCAAACTCAGAACCTTAAGATGGAAAACTCAATAACTTTCTTATAAAAGCTCTGTTTTGCATGAAATTTGGACAACATGAAGATTAAGCACCACAGAGCAAAACCTAGAATTCTTTTAAGCTCCAGCAATCGAAAGACCAATTTTGACCCAATTTGCGGATCACGGGTAGAAAAATGTGAAGCTAAAAATATCACAAATGGTAAAGCATATGGGCACAAGGATTGGCCAAATTGGTTGAAATAGGGTCCAGATCATGCCCAAAAAAGGATTTTGCACGAGCTCTTTCAGATTTTTGAAAATTAATTGTTTTTGTGATTTGGCAAGCTCACTTTATTCCCAAATCGATGTAAAGATTTCCAACCCTCACCTTCAAAGGATGTTCATTGAGAACTTGCAAACTAAGATACAAGATAATCTTACCATGATGAATTTCCTATCCTTCATGCACTTGTGTACTACCCTTTGTGGTTATCAAAATTCAATTAGTATTCATGAAACAAAACCCACCTCTGGCCAACCTGAAAAGTTTGAATCTGTAAAACAAAACAATTATCAACCTTTTAGAAAACATAATAAGGGATTTCTTCAACTTAATCCCCCTCAACAAATGAATCAACATGTTGATACCCAAGTGGCTAGTATAAAGAAGACAACTCCTTTCACATATGGGGATCTAGCTAGGCAATTCACTCCCTTACCTAATACCCTTCATAACATAATGTCACAACTTCTAGAATAGAAAACGATCACCTTACCTCCCATTAAAACAAATGATCCTAATAAGCCTTTACCTTCAAACTTTATATCAAATGCTTATTCTCATTATCATAGAAAAAATGGACACAATAAGAAACATTGCAATTGTCTTAAACATCTTGTACAAGACCTCATTGATTCTAGTTGACTTTTAGTTGGCAATGTTAATGATCAAGGAAATAAGTATGTTGCCCCTCCTAACCAAAACTTGCAAATCTTTACCAAACCCATGCCAAATCATAATATTTCATTTGTCAAAGCTACTAAAACTAAGAAGAATGATGACAACATGGATACTAATAAACAAGATCCTATAGAACAAAATCCTATCGATGGTTTGTTTGCATTGGTTGAAACTCAACATCGTAAGGCCGCAATAAAAAACCTCTTGACATTGATTTCTCCTCATAATATATACTTAAACATGCACTTTATGGTCCTCTTTACATAGCCAACTAAATCAATGACAAGCCCACTAATGGGATATTAATTGATCCCATCTGTGGAGAGAATGTGATCACTAAGGAATTCCTATTTGTGCATGAACTCTACCAAGAAACATATGATAAACTGAAAGCATGGATAAAGACACATAATGGTTTTGCTTGCACTACGATGGGATCAATCACCTTACCTTTACAAATAGGACCAAAAACATTAGATGTCTTATTCTCCATCATCTTGATGTCAACTCAATTTTGTGTGAAGATTGGTTACCCATGGCTACGCTCCATGGAGGCCATCCCGTTGATTGTGCATAAATGCTTAAAGTTTCCCTTTGAAAATGAAATTTTCACTGTGCATCATAGTGGCTTTAACCCTTTGTCTTCTCGTTGAAACTTTTCATTAGACTTCTTTTGGCCTGAGCCTATGAAACCTATAAAACCTCAAGAAGACTTGTTTTTCAAATTATATCAAAAGTTCAAGGAAAAATGCATAGTGAAAATATCCCTCAAAAATAGGCCTCAACCTATGATCGAGCCTACCATCCTTGATGAAACCATGATCGAACCTAAAGGCATTGAAAATAACTAAGACCAACCCAAGACATATCCGTTTCATATTTCCTACAAAAGACCAAGGGATAATGAAAACAATTCTATCATGCCTCCACAAATAAAACAAAATTACAAAGCTAAAGAGAAAGTGGTTGAACAACCTTCCATGGTTCCTTCCATTCCTACCCTTAGGGAAGAAAAAAAACTATGGTTGATAAACCCGCTCCTACACAAATGCAACTTGAAATTCATACTAAAAGAAATAGAATGCTAAAGAGTGTAGGCATAGAAAAAGAAAATCAAAATCCAAACTTGACTAAAGCAATACACGATGAGTCTCCCTCTTCGCCACAAAAAAAATATCCTATTCCACAACCACAATATGAGCTAAACCATTCTTTGGAAATTATGATTCGACCTCATTTTGTGATTAATTTAGATGACGATGAGGAGAATGTTAAAATTGACGAGGAAGTGCATAATGAGTTGAATACATTGTTTTCCTCTTCTATGAGCTTAAATGATAATTCTCCTAAGAAGAGTGTTGAACTTGGTAATGACCCTAGTTTGGCACCTACTATTGTCCCTTTGGCTAATTGTCTACCTTATGTAAATGATGAACATGATTGGGATGCAGAAGACCTACTAATAGGTTGACTCACATGTGACTTACTCTAGTCTGTCCTTTTTTTCTTTTTCATGTTATGTGTGTGAATGCATGTGTGTAATGTGATCCCCCATGCTATTCTATTTGTTGTACCTCTCTCTTTGTGACATTCTTCTATTTGTACCTACATTCTTCTATATATCATAAACACCTTTATCTTTTTCCATTTGTCTTGTGTTTTCCTTTTGGGGATGATGCAAGGCGTCGAGACATTCATGCCTCTTCCATGTTGAACCGAAATGATTTTTCTTTGTTTTCACTCTCTTTGTGTCATTATTCTCATTCTATGAGTATTTGGGGAATGATGATAGTTCCAAGCTCTCTAAGAACATTGTAGCAAGAACATATTGACCCCGAATCCATAGATCCCTCATGTGCGGAGTTTTATTTTGGGGGAAACCCCTCTTTCCTTTTTTAATGATGTAGCTTTATTTGGAAACATATGACTTGGCATAGGGATTTCCAAACAAACTCTCATTTCCTCGTTATTGTTAGCAATTATCATTTTCTACTTTAAATTAATTGCTCACAACATGGTGTTTAGTAATTTCTTTAAAGTGGGGGCAGACATTGGCATTATTATTTTGCATTTCATGTTTCATTGTGTAGTATTCTTACTTCATATGATGCATATTTTTCTTTTTGGTGACATTGGGTGTGACATCCCTCAAGACCGTGATCTCTCTTATCATATTATATTCCTCTTAGTGGCTTGATGTGACGCACTGCATCCCCTGAGTTGTGAATCTTCTATTCTTTGATTGGTCCTCTCTTGGAGACATTAGGCACAATGTTACCTAAGTTAAGACCTTACACGAACTAAGTATAACTCCTTGGAACACACCTTACATTATAACTTTGGTTATATGGCCACCTTGCATAATACACTTTGGTTGCCTGTGGTGCCATCTTGTTTGTTCATGAGTTTCAAGCATACAAAGCTTTTCTTTCCTCATGAAGCTTGAAGTTCATTGTTGTGTGGCACCTTATCAAAGTTATTAGGAGGTATAACTTTGGTTTGGTTGAATGGGAAGTCGAACTTAGGTGTGAATTTCCCATAGCCACTTAGTTGTTTGTGTAAGTGCATACCAGTAGTGTGTGTATGTGTCTCACCTTTTTGGATACTCACCCAGTAGATAGCCTAAAGTTTCATTGCCTCAAAGTGAGCATACATTTTTTTTTGGACAAACAACTTAGATCTTATCCACAACATGCGAGACAAATGGTCGAAGCTTGATCCGCCACTTTTGTTTTTTTTTCTCTCTTTGTCTTTGGTAGTGTATGCTTGTGCCTTGTTATTGCTCCTAATATCATTTTTCATGTGTGTCCTTTTGTGCCTATGTTGTTTTGTCATAGGATCTTGATCCTAGGGGCTTGATCTTTGTCATCCTGTCTTATCGGCATTGGTACACTTGGACCCCTCTTGATGGGAGTTTATCTACTTTAGTGTGAGTTTGAAGCAATTTCCTCCTCTCACTAAAGTGGGGGCTAAATTTGGTAATGGAAAAAGCATCTCTCTATATTTTTCATGCTTGTTTAGGCCCTCCTTATTAAATTGAATGTTGCCTTGATTTATTGTTGTAATGTGTTTAACACATTCACATTAGGTCTTGGGACCTTATAAACTAAAAAAACCTAATTTTTCCTTATTTAGGGTTTTGTAAAGTGTTTTCTTACACTTTCACACTAATCTAGGGTTTTCATTATTAATTGGGCTTCTTTATGCCTTATTTGGCCTTATTTTGCATCTACAAGCCTTAATTAATGCGTCTTTCTGAGATTAATCTCTACATAAACCAACATCCCATCATAATTCATGTGTTTTTGGATTGCATGGCCTAGATCCAATGATTTGGGACTCATACACCACCTTGGGCATATGGGTCCCACCTAAGTTTTGGACCCCCGATATGGATTTCAAACGAATCTAAGCATTTCTTGAAAAATGTATCCCAAAGCCTAGCCTAATGGGACTCATACACCACTTTTGGTATATGAGTCCCATGTGGCTTAATCCTAAATTAAATTCAAATTCTTTCTGGTATTCTATTCTCCTATATTTTATGACGACTTGTAGTGTTGTAATTTTGAGAAATTTGTCATAAACAACTATAAATACAAGGTTATTTCACTCATTTTTTCTCCTAGCAAGTTTAATAAGTATTATTATAGCAAGTTTGAGTTCACAAGAGCATTCAACAGTTTAGAAGAGCATTCAACAACATTTAAGAGTTGATTATCAAGTATTTTGGAGCATTATTCAAGTATCAAGCATCATGTCAAATTCATCATGCGTCATGTTTATTTTTGAGCTAACATTTGTGATGTAGGGTTTCGTGATTCAAGCAAGCATTCAATTCAGGATCTACTTCATTCAAGCAAGAGTCAAGATCCACATTCAAGTTAGCCATCTCATAAATGTTTACAACACTTTGTTTCTAGGGTTTGGTGAGTTGCAACATATCATTTTGTTCATTCATCATACCTCCCTTACATTTGATATCATTACAAGGTTTGATTACCAAAATGGGGTTTGACTAAGGAAAACCCCTTTCCACTAACAAAATAATATTCTTCCCTCTCTTTAGTGTGTGATTTATAGATCTAAGTTGAAGACACATTGAAGAGAAAGATTGGAAAGAAGTTATCAAGTGTGCAAAGTTGTCAAAGTTGTCACCTTTTTTGGAAGATTAGTAAAAGACATCTATAGGGCATAATTTGACATTTCAAATCTAGAAATTAGGTTGAGAAGATAGAGTAGAGATTGAAGAGTAGATCCAGATCTTGATTCTCTTAAAAGGCCAAGTAGGATTGATACACCACTTCTGGCGTATGAGTCCCAGTATAGTGGAATTTCCAGTTTTCAGGTGTTCCAGACTTGTCTCTGCTAGATTCCTATTCTTTCCTAGAAACCCTAATATGGGACTCAATCACCCAACCTGGCCTAAGAGTCCCGATGTGCATTATTTTTATTGTTTCCAACATTTTAGGTCTTCATTCAAGCTGCTACAGGTTTCCAAGTTCCCCTCTATACTTCTTTAATTTTTTGTTCTGATTTACATTTGTTTATAGGTCATTTAGTGAAGTTTTGCATATCATTAGGTTTTTACATTAGGTCTTGCATGTTTCTTGTCTCTCCAAGCCCTAGCTTGGTGGTGGACCCTATTTTAGTCTTTAATCATACCCTCAGACAACCTTTAGCATATCTCATTGTTTCATTCTTTCCTTGGATTGAGATCTCTAGGGTTTCCTTGAGTGAAACAATAGTGAAATAGGCCCTAACCGTAGTGTTCCATCTCCCAAAAGAAATAGAAGCCCCCTATTTATGTTGTTTCAATGTGTATATTTTGTCAGTGAAGTGGGTACTTGTAATGTGTGGTGGCTTTGCATCGAAATTCATTAATAGTGGTTTCATTTTATAAATTATTGTAATCAATGTGGGAAATGTCATGAATGGATTTTTTGTGGAGGTGGCAAATGGTAAACAAAATAGTTACAACTTTTTTTGGCGGTTGTTGTTTTTGGCTAGTAGTATGTAAGCTTCCATCCTTTCTTGCTTAATATTCATTATGAGGATTACAGATGTACCCATGCCACGTGCCAATCTAGATTTTCTTCGATATGATCAAGTTAAAGGAGGATGGTTTAATGATTTCCAAATGTGTGTCATACTCATTTAAACATTGCTTGAGTCTGGTTTTTGTAATCATCTCCATTTCATCTTGGGAGAAGGCTACTCAAAGTTTCATGTGTAACTGGTTTTGATTAGGGTTTACAATAATTGGCTTTCTCTATGTTTCAAGAAGGTTCTTCTAGTTGTGGAGAAGTGCACATGGTCGATAGGGGTGCATATCTTGCAGGCTAATTCAAATGGAATACATTCCACACAACTATAGATCTTTCATTCCAGTGAATTCATGGGAGTTGTCATTCATAGAAGTGATTAAGGAGGCAGAGTTTCATCTGGTCTTCAAGGTCCATTGAAAATAGTTCACTAAATACATTAGAAGAGTCATAGGAGATGAAATTTTAGAGCCAAAGACAAATTGGTTGATTTTTCCATCCCAACTTCTTTCTATTTTTATTTTGAACTTGCTTGATTTGCTTCAATGTTTTTGGTCTATTGATCTCATTGCAAACATGGTAGTCAAAGAGGTGTATCTTCCAAATGATGTTCTTCTTGCAGCATGTCAAAACTATGACCTATGGAAGGGTCAAGAATATGTCGAGGGTTTGTTCCCTCAAAATTTCCTATTAAATTGGAATACTTTTGTTTCTATCTACAGGGAAATCAAGAAGAATTTGATAGGGAGAAAATCATATCATTTGATGGATGCTTTGAATAGCATGTTGGGGTCATTGATTATGAATTGTCAGAAAGAATTCAGGTTCATGTAAATGCCATCTTGGGACTACTTACCCATGAGCACAACCCTCCTAATTTTTTTATTCCACAAGAACCAAAAGATGAAGCTACTTCGAACCTACATCGTAACAATGTGGCATTGAACCTAAATGCTTTGCCTCTAGTGCAATTGGATGTAGAAAATCTTGAGGAGAAGCAGGATGAAAATGACATCCTAGTGGTTCACATGGAAGAATAGTACATCAAATCGTCTCTTTTTGGGTAATTATTCTAGTTAAAATTTCCTGGGATATGATTTTGTTTCATCCAAATGTGTAAAGGATTGATATAGTAGTTTTGTAAAAGTACAGGTATGAACAATTATAATCATTGGGTAGTAGGGGCATTTTTTGGTAATTGGGCCAAATCTTTTGATATTTTGGTTTCCAAGTGGACTCTGAGTCTGTTCTTGGCTGATTAGAGCCATGAAACTTTTATCCATAATATTGTACATCTTTATATATATATTAATATATAGGCATACTGCCTTTTGCTCAAAAAAATTTATTTCATTTAATTTTTCTAATATTTTTTCCATGAGAATAAAGTTGAAAGAAAACAATTAATTTTATTCCTCTTAAATCATATAAAAATATTTATCCTCTATTTTAGTTTATTTTATTTTTGACTTATCAAGTTAATGTTTCAATATTTTTGGTTTATTTTAACAATTATCTATTTAATTTTAATTTAACATTATTTAATAATTTATCATCTCAAAAATTAATTATTATTTTAATGAAATTGATAAATATTTTAATTTTTTTAATCAATTATAAAGTTTTTCAAAGTACTATAATGAAGGGTTCATGACAATATTCTCCATCATTGGAAAAATGTGAAGATTTTCCATGATTTTTGTTTAGTGGTACAAAGTTCCATGATGGTTAACTCATGTTCTATGTTGTATGAGAGATGTTTTACAAATTTGTCAAGTAAGTATCCAACATATTTGATGGACTCCTTGGGTTGGTGCAAGAACCATTTGAGTGTTTTTCCACTTAATCTATAGACAAAATTTAGTAAGTACTTAATATCATGTGCCACTTCTTTGCTAGCCATGACGAACTCTTTGACGTGTTCCCTAGGGTCTCCCTTTCCTCTCTACGTGTCATATTTGGAATCTCAAAGAAGGGAGAGACTAAAATTTATGACATGAATTTATCAAAACAATAGAGACATAACTCTTGAAAGGTATATGAATTAATATGAGTCTTATCTTGGAGTTCATTAATTGCATATTTCATGGATTTCCATTCTTGATCAAAAGATGAACTAGGAAACAATGGTGGAAATTGCAAGATGTATATAGGTGTGGATGGTGTTAGGTGTTGTGATGTTTGGGAATGTGAGATGTTGGTGTTGGAATGTGTGAGCAACTATATTAATATTAATCTTAGGAGGGAAACTAAGGATTGTCATTTTGGATGTGGACATATAGTAATTTTGTGAGTTTATTAGGATGGAGATTTATTTATCTTGTGAAGCATGTTATTTCGTCTTAAAAAATGTGTTGATAATGAATGCAAAATGACTAGTGAATGGGGGATTTATGCAATTATGTTTATTAGGGATTTTTTTGTCATTATGCATGGTCATCATGTGTGCCCTTCCCTTTAAAAATGAGGAAATGTTTTTGTTGCGATGTAGTATTATGGTGTAAATTAAGGTTGGTATGGGAATGACCATGATATAAGGGATTAGGGAATGTAAGAGCTAAAGATTAGATCTATACCCAAGACCACCTACAAAAATAATGAAAACCTTCTACAAGCAGGAATATGAGCTTGCTTGATATTAAGACCTATCAAAATGATGATGAGGTATGAAGTATATTACATATGAGTACAATGACCTTGCTCATATAGGAAAGATGAGGAATAGGATTGAACATGATTGTGACATGCATCTTAATCCTATGACATGAGATAACTAACAACCTAAAAACCTAGGAATCGTGCATTAAAAGCTACATAAGATAAGTTCTAGAAAAGCCAACTAAGATTTATAAAATAAATCTTATATCCTAAGTAAACTTAACATGTGAATAAGTCCCCTAAGTCCCTAGTGAGATAAATTACTAGGTACAAGACATATTCACACCAACACCCCCCTTAAGTGCAACTTAGGGAGAACATTGTTGGTTATTTTTTTAAAACCAAACTTAATCTTACCACTCACCTATGAATCTGCTAAAATTCAATAATTAGCAAGGGTAAGGATTGGCCAACACACAAATAAAGATTCTGAGGCCCGTACTTTTTCACTTTGAGCTCTGTGAAACCAAAGAGGGCAATCCTTATTATGTTCATATGATATTCATTCGATCAACAACACTTCTACACATATAAACTCCTATAAAGTGAAAATAGATATCCTTCATCAAATATTTGGCTAACCTCTAAAAAAATTAATATTTATTTCAAGGAATAAGACGGTACTTCAGATTGGTACATTGAAGGTGTTCTGGATTATTTTTATTCTCATTCCAAGCCCTTGGCCAAGTGCATGACTAACTCATTTATCTTCAAGATAACCAAATGAAAAAGACTAGTGTCTTATCTATTGGGTAATGGACTCATATTCATAATAACCATTAGTACCTTAACAATTTGAGTTAGTAATTAATGGACTATTGATATATTGCATTACAGTGCTCAACTCACTATTCCCAAAACACAACTACTTATCAATCCTATGTTCTTTTCCTACAAATTTGTGACCATATTTTAGCATTTAATCAATTCTTTTAATTAAAGCACAAAAAAAATCACTCATTCAATTATAAACAATTGAAGACAAATGAAAAGGTCATTAACCATTTCATTTATAATTTGGAAGAAAATTACACATGAGAGAATGTGCTCTCAAACTGGCATTTAATTTATAAACTACTGCTACTGTAAAACTATTTGAGATTATTATAAAACAACTCATACACTAGACTCCTTACTAATCCTATTCATTTTTGCATGAATTTACAATTTTCTCTTTCATGAGCTTAGTTTTCCCACTTAGACCATTTTGAGACTCAAAATCAAACTCTCAATAACCGGCCCTAATATACCATTTATAGAAGGATGGGAGCAACAAGCTTCAAGCTGAATTATCATTTAAATTACATTTCATTTGGCACGCATTTCATTTCAGGTTTGGAGACCTCCCAGACGGTTACACTTAATCATTTCAGAACAAGGGAAAGAAAAAGAAAAAAAAACTCCATGCAGTTGGTTGAAGTAGACCATCCAGCCTTCCAAAAGGTTCGTTCATTGATGAAACATCACTAAAATCCCTTGTCCACATAGACAAAAGAAGATTCTCCACTAGAACCAAAGGCAAAAAAAATTATACTAACCAAAAAAGGCATATTTATCATCAAGGACACGCAGTCCAACACCTCTCCTTCACACCAGCCCCAAAGATTTCCATGTTAGCACCAAGGACCAAAAACTACATATATGCTAAAGAGGATGATCTTGATGTAGTGGAAATGGTGTCATCAAAAACAAATATAGGGCTGAGATGCTACTCTGATTCGTCAACATCGTATGCTCACTTGCTCCATGTTCATGCTAAAATTGGAGGAACAACTACTCCTCCTCTTTAGAATCTTCATATGACACCATAAAAAGTAGATAATGGCCATACTTTGGGTCAGTATCTCCTCCATCACCTGAAGGGCTATCAAAAACCTCAATGGGAGAGTTATGCCTCCCTAGGTAATCCTTTTGATACTTATTCTTCTTCCTTTCTTTCATCTCAGGATTAAAAAATTCCTTCTTAAACTTGACCAATTCTTATGAAACAACCTGGATCCTCAAATTGTAGGTGCTCTTGACACTGTCTTTCTCATTTTTTCCATGGTCTCTACTCCTGCTCTTTGGTGGTGTAGAAGTTTTGGGTACTTCTTGTTTAGTTACAAAGACGTCCTCTTGAAATTCAAACACACTAAGCCTCCTGGACCTTCTAATTGGTTGAACAGACACACCCAAATTACCCATTCTTTCAGGACACATGGAAAAACTAGCAAAAATCTAATTATGAGAAGACTCACTAGCCTAATCTCTTGAAATGATTTTGCAAAAAATGAAACCCTCACACCTAGACAATCTCTACCAACCCCAATGACAATTACAGAAAATCAAAATTCACTATCCCAGAAAATGAAACTCTCAATCCAACTAATGCATGACTCAAAATAGAGCTCATATGAAAACCAACTTACCAGGAATAAACACTTCAATACTTCTATAACTAGAAACCAAGACTTGCATGCTTTCTCCTTGGCTCACACTTCTAAATTCTTGATGGCTACAATTGGTGAGATAAAATGGAAGACAATCCACATTAAGTAGAGAATTAGGAATGTGTAGTCATTAATGATCAAGGAGAGCTTCACGTGAGTGAGCTAACTTAGCCAATCAACTTTTAATCTAGTCTTTCAATCTTTTTGGATTTAAAACACCATCAATGGCAATCCTCGAGCATTGTTTATGGATTTTACAACTTGTGCCTCAAAAACGGTGATACCACCTTAGAAAGTTTCCACTTTTACCCTTAACTTCATTAGTAATCTTAAATCTGGCAATTATCATGCATCACCATCGCTAGTCACAGGTTTTCCCCACCCCTCCTAGGATCAATTAGCGATGAGAGCATTGACGAGATGAAACTTTGACCATTGGATCACTGACCCTCTTGGAAATATTCGCCTCACATCACGTGTCACTTATTTATGTTTCAAATTCTATACCACATCAGTGACAAATAAAAAATAGCGATGGAACCAAATCAGGACATGTGCATCTTCCTTTGAAATCAATAATCACAAACATATCACTCATTTACCCCCTTTAAAACAACAATGACTCACATGTGCTAGTGTCCTCATCGCTCATCACCAATTTGATCAAGACAAGTGCACATCTATTTGTGATGAGCAATGGAAAGAAATACAAAGATCCTTGAGGTCATCGGTCATCGCTAATTCAAAACTCAAAACTCAAGAGCAATTAGCGGTAGCCAAAACCTCCAACGATACAAATAAACTCAAGCATTGTGCATTGCTAATACAACACCCAACAATGAAAACCCATCCATGATGTGTGAAACAAAAGAAACATCATTCATCGCTCATCGCTAATGTAAATTTACATTCATAAAGCTATTTGTGATGAGTGATGGACAAAAGGCAGTGAATCGAGACTTAAGTGAAATAATTTGCATGTGCAGAAAAGTTATATTTGAGAAAGGGGACCACCTAGGATGATGTATAAATTTCCTTAAAGAACTTAAAACATGTTATTTCAATGGACATAAAGGCCAAATAAGGTCAATTGATCAACCTTATAAAATTAAAGTATTTCTCACACATGTGTAAAAGGGTCGATACCTTCATAGTATTCAATGACATAAGATGTTTTAATATGACCGAGGATGGGTGATAGAAGGTCAATGCTGGATCATAACATCGACAAGGGCTAAGACTTAGGGTTTCAATAAAGAGATATTAAAAACAAAATCCCAAGGCAATAATAGTGGGTAAAACCCTAAGTCTAGACACTTTGAAACTAGCTGAATTTTATAGACTTTAGAAATGGAACCAAAAAAAATTAATTTAGGGGTTTCATCAATGGCTCCAGTTGGGGCCATCTATTCCTCAAGAATAGAGTAAGATTCCAAAATCTTAGGTTAAGCAAACCAAGCATAGGGGACCAAAACCCAAGAACCTACCTAGATGGGGCAAGAAAACCATACCAAAGTGAACCTCATATGTACAATATTTACATAAATTACAAGGCCATACCAAGAGATCCAATCTCTGTCATCTATGAAGCCCGTTTTGATGTGCAATTTTTCAACCTGTATTCTGCAATTATACCAGGCTTCAACTTTACTTGGTGGCCCTAGGTCCCCAATCTTAGGGCTTCTACTTGCCCCTATCAAAAACCTTGTTTTCTATTGTTTGTACCATGCTAAGGCTGAAAAATATTCTCATGAATTTCCCACCTGCTGATCATGTTGCAGCTACTAAAATCAACCTTTATGGACATGTGTTTGAACTTAATATTATTAATTTCATTCATGTCCAACTTTGAACTGAAATCAAGCATTAAATGAAATACATGATCAGTGTAGCATTCTATTTGACTTAGCTTACAATTATATTTCACCAAATTCCCATCCAATTGGATGGGGAAAGTGAAACATTCATAATCCATTTGATCACTATCCTTATATAAGCTAATATCAAACTCCTTTCAAGGTTTCCACCCAGGGGCATATATTCTAACCCTTTGAAGTGATACTACAATTTTATCTCTAGTATTCTAGTGTCATTATCATCTAGCTTCTAATATTCCACACCAAGCACACATTCACATTGTGTGATGAATAAGAAATGTTCATAAATAGGCTTTTGTTAAAACTGGTATTCACATTTATCAGAGTAGTATAAACTAGTTATGCTTCCATATACTCCACTTCCTTGGGAAATTGATTCGTCAGTCCTCATAGCATTCTTGCTTTTATTCAAATCAAGGTTATTCCCATGAAGAACATTATTCATACCATCCCAGGCATCAAAAAATACTTTTGTTTCAGGTTCATTAATATACTCCAATCCTCCCTTCCAATCACTACTCAACTTGAAACAAAATGCTTCAAAGGATGGATCGAATAATTCAAGATTGACCTAATCAATAGTAAGGTATTCATGTGCAACATCAGTTGATAGGTTTGTTGACTCATATGTGTAGGACTCACTACAACTTAAACATTTATTATTTTCAGTTGAGTGGGTTTCTTCAACAAATTCCTTGTTAAAAACTATCATGTCCATCTCAGCTACAAAACTTGTACATTCTAATTTTGTTTCATATAAGCATTCAAAAATTTGACCTTGTTGGCTAGCATCACAAATCCCATTATTTTTAACACTAAACTCAGGATCAAGACACTTAATAAAAACATTCTTATTTGGAAACTCAACATCAACCATAATACTAGGACATTCCAATTTTGATACACCTAAATTGCATTCCAAGAATCCATCACATGAAATTTGTCCATCCACTAGTGATGGAAAAACCTTATGAGTGTTAATATTATTACATTCTTTAGGAAAGAATGATGCGTTCAGGTCATCCTCACAAAAAGATTCATATTCCTCATGAGAGTAATTAGAATTCTCATTTTCATTATCTTGGTTATCAACCTTCAAAGGTACATCAACGGTACTTGCAAGTATAACAATGTCATTGTCTGCACCACTAGACAAGTATTCATCTTCTGAAACATCCTTATCCATTGCTTGGATAAACCCTTGGTCTTTCACAATAGGGTGAGAACCACTGAAATTTTGAGACCTCATCCTTTGTATATAGTCACACTTGGCCTCCTCAACAATTATGATCCAACCAATTATTTGATCAAAATTCCAAGGTTTCAATTCCTTGGGCAAGGTACTAAGCCCTCACTCATAAATGTCACAAAAGAGGTGAATACATACTGAATATTTAGGTCATAACCTTTTAGGAATTTCTAACAAGGCATCCAGGAACATTGCTAACAACTCATCTAGCGATCCCCCCTCATGTCTCTTCATGTTGGACAGTCTTTGAACAAACAATATCTGATCATCATTACTTATACTTTGTTGAAGTCCACCATGAATTTGTCCAGGATCAATATGCTGTGAAGGTGAACAAGATAAGGCATCAAAAGCATCATCACCTTGATCAACCTTTTCATCCTTATCTATTCCATTTATCTTTCATTCATGGAAATAAATTTATACATCTTGTAGATTTCAATTTAACAAAATGTTATTTTAACTCCCATACATAAAATACAATTATCAATTTCTATCTTCTTATCTGTGCATATTAATGACTACCTATATTGTTCAAGATTTAACTTGGTATTTCAACTCCCTTTGTAATTCATTTTCTATACCTGTACTCTCTCTTCCTTTTACCTCACAATCTTCTTGCATACTCTTACTACTACACCCAAGTTTTAATTTCCCTTACCTATGATGGGATTAACATGCCACAACCTTTGTTGTGTTTTCGAATATTCTTTCCCAAATTCATGTGCAACTCCACTAAAACCACGATCTTCTCTTACTCTTATGTTGGTGTGATTTTTGTCTCTTCTTCCAAGTGTGAATTATAGTCTGTAGATTTATCATCAAACATGGCACCTATTTTCATTTTCCAACCACTTTTGTCCATTATCTCTTCCTCTATACAATCCTTGTCTTTTCCTAGCATCTTTTTTTTTCAATAAACATTTTGCAAATTCTTCCCTTGCTTTCTTTTTAAACTCCACGGAACCATTTTACTTTTCCTTCTCTTGGATTTATGCAACCCTTCTCATCCTTCCTACGATGGGATCCTCCCTTGCATGGATTCCTCCTCTTTTTATCTGCTATGCCTTCATGTTTTCTTCTATTTTATTTTGTTTCTATTTTTTTTTAAATTTCCCCAGTTGTCACCTCTTCATCTCTTTTGTGTTTTTTTATTTGATAATACTTTTTCTTCATTGGTCTAAAAGTATGTGATTTCAGCTAAAATTCATTCCTCTCTGGAATTGTAAACCACTATTGTGATAGCACCCCTCCCCCTCTTTGGCATTGAACATTTTAAAAAAATTACTTTCAAACTATATAACTCCCACCTTATTGTCCTTTGCATTTATTTTCTTTTATTATCCTTTGCATAATTATTGACCTTGAAGCTGCGTAGAAAATTAATTTTCAAAACATTAAAAAATAATTAACCATTTACTTTTGAAAAATTCTTGAACTGTAAACTAGAATCGAAATAAGACATTTTGTCAATTGGAAATGACAATAATGGTATTTTATCTGCGACCAAATTGCAAACTCAAAATTAAATTGAACTCTAAAATTGGAACAAATAAACTAATTTTTTTTGGGGATGTTGATTGCTCTTCACCTTGGATGCTCCTACTTCAATAAAGAATGGATGTTTGATGTCTGATGACTTGGATTTAGATCAAATGAGTAGAAAACGTGGAAACCTCACCCTAGATCTAAAGTTATAGTTTTAATGGATGATTAAATTAGGAAGGGATGTTAGTCCCCAAATTGATGAAAGTATTAGGTAATCTAATGGGTGGTCTTTGGATAAATTGGATAGATAAGATGGATTGATAGGATGATTCCCAAAGGTGGGAATATATGACTAGATAAACTATGTGGATGAAAGGATTGAAGTGTTAATCTTAGACTATGGATGTGACACACTTTTTAATCCTAGAAATTTTTGGATTTGATCAAGATTTTTGAATCTACGAATAGTTGTAGATTTTTAAAGGATGGATTATAGGCCCTAAAATAATTAAGGGCTTCAAAGAGTAGAGATTAGACCCTAAGATAACTAAGGGTCATAGATGATGGTTCTAGATGATTTTTTATTAAAAAAGGGTATCCAAAGGTGGGTCTTAAATTTTCCAAGGATTTATTTTGAAAATGCTAGGGTGTTCAATTATTAAGCTTGATATGGAGTGACTTGATGTTAAAGAATAACCCAATGCTCTAAAAGATAATAGATTTGATATTTTGGATGGTTTATTGAGAGTGTGACAATATGGATAATGAAAGAGTTGAAATTTTGCTGGAGGGTGAGATTTGGATCAATGAGTAATAAAGGGTGAAATCAAAGGTTAGATGTAATGATTTACAAATTGATTTGAAGGAATAATTTGGGTATTGGAACAAGAATAAGGATCCAAGGTTGGGTTTAGTGATGTGGGATGGAATAAGGTTTAATTTGGATGAATGATGGGACTAGAGGATGGAATAAGGTAAAATTGTATGGATGAGTAGGACCAAGGTCCTAAGGGTTATGTCAATTTAGGACGATGGATGGAGATTGAGGTTTTGGAAAGGATTAGTTTGATGGAATAAATTTTGTGAGGTCTATCTGTGATTTGAGTGAACTAAGGGATGTACTAATGTTAGTGGATTAAGGAAAATATGGATGAATGAGTGAGACTAATGTTTAATATGGATGGGCAAGATTAGAAAAAAAGAGTTCTTAAGGTTGAACTTATATTTTATATAGGTGAAATGATTGGATACAAGTACTAAAGATAAGAATAATCTAAGGGTGGTTGATGAAGTGATGAGGACAAAATACTTGAGGCTTTGGATGATGTGAGATAATAGATGAGGTGATTAGTTAATAAATCATAAGGTTTAGAATGATGTGAGGATGGTTAATGAAGTGATGGGGACAAAAAAGGCCCTATGACTTGAGATAATATTAGATGATGGATAATGTGATTGGGAAAAATTCCTAAGCTTTAGGGATAATATGAAGATGGTGGATATGATGAGTAGGAAAAAATTCTAAAAATTTGGAAATATGTCTGAATGGTGGATGATGTAATAAGGAAAAAATTTCTAAGGCTTGTAATATTTTTTTATGTACAATAAAAGCTAAGGTGAATTCATAAATGGGTTCAATGGTTACATGGATTGTACATATATATTTTTGGGATTGTAGTGGATGAGGATTATGAACAATGACTAATATTTTTAGAGGATAGTGTATATGGGCTAGGTAGAATGGACTAAAACCTTGATTAAGATTATGGAAAAATGGGGTATGAATGAAAATGGTGAACACTCATAGAGGTTGAGACATAAATATACTAGAACACATAATCCTTGAAATATGAAAGCATTGAAATGTGAAAGTGCTAAACTATTCAAATGCTAAGATGAGAGAAGTGTTAGGCTAAGGGAATAAATAATCAAAATATGCAAGCAATGAAATAGAAAATACACTAAAGTCATGGATGTAGTAAAAAAATGGAGGTGTACAACATAGTGTGAATGCATTGATTTATTTTAATTATTTTGGGAAATGATGGGCTTAGTCATTAGTACATTTTCTATTGCTTTTCATACACTTTCAGATGCTTTACATATATTTTCTAAGTACCTTTGAGATAATACTTCTATAATATGTTATCCTTTCACAACATACTTTACAACTTTGAACCTAGTTTGTCGATATAAAATATGGTGATAATATTTGTACTATTGCATAATTTAAACATGAATATGTGTGTATATGAATGTGATTATGTGATTTAATTATGAAGGTTAGCTGCATATGTATGTTGTGTGGATTAACCTCTCTACAACAAAACACGTGGTAACAAGAATGGAGCATTTGTAGCAAGAACCAAAGCAGTGGAACGGGGGATTAGTGGAGTTCAAGCCGCCTAAAGTGCAGGAAGTTGTGGAGCTTAACATGAGCCATCAAGGAAGGAATAAATGTTGAAGAAGGATACTTATTCTAGAATTTTGAAACGTTTTCTTATGTGTCTCACTTGCCAAATTTTTTCATTGGAGTTCTAATTTGAATAGGTCTCTCCTTCCTTTTCAGTTAGAATGAATAAGTCAGTCTTAATTTCATATCCTCATATCTAGGAGTGGGATTAATGATTACAACTAGTTAGCAGTTTGAATAAGACTCTCCCTGTTTTTGTATAAGGTTAGGGGATGAGTTCATAACAAATTTATTATGTTGTTATAAGTTGTTAAAAGTTATTCATTTTCTAGTTCCAAGTTATCCAAAAACATGTTGTTGAAATGTAATTATTGAATACAATCTGCAAGAAGGATTTTGTTTGAATATCTGGGGATATGCAATGAATGGAGTTGTATGTTACATGGATGTATAAGAATTTGAGTTTTATTTGGTTCTAGGTTAAGTGAGACAGTCCCCTAAGCTGGCCACTCGAGGTACTGCTCTTCAATTCATTTATTTTATTTTTCATTTATGCATTCCTATTAATTCTATTTTTATTGCTTTATGAATGTATTGGAAAGTGAAGTATAATAGCTCTTACAATTGATTATAGTAGTTATTGTTCATGAAAAGATGTGTAATTAGTGAATCATAGCACTTCAGAGATTAGAATTGGTTATTTCATTATTTTGAATAGTTTTGGATTGATTATGTACTTACTTGTCATTAGCAGTCACCTACAACTTATGCTACAGGTACCCACATCGATTAGGTTCTATAACTACTTTTATTATTTTTGTGATTCTGTAAAATTTTGATGCAAGAGAATCTACCAAAAATAACCAACATCAGGGGTATTTTTGACCCAAGCAACAACTGGGAAGATCAAATTGCAAAACACCATTGTTTCATTTAACTTTTCATCAAAATTCCATACAATTTCACTTGAAACTTCAAGGCTATCAACAAGCCAACTCACCAAAATAGTATTACACACCCTAATAAGATCTAGACACAACTTAACCAACATCCAAATGATTGAACCACAACAATAACACCTTTAGAAAATGAGAACCAATCACATCTTTCATTATTCACCAATTTACCATTCTTTGTAACTTGTTCACTTAAGGAAAAAAGACCATCACTCAGGCATTCTTGATTCAAACCTATTACCAGATTCCCAAATCACTGTAACCATCACCATTTTAATTGAAACAAACCATTAACATACTCACATAACACTGTTCTATTGGATCCTTTTATTTTTTGCAGTCAAAACTCCATTTTGCATATAAGGTTCATCTTGCTCATATCATCAAAATCAACAATCTAGCCTTCTAAACTATTCCCAAAGCATTTAAACGTCTTTACCAACATTAATTAGTCATTTTAACACAAAATCAATCCCTCAAGTCACCATTTCCAAAAATTCACTCTTCATAGCAATCAACACACCATACTTCTAGTAGGTCAGCCAAACACCTAATGAGGTGGCTCTTTTTCATTCACTTTGCATTTCTACAAACCCAACACATATTTAGAAACCCATTTCATTCTAGTTTCACATACCTCAAGAGCATGCATACTTGTTTTGGAAAATACATGGAAACCAATAGGTTGTTCGTTGGCAAAACACACCAATTAGCCCAAAATTACAAAGCAACCACCATTATTTCATCTTGAAACTATCAAATAACCCCAGGAAGCATTAAAATAGGTTAACAAACTTGCATTTCACCAACCTTTACAAATAGATAGGCCCATTATTGCACTGAACAATAAAACCATCATTATATGCTTTTGAAGACTTCACAAAACAGGGGTTTGTTAAAAATACCCTTCCCAAACCTTTTAACACTTAGCCACTACTTCAAATAGGTCAGAATATGTCTACACACACTCAAGGAATTATGTACCAGCCTTCATGTAGACTTCTTCAACATCTACAACCTTGAAACCAGCCAATTTCATGAGGAAAACTATGTGTGTCCTGAGAGGATAGTAGCCAAATGTTGGATTCTAGACTTACCATGCACATTTCAACACACACCAAACATGAAACATCTAATACCAACCTACTCCACTGATCTACAGGCTTTAATTCAGTGGTGTAGTCATTACAAACTTAATGGACTCAAAATCCCAATATTGGGTTGGAGACTGGTATGCAAAGATTGGATTCAAACTAGTGATTTATTGAATTAAATCCCCTCAAAATATATTTAAATAAAAGCTACTACTCTGCACTACTTGAATCAGCAATATTTAGAGCCTTAAACCACTGCAGACTGTACAAACTAAAGAATAACTAAAAGAAACATTGAAATTAAAAAACGAGGTACTTTTATTGATAATAAATCTTCAAGAATACAAAGTCTGATCTTTTGCTCGCCTAAAAAATTCTTTTATAGATGTTTCCAAACCATTAACTTCCTTTTCAACTTCTTTTACCAACCCATCCCTTCATTTTTCCCACAAATACTCTTCATCTCCTTGATTTTTGCTCTTTTTGCATTTTTACATAATTGGCAACTTTTAGCATTTTTGCAAATTTTGTTTTTTTCCATCTTTTTGACCACCTAGTGACCTATAAAAGACTCAAATACATTGAAATTGACCTTTACATGACCTTGTTACATTGCTTTATACTTTAAAACTCAAATTTTATAATTTTTCCCTTTGAAGGCATTCAGTGAACAAGGTGCACCTACACCAAATTCTAGCAAAGTAGAATAGTTTGAATAAGTTTGCATAGGATAATATAGGTGAAAAAGAGTCCATAAAGGAACATATAGTGCAATAACATCATAATTTTACGCACCTTGGTTGATGATTTAATGTATTCTTAAGCAATGTGAAGTGGATTGTTCATCCAATTAACCCTCTGAATTGAGTATTGAGTAAATTCTACCAAGTTTACAATACATTAGCTTATAATCTACATTTTTGGCACCAATGATGGGGATGGTGCTATCTTCATAGACCTGTTCTTACAATTTTCATACTTAATTTCTCTTTTCAAGAATTAGGACTATTAGATACCATCTTTTTCAACACCAAGATACTAACATTGTGTAGGACCGAATTGGAATTAAAGTCATATTTCATGTATGTAGAGGCAGATAGATTCCTTGGGTAGGTTCTTTCCCTCCACACACCAAGAAGCTATTATAGAAATTGGTGACCCTAGTACTCAGAGTGAAGGTAGTCCTAAAGAAGAAATTTTCATTTCACCAACCTCTAGTGCACATATAAAAGGAACATGTTGCACCATGGGTGATGCAGAAAATGATGATGATACTCGACCAACATTTGGGTTTCCTATTACTAACCAACAAAGGGCTATAGTGCTGAAGAACATTCCTCCTTTGGCCTAGGTAGTTTTTTATGGGTTAATCACTGAAGACCCAGATACATTCCTCTTTGAATTTTATGTCTTATGCAGAAGTTATGACTATACTTTTGATGCACATAGGTTAAATTTTTTTCCTTCCACTCTCAAAGATGCAACTTTAAGATGGTTTATGGGATTAGATAAAGATGTTTTCCCTGATTGGGACACCATAAAGACACTATTTTTGGAGAATTATCAGGACTACTGTAGAGGACTTGACAAGAGGAAGGATGATATATTCCAAATGACACAATAAAATTATGATCCTTTAGAGGATTATGTTGAAAGATTTCAGTTTGCTCTCAAGAAAAACCCCCAAAACAAGTTGTCAAAAGAGTCTCTCAAGCTAGTCTTTTTGAGAGGGGTTAATGAAGATTGTATAGATGCCTTGAACCTCATTGGACAAGGAGATATTTCTTAGCTACCATTTTCATAAAATTTTAAGGCCTATAGGAATTATTCCAAGGCCTTCACAAAAAGGCCAAGAGAAAATAGAACATCAATTCTTGGTAAACCATCTACTGGGGTTTCAAAAGTAGAGATGAGTAATCTGTTATCCAATATGAAAGAGGATATAATCAGTCATTTGGAAACTCAACTAGATACTTTCCACATTAAGAAAAAGTAGGAGGAAGTTGAGGTTATGTTGAATATTATCCAAGCTGCAGGAAATGAAAAGTAAATTGTAAATGCAAAAGAGTGGCCAGTATCTAGTAGGATAAAGGTGAGAAGCCTGATTTTCAACCCACTTTTCAACCCACTAAAGGAGATGATGGATAAATATTTTATATAGCACAAAGGAGGCCATGGAAGCAAAGATAAGGTATGTTTCAAGAACCCCTTAGCTTTAATTCATCTTTTCCTATTGGCAACCAAAAAATTTCTTCTTGGAATTCTTAGCCCTAGCAAGTAAATCAAAACCAGTGGAAAAATCCACAATGGCCAAACTGTCAACCAAATTGGAACCAACATCCAATTCCTTGGCTACAGTAGAATTTTGAAGGTCCAATTACAATCCACAATGGCCAACACAAAAAAATCAGTGGGAGCCTCAGTGGAAGAAAGGAAAGCAATGGCAACAACAAAATATGAACTATCAACAACCCATGCTCCCTCCTCCACAATAGCAACAAGATCTAATCCCTCCATCAAATCCTACATCCCAACCACCCAAGCAACAAATACTTTCCCAACCTACACCTAACCCTAACACTAGGCCTGTTCAACAGGCTTATACTAATGAAGCTATGCAATACCCCACTTATGGGGTAGAGATGATTGATGTCCACCTCAGATCAAGAAAACAACTTACTGGACCTTCATCCCCCAAACTTATAGAAATGAAGGATAAGGAACCTATGGTTGAGGCTTTTGATAACTGGCTATGCAAAAACATCACACACAAGCTAAGATAGACCTTTTAGGAATTGAAAGATGTGAACATCAAAATCCCACTTATCCAAGCTATCAACGACATCCCTGTCTATACCAAAACTATAAGGGATCTTTGTCTTAAGAAACCAGGAAGGAAGAGAAAAGATCCATAAATAATCCATGTCTTGGGGAATCTTGCAAATATCATGTTGGGGAACATTAGAGTCCCTAAGTATATCAATCTTGGTAGTCCAATTATGGACGTTAAGATTAATGGGGCCCTCATTAAGAATACTTTGATAGACTTGGGAGCAGCCATCAATGTCATGAAAAAATAAAAAATGTCAACCTTAGGCCCACACAATTTTTTTTGCAATTAGCTGATAGGTCCACAGTCAAGCCTAGGGGAATTATTGAAGACTTATTTATTGCATTGGATTCTTGGGAATACTCTACAAACTTCATAGTACTACAACCCAAATCCAATCTTGTAGGTTACCCACTCATCCTAGGCAGGCCTTGGTTGGCAACAACCGATGCATTTATAGGCTCCATATCTAGTAAAATGATAATATCCAATGGGACAATTACAAAGAACTTGGTTTTTTATCTACCGATCCAACCATATGCAAACCTTGAGCACAACATTTGGCCCAATTTGGGTGAGGAGGAAGAAAACTATTCTCTACATAAATTGATTATTAAACAGCACAACCCCTTATTGGATGACTAGGATGAAGATGAGATCATTTCTCACATAATCCAAAATGATTGTGGTAGGAGCTCATAGCAATAGGACTACCTCATATTCCTACAAGACCCCTTGCAAAGCATTATACCTACTGATTCTATATAAGAGATATCATAGTTATTTCATTCATTACTTCCTCAATAATTTTTACCCATCATACCAAACCTTGATCTCACATCAGTTCAAGAGTCATCAAAGGAGTTGGAAATTATGCCAAGAAGGAAGTTAAATATCAATAATGCCTTGATAGAGGAACAACAAAATTATCTACAATCAGTGTTGCAAGCACACTCCACCGCTTATGCATGGAATTACCATGATATGAACCTGCATTTGATCCTAATCTATACATGCACAAGATTTACATTAATGATGGCTACAGACCTATAAGACAACCAGACAGACACATGAATCCAGCTCTAAGAGAGATAGTGAAAGTTGAACTGCAAAAGCTTTTAGATATAGGTTTTATATACCCTATATTAGATAGTGAATGGGTTTCACCATTGGTAGTAATTTCCAAGAAAGGTGGGAAGGGTAATTGCATGGATCAGTGACAATTTTGGCTCTTAAGATGCCACCTTTTTTTTTTTTTTTTGAAATCAGCAAAATCTGATTTGCACGAGAAATTGAAGATAGTTGCGCTCAAAATTTCAAGATGCAACAAGAACAAAAGTTGAAGTGCTCTGAGTCTAGTTTCTAAGCTACTATTTTTTTTTAAAATTAGTGAAGATTAAGGGTCTCAAAAAGGGGGGGGGAAATAGGTCATTTTTTTATCAAAAAAAATAACATAGCGCCTAAGGGCTCACCCCTTTTTGATTAACTTTTTTTTAGAATTTCAAAAATCCCAACGGTGAGAAATTAGCTAACACCATGTAGTTTATCCTCATTCTTTCGAATAATTTTTTTAATGAGTATATAATATTTTATGAATATTCAAAGTGGATGCATTCTGAAAAGCTAAAATTTGAGCGTCCTCCCCCCTAATTTTTTTGAAAACTAATCAAAAATTTATTTTTTTCATCATGTGTAGATTGGAGTCTAGTTTAAAAAAATGTAATTTGTTTCACGTTTCAATAAACGAGTAAAAATCTATCCTAAAACTAGCACATGTTGGTTTTTGACCAAAAATGAAGGCATTTACAATAGAAGCCACAAATCAAAACCTTAACTAAATCAAAATAAAAAAAATATTATATATTTAGATAGATAAGAGAGAGGTCAATACTATCACGATTTTTTTTATAAAATTGCATTGAAAGATGTACAAATGAGATGGGGAGCACAGACAAAAATATGAGGAAATTTGGCAAATCCTATCAATTAACATGTCCAAAGTAGGCCATTTGGCGAGCACCAAATTTGGTTCTCGCCAAATGGCACATCACATTTGGTGTGCTCCAAATGTGATGTGTCATTTGGAGAGCACCAAATGTGGCACTCGCCAAATGACTTGATTTGAACAAAACTTGAATTTCTCCTCTCTTTGGTTGACAACTTTGATAATGCTTAGAGTGCATAGTTTATGATTGTAGATGGATAGTTGAGGTTTTACCTTTCATATGCTCTCTAACTCGTTACCCTAACTAGGTAACTCTTTATCTAGGCTTTGAAGTCTCTCTCTCTTAGGTCTCACTCGCGACCGAGACTATTGTCTCTCAGTCCAATCCCCTCTCTTAGGTCTCTTTCCCTCCCACCTAAGTACCTAAATTAATCTATCTCACTCCAACCCCATTTCTCACTCTCCCTCTCTCTCCCCCTTTGGTCTTTTTGTCTCACTCCATCTCCCTCTCTTTGGTTGTTATCTTTTTCTCTTTGTCTCTCTCTCAAGTCTCTCCCTCCTACCCCCTCTCCCTCTCTTAGGTCTCTCACTCACTCCCTCTATCTCTCTCCCACTCCCTCTCTCTCACTCTCTCTATCTCTCCCCCTGTCTCTCTCTCACTCTCTCTCAGGTACATCTCTATTCCCCCTCTCTCTCACATAGACACACTCCTCTCTCTCCCACTCCCTATCTCTCACTCCCTCTATCTCTCTCCCACTCTCTCTCCCTCTCCCAGGTCTCTCCCTCCCACCCCCTTTCCCCCTATCTCTCTCTATAATCTCCCTCCTACCCTCTCTCTCTCTCTCAAGTCTCTCCCTCCTACCCCCTCTCCCTTTGTATCTTCGTCCTACCCCATCACCCTCTCTCTCTTTGTCAAGTCTCCCCCTCCTACCCCATCTCTCTCTCATAGTCACTCTGTCTATCTCTCTTACACTCCCCCTCTCTCCCTCCCTCTATCTCTCTCCCTCTTCGTCCCCCTCTCTCTCAAGTGTCTCCCTCCCACCACCTCTCCTCTCTCTCCACACCCTCTATCTCTCTCCCACTCTCTCCCTCTCCTCTCTCTCAAGTCTCTCCCTCCCACCCCCTCTCCCTCCCACCCATCTATCTCTCTCCCTCTGTCAAGTCTCTCTTTTTCTCTCTCACTCACTCCCTCTATCTCTCTCCCACACCCTCTCTCTCTCTCCCTCTATCTCAAGTATCTCCCCCCAATCCCTCTCTCTCTCTCAATCCCTCCATCTCTCTCCCATCCCTCTATCCCTCCTACTCACTCTCCCCCCAAGGGTTTAGGGTTTAGGGATTACTATTTATGGTTTAAGGGTAGAGGGTGTAGGGTTGAGGGTTGAGTGTTGAGGGTTAAGTGTTTTAGGGTTTAAAGGTTGAGGGTAGAGGGTAGAGGGTAGAGGTTTTAAGGTATAGGGTATAGGGTTCAAGTTTTATGGTTTAAGGGTAGAGGGTTAAGGGTAGAGGGTAGGGTAGAGAGTTAAGGGTATAAGATAAAGGGTTTAGGGGTTTAGGGTTTAAGGTTTTAAGGGTAGAGGGTTGAGGTTTGAGGTTTTAGGGTTTAACAGTTGAGGGTAGATGGTAGAGGTTTTAGGGTTTAGGGTTTAGGGATTAAGGGTTAAGGATAGAGGGATTAGGGTTTAGGGATTACAGTTTATGGTTTAAGGGTAGAGGGTGTAGGGTTGAGAGAGAGAGATAGAGGAGGGGTTTGATGGTAGAGGGTAGAGGTTTTAGGGGTTTAGGTTTTAGGGTTTTAGGGTTTAGGGTTCAATGTTTATAGTTTAAAGGTAGAGGGTAGAGGGTTTAAGGGTTTAAGGGTAGAGGGTAGAGGGGTTTAGGGTTTAGGGTTTAAGAGTTTAAGGGTAGAGGGTAGAGGGTAGAATGTTTATGGTTTAAGGGTTGAGGTTTGAGGATTGAGGGTAGACGGAAGACGGTAGAGAGTAGACAGTTGAGGGTAGAGGGTTGATGCTTGAGGGTTAAGGGTAGATGGTAGAGGATTTAATGGTTTAGGGTATAAGGTATAAGGTTTTAGGGCTTATGGTTTAAGTGTTGAGGGTTTAGGGTAGAGGGTAGAGGGTTGAGGGTAGAGGGTAGAAGGTAGAGGGTGAAGGATTGAGAGAGAGAGGGGGGTTGAGGGTTTAAGAGTTTGAGGGTTTACATTTTACGGTTTAAGGGTTGAGGGTGTAGGGTCGAGAGAGAGAGAGGGTGGTTAAGGTTTTAGAGAGAGAGAGTGAGAGATGGTTAAGGGTTTATGGTTGAGGGTAGAGGGTAGAGGGTGTAGGGTTGAGAGAGAGAAGGGGGGTTGTGGGTTTTAGGGTTTATGGTTTAAAGGTAGAGGGTAGAGGGTTTAGGGGTTTAGGGTTTAAGGTTTTAAGGGTTTAAGGGTGGAGGCTTGAGGTTAAAGGGTTTATGGTTTAAGGCTTGAGGGTAGAGAGTAGAAGGTTTAGGGGTTTAGGGTTTAAGGTGTTAAGGGTTTAAGGGTAGAGGGTAGAGGGTAGAGAGAGATATATAGGGTTGAGGGTAGAGGGTTTAGGGGTTTAGGGTTTAAGTTTTTAAGGGTAGAGGGTTGTGGTTTGAGGGTTTAGGGTTTAGGGGTTGAGGGTAGAGGGTATAGGATTTAGGGTTGAGGTTTTAGGGATTAAGGGTTAAGGGTTAAGGGTAGAGGGATTAGGGTTTAGGGATTCTGAGTTCACGATTTAAGGGTTGAGGGTGTAGGGTTGAGAGAGAGAGGAGGGGTTTGAGGGTAGAGGGTAGAGGGATTAGGGGTTTAGGGTTTAGGGTTTTAGGGTTTAGGGTTTAGGGTTTACAGTTTAAAGGTAGAAGGTAGAGGGTTTAGGGGTTTAGGGTTTAAGGTTTTAAGGGTTTAAGGGTAGAGGCTTGAGGGTAGATGGTTTAGGGTTTAAGGGTTGAGGGTATAGGTTAGAGGGTAGAGGGGTTTAGGGTTTAGGGTTTAAGGGTTGAAGGGTAGAGGGTTTAGGGTTTAAGGGTTGAGGGTAGAGGGTAGAGGGTAGAGGGTAGAGGTTAGAGGGGTTTAAGGTTTAAGGATTTAGGGGTAGAGGGTTGAGGGTAGAGGGTTTAGGGTTTAAGGGTTGAGGGTTGAGGGTAGAGGGTAGAGGGTAGAGGGTAGAGGGTAGAGGGTAGAGGGTAGATGGTTGAGGGTAGAGGGTTGATGTTTGAGGGTTAAGGGTAGATGGTAGAGGGTTTAAGGGTTTCGGGTATAGGGTTTAGTGGTTTAGGGTTTATGGTTTAACTGTTGAGGGTTTAGGGTAGAGGGTTGAGGGTTGAGGGTAGAGGGTAGAAGGTAGAGGGTGAAGGGTCGAGAGAGAGAGGGGGGTTGAGGGTAGAGGGTAGAAGATAGAGGGTGAAGGGTTGAGAGAGAGAGGGGGGTTGAGGGTTTAAGAGTTTTAGGGTTTATGGTTTACGGTTTAAGGGTTGAGGGTGTAGGGTCAAGAAAGAGAGGGGGGTTGAGGGTTTAGAGAGAGAGAGAGACAGAGAGAGTGAGAGGGTTAAGGGTTTTAGGGTTGAGGGTAGAGGGTTGAGGGTCGAGGGTAGAGGTAGAGGGTTGAGTGTAGAGGGTGTAGGGTTGAGAGAAAGAAGGGGGGTTGTGGGTTTTAGGGTTTTAGGGTTTACAGTTTAAAGATAGAGAGTAGAGGGTTTAGGGGTTTAGTTGTTTTAAGGGTTTAAGGGTAGAGGCTTGAGGGTAGAGGGTGTAGGGTTTAAGGGTTGAGGGTAGAGGGTTTAGGGTTTATGGATTACAGTTTACGGTTTTAGGGTAGAGGGTGTAGGGTTTAGGGTTCAGGGTAGAGGGTAGAGGGGTTTAGGGTTTATGGTTTAAGGGTAGAGTTTGAGGGTAGGGTTTAGGAGTTTAAGGTTGAGGGTTAGAAATTAGAAGTTTGAGTTTTAAGGGTTGAGGGTAGAGGGAGTAGAATGCCAGTTATAGGTTTAAGGTTTGAGTTTTTAGGAGTTTTAAGGGTAGAGGGTAGGGTAGAGAGAGATATATAGAGGTTGAGAATTAGAGGTTTAGGGAGTTTGGTTAGGGTTTGAGTTTTAAAGGTAGAGGGTTGAGGGTTGAGGGTTTAGGGTTTAAGGGTTTAGGGTAGAGGGTAGAGGTTTTAGGGTCTATGGTTTAGGGATTAAGGGTTAAGGGTAGAGGGATTAGGGTTTAGGGAATGTAGTTTATGGTTTAATGGTAGAGGGTGTAGGGTTGAGAGAGAGAGAGGGGGTTTGAGGGTAGAGGGTAGAGGGTAGAGGGTTTAGGGGTTTACGGTTTAGGGTTTTAGAGTTTTAGGGTTTACGGTTTACGGTTTATGGTTTAAAGGTAGAGGGTAGAGGGTTTAGGGGTTTAGAGTAGATGGTAGATAGTTGAGGGTAGAGGGTTGAGGGTTGAGGGTTAAGGGTAGATGGTAGAGGTTTTAAGGGTTTAGGGTATAGGGTTTAAGGTTTTAGGGTTTATGGTTTAAGCGTTGAGGGTAGAGGGTAGAGGGTAGAGGGTTGAGGGTAGAGGGTAGAAGGTAGAGGGTGAAGGGTTGAGAGAGAGAGAAAGTTGAGGGTTATAGGGTTGAGTGTTTAGGGTTTATGGTTACAGTTTATGGGTAGAGGGTAGACAAATCTATTTTTCTCCAACCCCTCTCCCATTGTGAGGTCTTCCCCCCCACCCTAACTAGATAACTCTCTATCCCTCTCAAGTCTCTATCGCTCTTAGGTCTTAGTCCCTACCATGCTACTAGGACTAATCTCTCTCTCATATCCCATCTCCCTCTATATCAAGTCTCACTCCCTTCCTATTGAGAGAGATAAATAATTTCAAAGCACCATATTTGGCAAGCGCCAAATGGGTTTTACCTTGAAACGGTAAAATAGGAGTTCACCCCATGATTTTGGCCCACATGCTTCTACTTTTGTCTAGTTTAGCACTTAATCCGATAGAGAAATGCCTTTTTTATGCAATTGACTCCCTGTTGTACCAACCTATGCTTGATCCATCACCTTTTTGCCACCAACTTCCATGCACACAATGTAGATGAAGACATTTTTAAGTTTCTACATCATTTTACATTATCTCAGGTAATATATTCATTTTTGGTAATATTCAAATGTTTATATTTAGTATGTTTGTTTATTTTTGAAAATAATCTAAATTACTTTAATGATTTTATTAATCATAACAATTGGACATGGAATTCAACATTGAATTAGATGAGAGTTGCATAAAAAAGTTTAATTTTTATGACTTTGAAGAAAAAAATGAAAACCATCACATAATTTACATTAATTCATGTTTAAACTTATATAAATGACATCAACTTTTAACACAAATTTCCTTATGAATTCTATTTGCATTGCTTATAGTAGTTCATTTCCAGCATGCTTAGATAAACAAATTCAACTTAACACAAGTTTTTTTGTTTTGTTTAGACAATTTATAGACCATTCATTTGATGATTTTATTAATCTTCATTGTTACACATAGAATTGAACATTAAATTCATTATTACTGATGGTTGTGGGAAAATTTTTTATTTTCAACTAATTTGGAAAACCTAAGAGCTTTCATCAATGTTAATGTGCAAGTTTCTATTTTAATTTTTTTGTGCCATAAAGAATTCACCTTCACAATGTGCTTAGATAATTTCAAGTGACTCAAGACATAGTTGGTTTAATGAAATTTTCCATTCATTCATACCATTTACCATTCTTCCTTGGTAGATTTATGTATGAAAAATGTTGTAGCATATAGACATGTTTGATAATTCCAAACAGCTCGCTGCCATCTTTCATAAAATGCTTTGGTGTGTTCAATAAAATGCAATGTAATCATTGTTATTAATATGTTTCATAAAATGAATTGCTTAATTTTGTTCTATGTGTGATTGTGAATATGAAACATTCAACATCATGCTGAGGAAACGACCAAAGCCTCTAATACCGGAAGAACGTGCAGTAAAAAATGCAAGGAGAAGAGAATAAAAAATTGCAACTCGTGAAGCAAAAGAATTGCAGCCCATACAACAAAAAACTCTCATGCAATATAAGAGAGATGTACAATTGGAAAAACAAAGGGCACAAATGGACAAACTTCATGGAAGGACACAAATGGATCCCCAAGTTGGAGGCACATCATCAACCATAGGTGAAGTTCAATGCACATCTCCAATAGAAGACACACAAGCAACATGTGGTCTTCCAAGTACATCAGAAATCACACCTACAGTTGAAGACACACCATCAACAACATTGCATTTCAAAAGTACATCAGAAAACACGCCTCTATTTGAAGTCACTCCACAAATGACATCTCAAGTTGGAGGTACAACATCGTTTACATGTCAATCTCAAGGTATGCCATCAATTGCACCTCTGATTGAAAGTACGCAATCTATCCCCGATGTTGTTGACATTCCTAATGTTCACACAAATTTACATTTGAGAAATCCTCCTAGAGTTTTGCATAGAAAACCTAGATTTTTTATTGATATTGATTCCAATGTTTTGAAATGGATGCCTGATAAGATGTCAAAACATACATGTCAAAGAGTTGTGCACAAAGGATATGGAGTTTTTTTTAAGAAGCTAAGTGAGGGTGGAAGATGCCAACTATTTGTTGAAATAATGAGGCAATTCAAATTTAGGTCCACCATGAAGGCTCTTGGGCTGAGAGTTTCAAATGGCTCAAGTGAAAATTCCATTGTAAAGAACTTGATGAGTGCATATGAGAGTGTGGGTTCTACCTCACACACGAAGGATAGTTGTGCCACAAGAGGTGTGATGACAACAACACTGTTAAGCAGTCAAACAAGGAACAAGGTAACCTTACAAAGACTAGTCAGTCTTTGAAAATAAGTAGATCATCTCTAATGAGATCCAAAGGAAGGCGTGAAAGATTGGAGGAACCAAATAGCAATGAGTTATGGGCATTCTCAGGTAGAGTGCCGCAGAAAGATGAAAGAATTGCTCAAGGCTTGAGATATTTAATAGTATATTATTGGAAGGATAACACAAGGACCTCTCCTAATCAAAGAGATGTTGTAAGAACGAGAATTGGTAGTAAAATCCGTGAGCCACATTCAAAGCATCATTTGGATACCACTCAAACCCAATTTTTTTTTTTATTTTATACAAAAGTTTCTTCAAATTAAAATATGTCAAAGGTATTTTGAAATGCTAAAGCCTTTTTATGTCAAAATAAATCACACATGCACTACTTGTTGTTGTAGAGTACATATTGGAAGCCTCCTTAAAGCATTTTCTTGTGAACAACCGATATACCCTGTTTTGGAGGGTTTTGTGAACAAACATGTGTTAAAGGGCACTTAGACTTTCTATGGCAACTATAACTCATGTAAGGGGCCCTATGGAGTCTGAATTAGGTGTAGGATGCATGGATAGAGTGTTGGGAGGAATAAGAGAGATAAACTTGTTCCTGAGTGTTTTGTGAAGAGAATGCATGTAAATGAGGGGTTTTTGCTTAGGTTATGATAAAATTTGTATGGTAGGTCTTGTTTTTTGAACTTTTGAGCATGTGTAGGGTTATTGGACTATGTTAAAGGTGGTTTTAACATCTGGGAGGTTGCGGAAGCATCATATCCAATAAACCCTCAAGAAATGTGCATATAATAAGGATTTTCAAGTTTGGCCTAAGTTTGTCCATACCAGAGATATCTGATGGTGGATTTGGAGGTTTTTGAGCATTTTAACTACTTCCCCAAGATTTTAGAGGGTTTAGAGAAGTTTGAAGGGTACTCTCTTTGAAAAAGAGGCCTATTTCACTAGGTTTTCCCATGGTAAGGGTGTTGGGTCTCCACGCTAGTCCAAAGGAGTTGATGGGGCTCACATATGTTTTATGTGTTACAAATCTAAAATGGGTGTTTCAAACCATCATATTTTTGTTAGGTGTCTTGGAGAGTATTTGAGTAAAAGGCCAAAAACTGAGTTTTCAGTACTAGGATTCATGGGTGAAATTGAGAAAAGGTGCTTATGATTGTTGTCTAACTTGCAAGATTGTTTGAATTTCTTTAAAATGCAATTTTAATCTTGTTAGATGCCTCTTGAAGGTAAGTTGTCAAATTGATTGAGTTTGAGCCTCCTGGACTGTTGAATCCCTTAAGAGCCTGAAGTGCAAAATGACTGCAAACTTCAGCATGATGATACTCAGACACCATGAGGCTTAGAAACTTCTCATTTGAGCCTATGGGGTTTTGTTGTGCCCATATACAATAACCTCTCTTTATTTTTTCTATCTCGAAGGCATTTTTCTGTGGTGACGGGATTTCTCTTGGGAAAAAAATTGTCAAATGCAAGTAGTGCAAAGTTGCAAAGTGGTGCAACTTTTGTTTTGCAACTCGTGTGACCAAACTAACTATTCCAACTTGTCCAAGTGGGTACGTTTACGCTAGGAATGGTCCTCTTTCACACCTAAAAGCCCTGAATCCCTACGAGCTAAGTTCAACCAGTTGAATCCCTTAAGAGCCCCAAGTGCAAAATGGCTGCAAGCATGATGTTACTCGGACACCGTGAGGCTTAGAAAATTCTTGTCTAAGTCTATGGGATCATGTTATTCCAATCTACAATAACCTCTCTTAGTATTTGCTATCTCATGGGCATTTTCCTATGGCAGCGAGATTTCTCTTGGGGAAAAAGTTGTCAAATGCAAGTAGTGCAAAGTTGCAAAGTGGTGCAACATTCGTTCTGCAACTCGTGTGACCAAACTAACTATTCCAATGCATTCGAGTAGGTACATTTACGCTAAGAATGATCCTCTTTCGCACCCAAATGCATTGAATCCCTCCGAGCTAAGTTCAATCAGTTGAATCCCTTAAGAGCCCGAAGTACAAAATGGGTACAAACTTCGGCATGATGTTACTCGGACACCGTGAGGCTTAAAAACTTCTCGTATGAGCCTATGGGATCGTGTTCTTCCCATATAAAATAATCTCTCTCTATTTTTTCTATCTTGGAGAATTTTTCCTGTGGCGACGAGATTTATCTTAGGGAAAAAGTTATCAAATGCAAGTAGTGCAAAGTTGCAAAGTGGCGCAACTTTCATTCTGCAACTCATATGACCAAACTAACTATTCCAACATATATGAGTGGGTATGTTTACAATAGGAATGGTCCTCTTTCACACCCAAATGCGTTGAATCCCTCCGAGCTAATTTCAACTGCCTAAATCCCTTAAGAGTCTGAAGTGCAAAATGGCTGCAAACTTCAGCATGACGTTACTTGGACACCGTGATGCTTAGAAAATTATCATCTAAGTCTATGGAATTATGTTGTCCCATCTACAATAACCTCTCTCAATTTTTTCTATCTCAGAAACATTTTCCTGTGGCGGCGAGATTTCTCTTGGGGAAAAAATTATCAAATGCAAGTAGTGCAAAGTTGCAAAGTGGTGCAACTTTCGTTATGCAACTTGTGTGACCAAAGTAACTATTACAATGCATTTGAGTGGGTATTTTTATGTTACGAATAGTCCACTTTTACACCAAAACACGTTGAATCCCTCTGAGCTAAGTTCAACCGGTTGAATCCCTTAAAAACTCAAAGTGAAAAATGGCTACAAACTTCAGCATGACGATACTCGGACAACGTAAGGCTTAAAAACTTCTTATGTGAGCCTATGGGATTTTATTGTTCCCATATACAATAACCTCTCTCAGTTTTTGCTATCTCAGAGGTGTTTTCCTGTGGCGGCGAGATTTCTCTTGGAGAAAATGTTGTCAAATGCAAGTAGTGCAAAGTTGCAAAGTGGTGCAACTTTCATTCTGCAACTCCTGTGACCAAACTAACTAGTCAAATGCATCCAATTGGGTATGTTTATGCTATGAATGTTCCTCTTTTTCACCCAAACACATTGAATCCCTCTGAGCTAAGTTCAACTGACTGAATCCCTTAAGAGCTCGAAGTGCAAAATGGCTGCAAACTTCAACATGACGTTACTTGAACACCGTGAGACTTAAAAAAAAAATATTTGAGCCTATGGGATCATTTTGTTCCCATATACAATAACCTCTCTTGATTTTTTCTATCTTAGAGGCATTTTCCTGTGGCGACAAGATTTTTCTTGGGAAAAAAGTTGTGAAATGCAAGTAGTGCAAAGTTGCAAAGTGGTACAACTTTTGTTTTGCAACTTGTGTGACCAAAATAATTATTCCAACGCATCTGAGTGGGTAAATTTATGCTAGCCATGGTACTCTTTCACACCCAAATATGCTGAATCCCTCTGAGCTAAGTTCAACCTGTTGAATCCCTTGAGAGCTTAGAGTGCAAAATGGCTGCAAACTTCAGTATGGCGATACTTAGACACCGTGAGGCTTAAAAAATTCTTGTCTAAGCCTATGGGATCATTTTGTTCCCATATACAATAACCTATCTTTGTTTTCACTATCTCGGAGGTGATTTTTTGTGGTGGCGAGATTTCTCTTAGGGAAAAAGTTATCAAATGCAAGTAGTGCAAAGTTGCAAAGTGGTGCGACTTTTGTTCTACAACTCGTGTGACCAAACTAACTGTTCCAACATGTCCAATTGGGTATGTTTACACTAGTAATGGTACTCTTTCACACCCAAACACACTGAATCCCTACAAGCTAAGTTCAACCGGCTGAATCCCTTAAGAGCCTGAAGTGCAAAATGGCTACAAACTTCAGCATTATGATACTCAGACACCGTGATGCTTAGAAAATTCTCGTCTAAGCTTATGGGATCGTGTTATGACCATCTACAATAACCTCTCTTAGTTTTTATTATCTTGAAGGCATTTTCCTATGACGACGAGATTTCTCTTGGGGAAAAAGTTATCAAATGCAAGTAGTGCAAAGTTGCAAAATGGTGCAATTTTCATTTTGCAACTCATGTGACCAAACTAACTATTCCAATGCATCTGAGCGGTTACATTTATGCTAGGAATGGTCCTCTTTCGCACCCAAACACGTTGAATCCCTTAAGAGTCCAAAGTGCAAAATGACTACAAACTTTAGCATGATGATACTCGGACAACGTGATGCTTAGATACTTCTCATTTGAGCCTATGAGATCATTTTTTTCCCATATACAATAACCTCTCTCTATTTTTTCTATCTCGGAGGAATTTTTTTGTGGTGGTGAGATTTCTCTTGGGGAAAATTTTATCAAATGCAAGTAGAATAAAGTTGCAAAGTGGTGCAACTTTCGTTTTGCAACATGTGTAACCAAACTAACTGTTCCAACACATCTAAGTGGGTATTTTTATGCTAGGAATGGTCCTCTTTCACACCCAAATGTGTTGAATCCCTCTGAGATATGTTCAATAGACTGAATCCCTTAAGAGCCCGAAGTGCAAAATGGTTGCAAACTTGAGCATGACGATACTCAGAAACTATGACACTTCGAAACTTTTTGTCTGAGCCTATGGGATCATGTTGTGCCCATCTACAATAACCTCTCTCAGTTTTTTCTTGGAAGGAAAATCAACATGTCTAAGTCAAGATCAAGTCTGCCCAATCTTGGCAAGGCATAAGCAAAGTCCGCCATGCCCATGGTCAAGGAAAATGTCGAAGATGATCTTCAAAGTTCACTTGGGAAAGAAAAGCTATGTTGAAACTACTATCAAGTCTTCCCTTGGCTTGAATAATGCTTTTCCAAGACAAAGGTAAAGTCCGCCCAACTTAAAGCATACATAGAAAAGACAACGTAAAGTCGGCCCAGCTCAAAGCATACATGGCAAAGACAACTTTAAGTCTGCCCCAAGCTAAAAATATGAGATGGAAAAAATATCTTGAAGTGCGCCTTAGGCCAAGATGAAAAGGGACATCCAACACGCTAAGATGGTGCCTCATCATCTTCCAACCAATCAAATTGTTCCAAGCTAGCATGTCTAGGTTCAATGAACCTGGCACTTCATAATGCAAATTTTTTTTTGTTGGTTTATATTTAGTAGAAGGACAAGTGTCCCCAAATGTAATTTTCTCATTGGTCAAGAGGTAGTTTGGATTGGTCCAATAGATCATTTTAATATTGTTAGATGCCTCTTGAAGGCAAGTTGACACTTTGAGTGGGTTTGGGTCTCCTGTCTCTGCATCACTTGTCTATGCTATTGCTTCTTATTATGATTTGAAAGATTTTCCAAGCATCCATAGCTTTTTTGCAAGCACCTATTATAGGCTTTTAGCCATATCAGCAAGCCAGTGAATTGTTTGATAAAATGCTTTGGTAAATACGTATGAAAAACGTGGTAGCATAGACAAGGCAATGAATTGTTTGAAAAAATGCCTCAAAGAAATGTGGTCTCATAGTGATGGAATGGCATGAAAATCCATAGCAATTTGCATGTCATGGCATTCCATCACCATGAGACCACATTTCTTTCAGCCATTTTTTTGAAGCAGTTTATTTCCTTGTCTATAGTATTGCTTGCTATTATGCTTTTGATATATTTTTTCCAAGCATCCATAGCTTGTTCAAAAGCACTTGTTTTATGCTTTTAGCCATAGCAACAAGGAAATGAATTGTTTGACAAAATACTTTGGTAGACATGTATGAAAAACTATATTGTAATTGAAATTTTGTCATCTATCAGCATCTAGTTATTAGTTATCCAGTGTAAAGTAATGCTTTGACTTTGAAAGATGTGCAATAAAATGTAATCAACAATAGGAATATAAACTACAATTTTATTTTTTTACAATTCATTAGTTAAAATATTTATTTTATTTGCTCTCTATA
Organism: Sequoia sempervirens; assembly: GCA_007258455.2. NCBI lineage: Eukaryota > Viridiplantae > Streptophyta > Pinopsida > Cupressales > Cupressaceae > Sequoia > Sequoia sempervirens. Next base: position 727,237,605 of record VDFB02193867.1, on the reverse strand, counting down.
TCTCTATATGCTATGGAAATACCTTTCAATTTCAAAGTAAATTGATTTTATCTCTTGTTCTAAATATTTTTACGTTTTTTTAAATAAGATTTTTTCCTGACTTTTAAAAAAAATATTATACTTTTGGTTTGTCAAATATTTCCCCAAAAGATTTTTTTTATATGTGACGAGCTCAGAATATGCTCATAATTTGAGTATCATGATGTATTTTTAATATCTCTACTTTTATTGCTAATGGATGTTTTAACTATGTGATTAAATACTTTTTATCTAAAATGGGTAGTATCATGTAGCAATACATTCCTACATTCCTGCAGCCTAATATCTCCATGTGTCTTATTAATTACCCTGTTTTGACTTCCCAAATGACTGATATAATGCATATTGTTTTTGAATAATGGGATAGATCTAATATGTGATTAATGAATGTATCGTGTTGTTTGCCATGAATTCTTTCTTTCGCCTCTGTCACCTTGTGCATCACAGGTTGTTGAAGGGAGCATGAACGAGTCAAGCGCAACAGACTTCAGCCTTGCAGTAAAGTCCATTTGTAGCACGGTGTCGAGGAAGTTGTTCCAGTGAAGACTCTTTGTCCCGGTCATTGGGAAGAAACTTAAATAATCATTAATTTGGAAAGAGTGGAATGCTAAATTCTCTGGATTGTGTTGAACGGATATGTTTTCATTTATGAGAAGTCTGTTCCTTGGTTTCAGGATTCATTCATGTCCACGTCTTTCTCTGTTAGAGTTAGGTAGTTAGTTGCTTTTCTGGTTTAAATAAGTGTTCCTCCTGTGCGAGTGGGCAAGCATAGCATGTCAAAGTTAGTATGATAATGAGAAGAAAAATATGTAAGAGTTAGTATTATGATAAGAGATAGAGTTTTATGTTAGTTTTCATATGAGCAGAACAATGTACATCATTTCGAGTTAATGAATAAAAGCTGATGAAGTTCTGAGTTCAATTCTTGCATAGCCGGTTGATGCTTACTAAGGGGGCCCACTTATTAAGTATCTATAGTTAGTTAGTCATTTATTTTTTGTTGATCATAAGTTAGATTTCATTCTGGAAAGTTTCAGTGCAAACTCAGTCTTATATTGTTCCTGCAACATCGGGAATCCATCCCTGTGTTTGTTCCTACAGTATAAGGCCAATTCATAGTTTGTTTCTCAGTTATAGTTTTTATGGTTTCTGCTTTGATTAAGTTTAGAAGGCTTCACATTACATTCCTATAGCATAAGTAGAATTCCTTTCACGCATTTATTTTTGGTAAATCGTGACTGAAACTAGTTCTTAGTGCACATACAATGCCACTCCATTTCAAGTATACGTTCCCTGGTTTGACAAAGTAAATGAACAACCATAAGAAGATGTTAGTCGCCTGTTGGAATGTCCATTAATTCCTAGGTTAGGATTTGCCATGAATTTTATATCCTTTTGTGGGCACGACCATTTTTGGTGCCATTTCCGGGGATGGTGTCAAGCTAAGAACCTGTCATAAGTCATTGTTAGCAGTAGTTTAGTCTGTTATTCAAGTATTTTCAAAATTCCTTCAATTCACCATTCATTCTATTACATGCATAGAAGAAGAGACGCTCTGGGAAGATTCCTCCCTAACCTTCCATTCATTGATAACAATCTTGAACCAACTTATAATCTATTTGAGTAAGAAGGAGACCAAGATATCAATCGATTTGTTGAAAACTTGTTTGTTGAGTTGCCATTTGACCTAGCTGACAAAGAACCTGAAGAAAATCCATTTGCTCTAATACTCCATAAAACAAATATGGCACGAAATCCACCTAATCGACCTCCTGCTTTTGAGTTTTCCATCATTGCTCAACAAGATAATGACAACCTTAAAAATATTCCTTCTTCATTGCTTCCCAAGTTCTATGGACTAGTTACAGAGGACCCAAAAACTTTCTTGTTTGAGTTTGATATTCTCTGTCGCAGCTATGATTACACTTCAGATGCTCACAGGCTGAAGTTGTTTCCTTCTACTTTGAAGGAAGGAGCCCTTAGATGGTTCATGAGTTTGGGAAGAGGTGTTGTTGATAGTTGGGCAGTCATGCAAATAAAATTCCTTGAGAAATACAAGGAATATTGTAAGAGTGGTAGTAAGGGAGATGATATATTCATAATTCAACAAAAAGAGGATGAAAGCCTGGAAGACTATATCTCAAGATTCTTGTTTTCCCTGAAAAAGAATTCAGACCATACTCTCAATGAAGAATCAAAGAAACTACTTTTTCTAAGGGGAATCAGTGATACTTGTATAGATGCCCTGGACCTGATGGGAGGAGGAGATATAACCCAACTGCCTTGGGATGATATCAAAAAAATATGTCTCAACTACTCTCGAGCAATTGTTAAGAAGGGTAGAGGTCATTAAGCCACAGTAGGAAATTCTTCTATTAATGGAGTTTCACGGATGGAGATCACAAATTTGTCGTATGACTTCAAGCAGGATATCATAAACAATATGGCTACATAGTTGGATACTATGCAAGCTCGAAAGAAACATGAGGAAGCTAAAGCAATCTTGGCGGAGTTCTGTCCATATTGCAGATAGAAGAAACATGATTGCAGATGTAATATGGTGGCTAACCTGGAGGCTAAGCAGTTACCTACTGACTTTAAGATGGTAGAGAGTGATGATGACCAAGTATTCTTCATCACACAAAGGTGACCATGGGCTCAAAGACAAGGTATGCCTCAAGATCCTTTGACTTTTGGTAATCCTTATTCTAATTACAATAATCAATGACAACCTACATATGGCCCATCACCACCTTGGAATACTTCTCAATCACACTGGCCTAACTATCAGAGTCCTTAATGGAAATCTCCTCAAGGAGGTTGGCAGCAGCCACAAGGACAATGGACTCCACCCCCAGGTAACTGGCAACAAAACCCTCAATGGAGAAGTCCAAAGCAATGGCATAACCAATCCTCTACCTCCTTGAAGCTTCAGTAGCCACAAATTCTGGCTCTCATGCCACCTCCTGCAGCACCTGCAGCAAATATTGGCCCTCCAAAACAAACCCCTATTCCTACTCAACCATTGCCTAATCCTAATAATAAGCAACAAAAACAACAACCTATGTATTTTGTAGAGGCCAATCAGTATCCAGCTTATGCTCTGAATATTCATGATATCCATCTCAGATCCAGAACCACACTTCCTGCTCCACAGCCGCCTGTAATTACAGAGATTCCAAACTCTACCTCTGAACAATCTACTGATCCTGCAAAACATATACCTGTATCAGATACTGTCTCTAAGGAGCCTGTCCTGCAGCATCAGGCCAAACCACCTTTTCCTCAGAGATTACAAATTACTACATCCAAATCTATGGAAGAGCCTACCTTTGATATTTTGGATTAGTTGAAGAATGTACACATTCAAATTCCTCTTTTTCAAGCCATTAAGGAGGCTTGTTTAAAGAAACCAGGAAGAAAGAAAAAGGATCCCCAAACTATCCATGTTCTAGGATAGTTGGCAGATATTATGTTAGGGAAGGTAGTCATTCCAAAATATACTGACCTTGGGAGTCATGTGGTACAAATAAATATTAATGGCCAGATAGTAAAGAATGTTTTGATTGACCTTAGTGCAGCCATCAATGTAATGACCAAGAATACAATGGAGTATTTGAATATCTTAAACATTTGGTCTATACCTACCGTCCTGCAGCTTGTTGATAGTTCCACAATAAAGCCTGATGGAATGGTAGAAGATGTTATTGTCATCCTTGAGTCTTGGGAATACCCATTAGATTTCACCATATTGTCCACTAAGGCAACTTTGGGAGGATATCCTATCATCCTAGGTAGACCATGGTTAGCTACAACTGATGCTTTTATAGGATTTCATTCAAGAGACATGACAATTTTTGATGGTTAGTCAAGAAAGAAATTGGCTTTATACCCACCTGCTCAGCCTTAGCCAGATTTGTCTCAACTAATTTGGCCAGATTTAGGAGAGGAAATTGAAGAAGTTAATTCATTGGCCCACCTAATGATATTGTAAACTAACATGTTTTCACAGTTCCAGAGTGAGGATGACCTACTTTTACACATTTTGCAGTCTAACCCTGGTCTAAGTAGTCCATCTGTTGCAGATAGCTGTCCTCAGCAGTGTTTCCTACAGCAACTGAATTCTGAGAGCCTGTCACCTGAATCTCCTGCAGTTTATCATAATTTGCTTCCATATGAAATACAGACACCACCTTTATCAGAAGCCTCCATGATTGATCTTATCAAGCAAGTAGAAGTGTCTCCAAGCCGTTGTATGAACATCAATAATAAGCTGCCTCAATCTCAACAAGCTGCCCTAGTCACAATGCTACAAGATCAACACAGAGCTTTTGCATGGGACTATGGGGATATGAAGGGAACAAATCCTCAACTCTGTACTCATAGGATCTACATGAGGGAAGACTGTTTACCTATTAGACAACCTCAAAGGAGGATAAACCCAACACTCAGGGAAATAGTTAAAACAAAGCTCTAGAAATTGCTTGATGTTGGTTTTATCTACCCCATTTCAGACAACCAGTGGGTATCTCTATTGGTGATTGTCCCTAAAAAAGGTGAAAAATGGAGAGTTTGTGTAGACTATAGAGAGCTGAACATAACAACTAAAAATGATCACTTTCTATTGCCATTTGTTGACCAAGTACTAGACTCATTGTCTGGGAAAAAGTATTTCTCCTTTTTGGATGGATATAGTGGCTATAATCAAATTAGAATCGCCCCTAAAGATTAAGACAAAACAACTTTTACCAGTCCATGGGGCACTTTTTCCTACTTTGTCTTACCTTTTGGACTGTGTAATGCACTTGCAACATTTCAAAGAGCAGTGATCAGTATTTTTGCTAATATTTCTCTGATTTTATGGAAATCTACATGGATGACTTCACTACTTATGGAGTTACTTATGAAGAAGCATTAGCCAATTTGAAAAAAAGTGTTGAAAAGATGTCAGAAGTAGAATTTGTCTTTGAATAGTGAGAAATGCTTTATGATGATGCAAGAGAGAATTGTTTTAGGCCATGTCTCCCAAGCAGGAATTCAGGTTGATTTTGCAAAAATAGAAGTTATTCTAACTTTGCCAACACCTACAAAACAAAAGGATGTTAGAAGTTTCCTAGGACATACTGGATATTATAGAAGATTTATCAAAGATTTCAGCAAAATAGTCAGTCCATTATATGCTTTATTGACTAAGGATTCTGAATTTACCTGGACTAAAGCCTGTGACAAATCTTCCTGCAGCTTAAGAATTTACTTACTCAGGCACCTATTCTTCAAGGACCGAAGTGGAGTCTGTCTTTTCATATACACACAGATACTTCTAATAATGCCATAGGGGCAGTTCTAGGATAGAAGGAGAATTCCATAGAGCATGTCATATATTTCATTAGCAAAAATCTTCAAGGCCCTAAATTAAACTATACTATCATAGAGAAAGAATTGTTAGTAGTTGTGTATGCCTTGAACAAGTTTAGGCATTATGTCACTGGTTACCAAATATTTTTTCATACAGATCATACAGTAATAAGGTACCTCATGAAAAAGCCTGCCATATCTGATAGATTAGCAAGATGGCTCCTATTGTTGCAGGAATTTAATATCACAGTTATTGATAAGCCAGGCCGAGCTAATATGGTGGCTGATTTCTTGTCAAGACTTCAAACACCTACACCTAGCACTCCTGAGGTAATTGATGATAGCTTCCCTGATGAACATCTGTTTTATATTGATGCTCAAACCCCATGGTATGTAGATATTGCAAATTATTTAGTAGCCAACAGAATTCCAGCACACTTCTCACCAAAGGAAAGGCAATTGTTGGTTGAGAAAATTTTTAACTTTTCATGGATTGCAGACTGTTTATTTTATATAGGACTTGACCAAGTCATGAGAAGATGTGTGAGGGTAGATGAGACCTATGAAATTTTGCATGCTTGTCATGATGAGCCATGTGGAGAACACTTTGCAGCCAAGAGAACAGCTATGAAAGTGCTTAATACAGGATACTATTGGACTACACTACACAAAGATGTAGTAGCCTACACCAGGAAATGTGACAGATGTCAACGTATGGGGAGACCAACAAGGTTTGATGAAATGCACTTGCATCCACAAGTGGTAGTTAGTCTGTTTGACAAATGGGGCATGGATCTTGTTGGGCCTATTGATCCTCCATCCAATGGGAAATCATACATTTTGGTGTGTACTGATTATTTAACCAAGTGGGTGGAAGTGAAAGCAATGACACATGCCCATGACAATAAAGTTGTTGAGTTCCTATATGAGCAAATTTTTACTCGGTTTGGAGTACCAAGGAAACTTGTTACTGATCAAGGAGCTCAGTTTACATCCAATTTAATCACTACATTGATGAATGATTATAAGATCACACATAGAAAGTCTAGCCCCTATCACCCTCAAGCTAATAGTCAGGCAGAGGTTACAAATAGAGAAATTGAGGCAATCCTTACAAAGACAGTCCAATTACACAAGAAGGATTGGAGCAACCACCTTTCTGAAGCAGTTTGGGCCTATAGGATAACATGGAAAACAACTACAGGGTTTACTCATTTTGAGTTACTCTATGGTAAGACTGCCATGTTGCCAATTGAATTTGAGCATAAGACCTTAAGAACTGCTCTCTGGCTTAACATTGATATTTCTGAGGCTCAAAAGGAACGCCTCCTATAGATGAATGCATTGGATGAGCTAAGGAAAGCTGCCCTGCAACATACTGAAACTATCCAACAACAAAGAAAGAAATGGCATGACAATCATATTCGAACTAAGCAATTCTCTACTGGTGATTGGGCACTGCTCTATGACTCCAGATACAAAGAAAATCAAAGTAAACTAACCACATGATGGCTTGGTCCTTATGAAATAGAAAATGTGTTTGATAATGGCTCAGTGCAGTTGGCTACAATAGATCCAGTTCGATTCAAGCTATTGGTTAATGGACACCGTCTTCTGTTGTATCATAAGTCAGCATCCAAAGATGAATTTATGCAGCAGTTTGTTTCAAATACGGCCACTGATCTTCCTGCAGTGAAAGGCTTCGGTCTTTCTCCTATAGCATCTCTTTAAATTCCACGTTGCATGCCCATAATAAAGGTTTCTTTTTAAAGGAAGCCACGTTCTCTATTTTCCATCCATCACCACCATTCATTATCTTTTCTTCCACGTCATCCATCCTACTGTACTGCCCTGATTCATGGTTTCTATTCCAGCCATCATTTCATGGTGTGTTGTGATCTTTCCCAGTATGAACAAGCATTAATTAAAAGGTACGCGATATCTTTTGTTATCACATTATTTATTTATTTCATTAATTCAACAACTACTATGTACATATCAGTCTTTATCGCCCATTCTTCGCTTGTCCTTTCGCCCATGTGTGGACACATGTCAACTTTTAAGTAGGGGGCGGGATAATCCATTTCAAACCTTTTCTTATGTCGCTGTCACAACTAATAAGATATTTTTATTCTTCTTGTACTTTCCAAATATGGCTGCATGTTTTATCTAAACAACATTAACTACTTGATATGAGTAGTTCCTAAAATAATTACATACAATTATCTTTCGAGTCATTCTTGGAAAAGAAGAGAAAATGACGGCAGGACATAAAGAAGCAAAAAGAAGCAGAGTAGAAGAATTTTCTTTTGAATTTTCAGAAAAGGTTTGATTTTTTGGAATCTCAGCAAAGGTAATTTGTGAATATGGGTGGTCAATTGGTAAGACATGATCCTGTAGCTCATGAGCTCTTAACACAAAATCCTCAAACAGTGCAGGCATTCAGTAATTGTGGTTGGCTAAACTATTTTCTAAGGTTAGATTCTTTCAATGAGGAAGCTGCTGGTGAATTTTTAAGAACTTTTTCAAAAGGGGAAGCTTCAGTATGGGGTCAGATAGTGGTTGTAACAGAAGAACGAATTGCTGAAGTAACCGGGCTTCCTACAGCAGGAGAAAATATCTCTTCAGATGCTATTTCTACTAGGGCAGAGTTTACAGTACCAACTGATGGACCCTTGGAGGTCTCTAAACAAGGATGCAAATGAGTGTCGCTACCCTTCCCATATTTAGAATATGTTGCAATCAGGTATTTAATCTATGAGGGATGCTTCTCTTATTTACATTTTTACCATTTTAAGTTATTGAGCCATATGAGGCATGGGTTAGTTGTTAATGTTCCAAATTTATTGTTAAATCTTTTAAAACAAAGTGCCCATGAAACCCAAAGGGGAAGGGACAACTCTATTTCCCATCATGCCCTCATTAAACTATTGATTGAGTGTTCCCTAAGGGATGTATCACCCCTTTCTTGGCAAGAATTTTTTGCCCAAAATGGTTTGCAACTTCTAGAACCTCCTAGAGCAATCCCTGCAACACCTACCCCTGCAGCATCTATTCCTACGGCCTCCACACCAAAACTCTCTACCAAAGTACAAACTAGGTTTGATAGTAGAAGAGAAAAAGGAAAAATGAAGGTAGGAGAGTCATCTAGGCAGAACAAACCCTAAAGTCTGACCCTCATGTTCAAAGACAACAATATCCCTTTCCTACAACACCTCCTGTAGCAGTTCCTCCTGTAGCAACACCTGTTGCCACTGTAGTTTCACTATCACCCTCTTCTGTTGAGTCTGAACCCTCTAGGAAAGTCAGGAAGAGGAAAGCCACAAGAGTGCCTCCTGAAGCTGCCACATTGCCAAAAAGAGTTTTAGCAAGGAAGCAACCTAAAGTCAGCTCAATGTCTACTCAACTTGAAGTTATAATAATTTCAGAGGAGTCTGAAGAATACACCCATGAAGATTCTCATAATGTACCTGAGAATGTTTCACATAGCCCACCTGTTGTTCCTGAGGAATGCAAAATGAACCAATGGAAGTTGATGAAGCACAATATGATAGTAATGAAAGGGGAATTCCAAGTCTTGATGACTTAGTTGAGGCAGCTAGGAAAATTTTAGAGGAAGTACAATCTCCTCCTGCAGCTGAACATGAATTCATCCTACAACGAGAGGAAGAGCAGCCTAAATAATTGGAAGTGTCCAATGAAGCTTCATTGCCCCCTGCAACTTATCAAGCCATGGTTGTCTATAAAAAGATATTTTTGATAGAATTTTTGGAATACCTTAGGACCACATGGAGACCGGTCACATTTCAAACCTTGAGTTTCCACCACTTAGCCAAGACTGAAATTCAACAAAATCTTTGGGAGGAAGAGAAGAAGAAACTGAAAAGAGATATTAAAAGGCAGAAACAAGAAATCTAGGAAATGAAAAAAAAATGAATGAAATGATGAAAATAACTGGTAAGATTGTGGAGTGTAGACCACTGCCTAGAGTCTATGCTATGTGCCTAAAGGAACAATTTCTTTTGTTTCAATTAATGAGAATTTCAAGGAATTTAGATCTTGTTATTCATACAGCCAAAGAATTTTATGATGCATACCAAGTGGCTCCTAATTGGCTAAAGAATTCTTTATGTGAATTTTATTTGCATGGATTGATAATTCCCTCTGAAACAGAGTAGAATCCACTTCTTTATATTGGAGATATTCATTTGAGGTCACTTATTTCATGGGCAGCCAATGAAACCAATTATGGCAGACAATTGGAAGCCTATGAAGAAGTTGAAAGGGATGAGCCTATACCACTACGATTAGAAAGCACAAATCCCTACACAATGCTGAAAACTTGGCTCACTGTTGCATATGGGTTCAACAATCAAGCAGAAAGAGTAAAAATATTTGATATCAGAAAGCAAGTGTATGAGGAATTCAAAAGCCAACCGTATCTATTTTGGAAGCTTGCCTCTTCTAGAATTGAAAAGAGATGGGATAAATTGAATGTTGGGCTCAGGAAATCTGAGCCACATAGCCCCTTGAATTTTGAAGCAGCCCTTGGTAGGACAGAAAAGTACATACAACTTGGTCTTCAAAAGAGGTTCGAGTTATGGTTGCCAATAAAATTTTAACCTCCTGTTTTAATGTGGCCACTTTATCCCTATCGAGCTACAAATGTTAATAAGGATAAAAAAAACCTTAGATATGAAAGATGGAAAAATTTTAGAGGTTTCTATTATAAATTTGGGACTGTGCCAAAAAGCCATACTACTCCTATGGATTTCAGGGAAACTACCAGGAAACTTAATGCTGGTGGACCATCATTAGGTTAAGTAGGGGGCAGATGATGAGCTCAGAATATGCTCATAATCTGAGTATCATGACGTATTTTTAATATCTCTACTTTTATTGCTAATGGATGTTTTAACTATGTGATTAAAGACTTTTTATCTAAAATGGGTAGTATCCTGTAGCAATACATTCCTACATTCCTGCAGCCTAATTCTCCATGTGTCTTATTAATTACCCTATTTTTACTTCCCATATGACTGATATAATGCATATGGTTTTTGAATAATGGGATAGATTTAATATGTGATTAATGAATGTATCGTGTTGTTTGCCACAAATGATTTCTTTTGCCTCTGTCACCTTGTGCATCGCAGGTTGTTGAAAGGAGCATGAATGAGTCAAGCGCAGTAGACTTCAACCTTGCAATAAAGTCCATTTGTAGCATGGTGTCGAGGAAGTTGTTCCAACAGAGACTCTCTGTCTGGGTTGTTGGGAAGAAACTTAAATGACCATTAATTTGGAAAAAGTGGAATGTTAAATTCTTTGGATCGTGTTGAACGGATATGTTTTCATTTATGAGAAGTCTGTTCCTTGGTTTCAGGATTCATTCATGTCCACATCTTTCTCTGTTAGAGTTAGGTAGTTAGTTTCTTTTCTGGTTTAATAAGTGTTCCTCCCGCGTGAGTGGGAAAGCATAGCATGTAAAAGTTAGTATGATAATGAGAAGAAAAATATGTAAGAGTTAGTATTATGATAAGAGATAGAGTTTTGTGTTAGTTTTCATATGAGCAGAGCAATGTACATCATTCTGAGTTTATGAATAAAAGCTGATGAAGTTCTGAGTTCAATTCTTGCATAGCTAGTTGATGCTTGCTAAGGGGGCCCACTTAGTAAGTATCTATAGTTAGTTAGTCATTTATTTTCTATTGATCATAAGTTAGATTTCATTCTAGAAATTTTCAGTACAAACTCAGTCTTATATTGTTCCTACAGCATCGGGAATCCATCCCTGTGTTTGTTCCTGTGCAACATAAGGCCAATTCATAGTTTGTTTCTCAGTTATAGTTGATATGGTTTTTTCTTTGATTAAGTTTAGAAGGCTTCACATTACATTCCTGTAGCATAAGTAGAATTCCTTTCACGCATTTATTTCTGGTAAATCATGACTAAAACTAGTTCTTAGTGCACATACAGTGCCATTCCATTTCAAGTATACGTTCCCTGGTTTGACAAAGTAAATGAACGACCATAAGAAGATGTTAGTCACCTGCTGGAATGTCCAATTCCTAGGTTAGGATTTGTCATGACTTTTATATCCTTTTGTGGGCATGACCAATATGCATTCGAAGCATGAATCATAGACGTGAATACACACACTATACGTCAAGTATACATGTGAATAAGTGAAGCATACATGCGAATAAGTGAGGCACAATTAATTGAAGCACTCCAAAGGATACAAACCACAAGGAATGGACCTTATTTACACAATACACTTTAGATGGACCTTATTGAGAAATCGATAGTAATTATTTAAGCATTAGATGTAAACAAAATCCATGCCTACAACATTCAAGCATACGATTTACACAATACACATGATAACATCATTCAAGAATGGCAGTAGCAAAATAATATTTTTTTAATCAAAAAGCTGTAAGGTATACAATGATATATATTGATAAAAGTATATAGAATATATCCAAAAAATCCATACATGCTTAGTACAAAGGAGCCATATTATGGACATAAAATGTCACGTATATATCACTTGTACAAAACATATGTTTCAAAATGCCACATAGGCATACAAAAAATGACCCTAGTACAATCATTTCCCTCTAGGGGAAGGAAATAGATCCCATGTTGCCTTCAAAATTCAGATGGATGGAGTGACTATTGGTTATCCAGTCTATCGAACATGCTCGCTAGTCTTCCTCTCTTCACTCTGGACCTTCAACTAATACCATAAAATGTAAAGATGTCAATACACAAAAATTGAACTGTGAAATGACATATAACAAAATATAATCACTTACCACATATAGATAGTCATCATTCACATTTACATCATTACCATGTCCATGATCTGGACTGACAACCACCTATAGCAACCATCAATATAGAAATTAAGCTACACAAAAGTATCATGAAAATTTTCTATAATAGACCATAAAAGAGCGAATATAATGTCAAATTGACTAATTTGTTGCATACCTCTCTCAATAGATCAGAACTGGCTATTGCTACAGCAACTCTATGGTCCATTGTGCCACCAACATCACCAAGGCTATCTGATGTCAACATCTAAAAATGGTAAATGAAAGAGTAAATGTTAGGGCGAACTATTAGATGTTAATGGGATGGGATTAGGAAGGAATAAATGAACAAAAAATGAATTAGGCGAATATAATGTGACACGATCAAGGAATACAAATGCAATGTTTGTGTTTCTCATCAATTTTTTAGATTTGTATATGCAAAATTATGAAAACTAGGTAACATTGTTTTACAACACCATTATTGAATAAAGGATACCTGAGTCTAATGTCCTTGAGGAAATGAATCATGAGGTGTGGAGGTCGAAGGTCCACTAGGAAACTATTTGAAATCCAAAGCATGTTATGAGACAAACATTCAAATATAAAATTCAACTGTTCAAATTATGCAATAATAATATCTTTAATACTAGTTGCATACCTGTGGATTCAATGTCAAGAATGAATAAGGGTCTATAGGAATGGGGCACATCTCATGAACACTCAGACCCTGAAATTTCATCAAATCAAAATTCTACTAATTTACTTATTCTTAAATTTCAAAAAATAATTTAATAAACAACATTAAATGAACTTGCTAAATTTTACCTAATTTTTAATGTTGTATGTATCATTCAACAAATCATCTGTGAAAGCCATCACCTCTGAAACTAATGTAGGTTGTGTAGCTACATCCAAAGCACTCTGATAATCATATGTGCAAACTGCACCACAAGCGCCATAATGGTGGGGTGGAGCTCTAGGCCTACACGTCTCCTCCACACCAGGCTCTACTAGAGGCATCACACACTGTAAAATGGTTTGGGTGAGTGAGCCAATCGACTCCAGTGTGTCCACCTATACACTATCCTTAACAATGGAAGGAACAGTGACATGCTCCACCATCGATTTGGCCAAGGGTCTTGGTGCCAATTGTGGATTACATCGTGCAATAGGTCTATCATATGTGAAACCCCCACCTCTACCCTGAAATTCTAAGATGTCAAAATGATTTGGCATCTTATTGAGGATAAACTCACAATAGAGTTTCCTCAAAAAGTATTGTGATACCTCATGGTTATTGCATGGAGGCTGGTCAAATACCATCCACCACCACTCCCAAAATTTATTTTTAATTAACTCATGGTGGCACCAATGGATGGGGAACATCCTGCATGTATGAGACAAAGGTGCATTGGTTTTCGGGTCTATAAATAGGGCACACAAGTCGACTTTGCTAATTTTTTGTTTTTTAACATCTGCATATGACAAACCTCTAGCATAATATTGTCTCATCTCATGCCTCTTATTTCACCAAACATTTATTTCCTCGCTCATTTCACCTACATGAGTTACAAATGACTTCAATGATTCAACAATCCCTCTCCTATAAGGGTGGGTTTCGACATGCTCGGTTAATCTTCCAATTAATTGTTCAATGTCTCTTTTATTGTTTTCATTTTGATTTAGAACATTTTATTGTGTTCCTTGAGGATGCCTAGGAATTGATGAAGGGGTTTCAGGTTGTTCTTGAATAGGAGGCTCTTTCTAAGGGGGTGACTATGAATTCTCAAAGTTTTGAGGTGGAGATTCATTCCCTAATAATTAGAACAAAACTTTATTATAAAAACCTATTTCAATCAGCATTCTAAATAAAATTCGAAATAAATTGAAAAAAAATACATACCTCTTCTCAATCTTCGATGTCTCTGATGTGTTGGCAGCATCCTCATGAAAGATAACAAGCTAACAGTACAAATTATGGGTGAAATTTGATGAGCGCAAGTTGCAGACCTCCTATCCTCCAAGCCAAGCCGCATGTTGAAGACAAATGAGGATTTCAAAGATGAGTTTGGGCTTTTATCTTTGCCTTTACATTTGGTGCAAGCCAAATTTTCCGTGCACCAAATTACCTATTTTGGCCTTTTTTTTGCAAATTTTCACAATTTGACACCTAAATTTTCAGACTGCCATTTATCGACCAAGTTCTTGATTCTTTGGCAAGGAAGAAATATTTCTCATTTCTTGATGGTTTCAGTGGTTATAACTAGATCAAGATTGCACCAGAAGATCAAGATAAGACCACATTCACTTGCCCTTAGGGAACCTATGCATATTTTTTCTTACCTTTTGGTTTGTGCAATGCTCTAGTTACCTTTCAAAGAGCATTACTCAAAATATTTTCTGATTATGCACATGATTGCATGGAGATATACATGGACGACTTCACCACTTATGGTGAAAGTTATGAGGAAGCTCTTAGTAAATTGGAAAAAGTGTTAAACGGTGTAAGGAACACAACCTAACACTCAACAATGAGAAGTGTTTCATGATGATGACACATGGAATAGTATTGGGAAACTTTATATCTAGTGTAGGAATCCAGGTTGATCCACACAAAATTGAGATAATATCTACCTTACCTTTTCCTTAGAAACAAAGAGATATTAGGAGCTTCCTTGGTCATTCAAGCTACTACAAGCAGTTTATCAAATATTTTAGTAAGATTTTTGCACCTTTATTTGTTTTCTTGAGTAAGGACATTGAGTTTGAATGGACCTCTAAGTCTCAACACTCTTTTGAAGAACTAAATAAAACTCTAACTCAAGCACTAGTGTTGCAAGGGCCAAATTGGACTCTCCCATTTCACATACATGCAGATGCTTTAGATTTTTCCATTGGAGCAGTCTTGGTTTAGAAGGATGGCAACAAGGAGTATGCACTTTATTATATCAACAAGAATCTTCAAGGGGAAGAATTAAACTATACTGTAATAGAAAAAGAGATGCTTTCTATATTTTATGCTATTAATAAAGTCAGACACTATATTACTGGTTATCCAGTCTTTGTCCATACAGATCACACAATAATTAGGTATTTGATGAAAGAGCCAATAGTTGGGGGTAGGTTGGTGAGATGGCTACTTATCTTACAATAATTTGATGTTACCATTGTAGATAAACTTGAAAAAGAAAATGTGCTAGCAGATTTCCTATCAAGACTACCAACACACTCAATTGAAGGAGTGGTGGATGATTCATTTCCTGATGAACACTTGTTTTCTTTGCAAGTGCAATTACCCTGGTATGTAGATATTGCTAATTATTTAGTCACAGGGTAGATTCCACCACATTTCTCACCAAGAGAGAGGAGACAACTTGTTCATAAATGTTTCCCTTACTCCTAGATATCTGGTTATCTATTTTATATAGGGCCTAATAACATCATGAGAAGATGCATCAAAGAAGATGATATTTTTGATATCATGAAAGCATTCCATGATGAACCATGTGGAGGTCATTTTTCAGCAAAGAGAATAAATTTTAAGATCCTCACAACTAGCGATTATTGGCCTACTTTACATAAATATTTTGTTAAATACACTAGGAGTTGTGATAGGTATCAAAGGATGGGAAGGCCAACAAAGAGTGATGAGATTCCCTTATAGCCTCAGTTGACATTGTCACCTTTTGACAAATGGGGTTTAGACTTCAATGGTCCAATCTCCCCTACCTCCAAAAATAAGGAATATATCCTTGTTTGCACTGATTACTTAACAAAATGGGTGGAAGTTAAGGCTCTATAGTTTGCTAGAGACGGTAATGTGCCTAAGTTTTTATATGAAGATATTTTTACTAGGTGTGGAGTACTTAGAGAAATAGTCATTGACCAAGGGCCCAATTTACTTATGATCTAATCACCAGGTTGGTCGAGGAATACCAAATTAGACATAAGAAATCAACACCCTATCATCCATAGGCTAATGGCCAAGTGGAGGTCACAAATAGGGAGATTGAAAGAATTCTCACCAAGACAGTGTAGATGCATAGGAAATATTGGGTTTCAAGGTTACCTAAAGCAGTTTGGGCATATAGGACTACATGGAAAACAACCACTAGGTTTACACCCTATGAGTTAGTTTATGGAAAGACAATGGTCCTTCCTATTGAGTTTGAATATAAAACATTGAGGACAACAGTAGAGTTGGGAATGGATTTAACAAACACATAGAAGGAAAGGTTGCATTATTTGAATGGGTTGGATGAGATAAGAATGGAAAAAAACCATCATACAGAGGTAGTAAAACAACAATGAATGAAATGTCATGATCAATACATTAAAACAAAATAGTTCACTATGGGAGATTGGGCACGATTATATGATTAAAGGTATAAAGATTTCAAGGGTAAATTCTAGTCTAGATGGCTAGGCCCATATGAGATTAGAAAGGTTTACCCTAATGGAGTAGTACAGTGGCATACCATTGATGCAGTCTAGTTCTCACTTCTTGTTAATGGTCAGACTAAAATTATACAAGAAACCAATGCAACATGATCACTTCATCTTTTCATTGATCCAACAATATGGTGCTCATAATGAACTTGAAATAGAAACTGATTCATAGAGTCCCACATCAGTAATACAAGACATATCCAACACTTTTGGTGGCCCAAATATTGAGTTACATAGCCCAGTCCCTTAGCTTCCTTCGCACTATTTTTTCATTTTTTTGCACACCTGCACACACAACACATTATCCATGATGTACACATTCTGCTCCAGAGGGACTTGTTCTTCAATTCATTTAGCATTTATTGGGACTTGTTTTAGATGGGACCTAAAAATTAAATCTATAAAACATAAGAGGGCCTTGAGCTTGGAGTACCCATAGCAACACCCATTGAGCATAAGCACAATAACTTGGTAAAATTGAGTTGTTTTCCTGTGCATTCCACCACATATCACATGTGTCATTTATTTCCTAATAAAGCGCCCATAGCAAGTACATATCAAATCACAACTGCCAACTTTCCATCCACTTCCATGTATTTAATTCCAATCAAATCAATTACACACCAAAGTACATGTTTCTCTAGTTCCAAAATGTGTTGAGCGATAATTACCATCACACACGTACGAGAAGTAACTTCTCATGTTTAATATGGAGTTCTTTTTGTATTAATTATTATTCTTAGTTTAAGTTATGCATGCAAAAAATATTTCACCATTACTTTCAATTATTATCCTATCACCCCTACCAATTCATGCATGAAGTGAGGTCACTTCAAATCACGTTGGGGGGACGGGTATAATAGTCAAGATTTTTTATTTTTGTAATAGTCATGATTTTTTATTTTTTCCACCTAAGTTTCTCATATAGCATTTTATATCATCCTCCTAAAAATACAAGACCTCTCTATTGTTTCTGATAATGTGATTTCTACCCTAAAAAAAGCTAAGATACAAAGATTTGAACTTAATTGAGCTAGAAGAAAGGGGGTTGTGAAGTTACAATATTGGGTATAAAGACAATGAGAGGGTTTTAAAGGTGGTGGAGTCAAATATTGAGCATAATTTGAAATTTTCAATGTTGCAGAGGATCAAGACAATGAGAGGTGATGTTATACGTAGGGAGCCATCTGCACATAAAGAAATATTAGAAGATATAATGGTTTTACCCCTCTTCACCAGAGTGGGATGGTTAGAATATTTCTTGAAGCTAACAGAGTATGACAATAAAATGGCAAGAGATTTAGCATTTACATTAAAATATGATGAGGCAATAGTGAGAGGGTTGGTAATGGATGTCTCTGAAATGGATATTTCTAAATTCATAAGATTACCTCATACAAGGTTTGAATACCCAGCTCATGCAGGTGCAGTGGAGGCAAGGGAGGAATTTTGTGAGTGATGATAAAATCTAGAATCCACATCACAAGGTACAAAGCAACTTTCCCTTCCATTATTTTGGGGAAAATGTGCTAGTTATATCATTAAATATCTTACTTGTGATGGTCATCAAAACCTTTTATACAATATGCATTTTAAGCTGTTAAATCATTTACGGCATGACAAGCTGGAAAATGTACCCAATTTCATGTATAATATGTTGAAGAGAATGGCATTTGAATACCAGAGGAAACAAATAGACACCACGTTATCCATCATTGCTTAATAATCCTACTGGTTAAAAGGATTTTGAGAATTCAACACCCATAGGTTAATTGGGATGAGTTCAAAAATTGCAAGGATATCACCGAGTTACTTGAGGCATCGAAAGTAGAGGATGAATGTCAACCTAAGTCTAAACTAGAAATTGAACCTAAGCAAAATGAACCTGAGAGAGAAAATTCTCTTGTTACACCATTGGCTTCACCTACCCACAACCAAAGTGGATCTAAAAAACATGACATATCAGAACATAGGCCGATGGTAACAGAAGAGCCCTCATCCTCTAAAAACCCTAAATCCAGGGGAGTTACTATGCATCAACATCTTCTAAGGGGAAAAAGAAGAAGAAAGGTGTTGAGAAGCAAAAGAATGTTGTAAAGGAAGGGGATGCAGAGAAGAAAAAGGGGAGTGAAAGGATGAAAAAGAGAAAATTTACACACAAAACTATTACTCCTAGATGCTCAGGTAGGTTGAGAAGGTAGAATGTTGAGAAAAGAAACATGGAAGGACACAAACATGAAGAAAAGGGTGAAGGACAACAAAACCATGATGCATTGATGATAGAAACAAACACGGATAGAGAAAGAGAAGTCCCTGAAAATGTTTCAGCTGATATTCCTAAAAATGTCAATGTGCCTATTAGGAAAAGAAGGTATATTTCTTCTTCTTTCGATAATGATTCAGAGGATATCTTTATTGCAAAGAAAGCAAGGAGAGAAGTCCCCAATAGCCCCATTAGAGAATTTTTTGGAAGACAAGAATATAAGGAAAGAGCTCCAAGAAGCTCTTGACATAATAAAAAAATTGGAAGCACAAGTGAAAGGATATGAGCAGAGAGATAGAGAAGGAGATAAGAATCTAGGAGTTGGAAGAGAAAATACAGACTTACAGTCATGGAGCTAAATTGGAATTACTAGCATAGATTGCCGAGGGAAAATTAGGAATTGAGGAGAATGTAGCATCAAATCCACAACCTCTTGTTGCAAGAACACCAACATATCATATTAATTTGTCTTTAGGTTTTTAATTGTTGAAAATTGCCAACCAATTCAAAAAAGAAAAGGAAAACTGGGAAAAGGAGAAGCAAACTTTGAATGCATCATTGGAAAGCAAGAATTTATAAATGAGTAAATTGGAGGGGAAATTCATAGAGGTAATAGAAAGAGCTATTCAAATTATTGAGTGTAGACCTCCACCTAGAGTGTATGAATTATTTTTAAAATAAAAGTTTCTCATTTTTTAGTTTAATAAGTTTATTAATGGTCAGCCCCCTTTGCTCTAAACAAGAGGCATAATTTTCTTAGTTTCTTCAATATAGTAAATTTAGAGGAGCAGAATTAGTTGTGTGAGTATTATCTGCACAACTATGTGATGACAGAGGACACTGAATGAAATCCATTAATCTATGTTGGGGATTTTCAAGTAAAGGCCTTGGCATCCTATTTCAGGAATGAGCAACTTCAAGGAGAACTACATTTGGAAAAATATGAAGAACAAGAGAAAATAGTGGCATTGTAGCTCAAGAAAGAAGAAAAAAATTCCAATAGAGTCATCACTCAATGGTTGACACTCCTTTCTCATGGGGTCCAATAAAAATAGTTGTGTACTTGAGACTTTCAAATTACAAAAGGATTCAACAGCTAGCAGTGACCATCCTCTAGAATTGCCTAAAACATGTGGAAAACAGGTGGAAAAGCTTGACTCTAGAATTATAAAAGAAAGAGCCTCACTCTTTCCATAATTTTATAAGTATGTTTGAGAGATTGTGCAAGTACATCAAGGTTTCAGGAATAAGAGGAGTGGAATGGCTTCCACTTACTTATCATCCACCTATTCTACTTCATCCAGTACCACATTGGACAGGAGAAAAGAACGATCAATGTATGAAAATAGAATTGGTTAAGCTAGATAGACTTGCATGTTATAATGGTTTTTATCTCAAACAAGGACAAGGAGTCAATACAATTATGGATTTTAGGTAGATCACCTTGTACTACAATCTTCTCCCCTAGATGGTCTAGTTAAGTATTTTGCTTGAGGACAAGCAAAATGATAAGTTGGGGGGAATGATGGGCTTAGTCATTAGTACTTTTCTATTGCTTTTCATATGCTTTCAGACACTTTACATATATTATCTAAGTACCTTCCAGACAATACTTCCATAATATGTTATCTTTCACAACATACTTTACAACTTTGAACCTAGTTTGTGAATATGAAATATGGTGATAATATTTGTAGTATTGCATGATTTAAACATGAATATGTGTGTATATGAATGGGATTCTATGATTTAATTATGAAGGTTAGTTGCATATGTATGTTGTGTGGATTAAACTCTTTGTAGCTCAGCATGTGGTAACAAAAATGGAGCATTTGTAGCAAGAACCAAAGCAATGGAAAAGGGGATCAGTGGAGTTGAAGCCGCCTAAAGTGCAGGAAGTTGTGGAGCTGAGTATGAGCCATCAAAGAAGGAATAAATGTTGAAGAAGGATACTTGTTCTAGAATTCTGAAACGTTTACTTATGTGTCTCACATGCAAAAAAAATCATTGCAGTTGGGTGCTGTCATAATAGTGGTTTACAATTCCTGAGGAACGAATTTTAGCTGAAATCACATATTTTTAGAAAATATAATGATTTAAGCCTTAAAAAGTTCCATTTTAAGGATTCCAATTGAAGAGGGTTTGATCAAATCACCTTAGATCAAACCCCCTTGGATAGAACCTCGCTAGTTTTAAACCATACCTATAAATGCATCTCCTTTACACCTATCAAAATGTTGATAAAAAATCACTTTTGATTTAGCTTTGGGGATCAAATGAATTCATTTAAAATTTATTTCAAATGATTATGGTATTCCTCAGAGCAAGCTATCCAATGAATATAATTTTAATATGTTTTGGTTTTGTTATGTATTTGTTTTTTAAGTTTTATTAAACATAGGTTTTTCATCGAAAATGAATTTCTTTGTTCTTCACATGTGGAAAAATAGAAGATTATCAAAAAAAAATTGAAAAATATGAGTGCACCAGATATTGAAGTCCTTGATCCAACAGAAAAATTAAATTAAATTTTGACATATACAAAAAAAGTTACGCATAACGGTCGCATGTCTGAATTGTAATTCGTTTGACTTTGAAACTTGATTAAGGAAAAAATATTCAATAAAAAACTATCTAACCAAGTGGAAGCACTAGATATCAGAGTTACAAATCAAATTTGAAAGAATTAGAATTTTATCCTTCATGGAAAAAATGTTATGCGTTATACAGTGTGCGTCACTTTTTAGAAATGTTGTTTTATGAAAAAAATCAATTTTCGTGGGAGATAGAAAAAGAAGTGCAATTTGATTCCAAAAATTTTGAAAAAAATATTTTTAGAATCTACAGACAAAATTTGATGAGACTCTAGTTTGCACCATCTTCAAATTCCTCACAATTTAGCCGCTCTAGGTGCCCGAATGTGAAGATTTAGTTAAAAATAATAATTTCAGTGTCCAGTTTGGCCAAAAATTGTAAACCACTACTATGGGATCACCCAGTTCTTATTTGAATAGGTATCTCCTTCCTTTTCAGTTAGAATGAATAAGTCAATCTTAATTTCATATCCTCGTATCTAGGAGTGGGATTAATGGTTATAGTTAGTTAGCAGTTTGAATAAGACTCTCCCTTTTTTTTTATAAAGTTATGGGATGAGTTAATAGGAAAGTTAGTTGGTTGTTATAAGTTGTTAGTAGTTATTCATTTTCCAGTTCCAAGTTATCCAAAAAAATGTTGAAATGCAATTATTGAATACAATCTGCAAGAAGGATTTTCTTTGAATATTTGGTTATATGCAATGAATGGATTTGTATGATACATGGATGCATAAGAATCTGAGTTATATTTGGTTCTAAGTTAAGTGATATAGTCCCCTGAGCTGCCCACTCAAGGTACTGCTCCTCACTTCATTTATTTACTTTTTCATTTATGTATTCCTATTAATTCTATTTTTATTGCATTAAGAATGCATTGCAAAGTGAAGTAGAATAACTTTTATAGTTGATTACAGTAGTTGTTGTTCATGAAAAGATGTGTAATTAGTGAATCATATTACTATGGAGAATATAATTTTTTATTCCATTATTTTGAATAGTTTTGGATATGTACTTACTTTTTATTACCAGTCACCTACAACTTATGTTGCATGTACCTGTAGCCATTAGGTTATGTAACTACTTTTAATTTTTTTGCAATTCTGTAAGATTCCAACAAAGTAGAACAGTTTGAATAAGTTTGCATTAGATAATATAGATGAACAAGAGTCCATGAAGGCACATATAGTGTAGTACCATCATATAAGTTTACATTCATTGGTTGATGATTTAATGTAGTCTTAAGCAATGTGAAGTGGACTATTCATCTAGTTAACCTTCTGAATTGAGTAAATTCTACCAAGTTTACAATACAATAGCTTAGACTCTACAAGAAACATGTGTCAACCTTGATCCTAATGTTAATATTACAAAAAGTGTGATTTTTAGATATAAAATGGAAAAACTTAATTTATGAGCTATAGGGTTGGAACTTGGTCAAAATAAAATTGTTGGTTGCTCAACACCACCTATGGAGGTGCTTGTTTTGTAGATCTCTTCAATTAATTTAATTTAGAAAAAAAAAGGGGCTTAGTTGGCCCAAAAATTCAAAAGTGATGACCTTTCAAAGTTTTCATAAGAAATGTTACAAATTTTTGGATGCATAAAAGAGATATAAAGAGGAGTTACACTTGTTGACTATCTTATGATGAATATTATGACACATCATAACCCATGTTTTATTAGAGGATAATTTGGGTGCCACTTTTGGGTGGATTTAGCTTATGGGTTTCTAATTACATTTGATGGTTTAGGGTTTTGTAGCTCTTATATATAAGGTGCATGAGATGGAGGTTGAGTGTTAGAGTTTTGTAGACATTGTTAAGCTATAAGAATTCCTCTAGATCTCTAGTTGGTGATACTCATGTGAAGGATTTCTTTGCAAGTGTATTATAATTATGGTTTATTGAATAATACAATGAGCTACTTTGGAGTGTGGGTTTTTTCTCCCAAAAGGTTTTTCCCCATATACACCTATATTATAGTATATATTGATTATTTTCTATTTAAGTGTGTTTCTACTTTCTATAATTGTTAAATATTAAAATTTTCATAATAATAGATCCTCTTAATATTAGTGTAAGAAAAGTTTTTACATACCTTGCTTCCTTTCAAATGAATTATTTTGGGAATTTTTGGAAAGGGCTATAAAAAAAATAAAAAATAATTGATTCTTTTGGACTTCATAGATTGAGGATAATAGGCATGTATTGCTTTTACACCAGAAAACACGCCAAAAAAATTACACAAACCTATATTGTTCATGTAATAGTGTAATATTTTGTGGGCCCACATTTATACTATCTACCAAGGGCATGGGTAGATAGAGAATTATAAGTCATATACTACCTATGCACCCCCTTATCTTGGAGGCTTGGGTCTTATCCAAAGTGAGCTCTACCTCCATTGATCGAAAGTGTCTTGTAACTTCTCGAGCCCGACTAATATTTGATGCACCACAAATAGAATTATTGAAAGGTATTATCTAAGATATATGTGTTCTCTAGGATATCCATGTTATGCCACAAGAGCATGTGAGGCTTAGATCCAATAACATAAGATAATATACAAGCATGTGACAACTTAATGTTAGTTCACTTTATGCCCTAATGAAACAAAGGCCCCATGGTTGTGCCAAACATAATGATGAATCTATTGGTTTAAAAATATTGTTCTTCCCATTCATATACCCTAAAAAATTCATGTGGTTGAGATCATACCTTTGGGTTATAAACTATCCAATTAGGCCTCCTAAAGGGAAATAAATGCTAGGTTCTTTTGAGCACTCAAGATTGCATGAATCATTATGGGAGAATATACACAAACTAGAACTCTTAGGTTCTAATCTAAAACACAAGGAACTATGTGAAATTTTTGATTCTCAAGATTTTATTAAGTATAAGGGGAGAACATACATTCCAAAAGTTTCAAAACATGACAAACAAATTCTTTAACCACTTTTTCTATTTTAGGTGCAACTAGACAAGTGATAAAAAACAAGATCTTGAACAACTGTAACCTATAAAAAATATGGTAGTAGTTTTGAAAATTTATCTTGGAAATGCATATATAGTTGTACCACTCAATTAGAGTACTATATTAGAGCATAAATTTAGCACAAAAACCAAGAAAATGGAGAGCATTTAAAAAAATGAACATACATAGAGTTTAGGTGTTGATCCATACAAATGAACTAAAATGAACAAAGGCACTAAAACATTGAATAGAAAATAGAAAAATAAAAATTATACCAATCTATGAATTTTTTGATCTACATTCAAGCATTGAAATATGTAAGTGTTGATCTGCATAAATGCTAAGTTAGTAAATTGAACAAAACAAAAAATAAACATCAATGATTTTTTTGTAAAACAATAAGGATTTGGAAAATATAATGTTGAAAATATTGAAATTGATATAAAAGTATACATTAACAAACAAACATAACAAAATAAAAAATGTAAAACATAAAAAGAAAACAAAAATTCACAGCATGCAAGTGTTGAATGGTAGGGAAGAGGTGTTGATCCATGTATGTGTCAATACACATATACATTGATACACATATTTTTATCCATAGGGTGTATGCATTGAATCAAACTAGGAGAAAAAAACCTACAAGAAAACATGATATTCGACAAATAGAGGGTTAGAAAATGGTGAAAACCACAAGATATTAGAATAATATTACACAATAGATAAAAAAAGTTAGAAAATTGATAGATAAATGTTAGTAATAAGACACAAAAAAGTGAAAAAATATTGAAAAATCACAAATTCCATAGGATGCAAAAGTGCCAATCTAGAAACACATGCATTAAAATACAAAGTGTATGCACTAAACCATGAAACTACACATGAAAACTCGTATAATTTTGAAATAATTTAAATTAGTGCAATAGGGATGTGGGTTTCACTGATCATGCTAGAATGAATTCAATAAAAAACAAGGGATGAAACACAAAGATTCAAAAGTAATCAATTAACCTTTATGAATTTTTTATTCTTTCTCCTTTTATTGAGTTGAATTTAAGTCCACCCTTAACCTCTAATTGATGTTCTCAACAAGATGTATGTTGGTTGTTATTGTAGAATGTGAATGTCTCAATGTATCAACATAATAGTAGCTCAAGGATTTGATAATTGAAGTAGCAACATAAGTTTAGCATGAAAGTAGATTGATTATGAAAATATATAGCATGATAGTATGATTGACTGTTGATAAAAATGTAAGGGAATGCATCATTTTTATAGATTTTCACAAGGAAATTCAAGGGACAAGATGCAAATTTTAATGGAGGGTTAGGATTGGAGTTACATGGATTGAAGGCTTAGCCTTTCACAAAGAGACGAGATAAGAAAACAAGTGTCATGTGAGATAGAATGGAAGAAATGTTTGCATATGTGTAAACAAATCAATGAAGATTAGGTGGAGAGGTAAGAAGCCTCCAAGTTAGCATGCTCACACATTTATGAAAATGGAGTGGGACGAGTCATGCTCACACATGTTCAAACATGAAGTGGGGTTGATGTGGAAGTCAAAGATGCTTAGATGAGGGCATGCATGCACATGTGTGAGAAAAGGTGTGGTTTGAGGTGGCATGCTCACACATGTTCAAACATGAAGTGAAGTTGAGGTGGAAGTCAAAGATGCTTCCATGAGGGAATGCTTGCACATGTGTGAGAAAAGGTGTTGTTTGAGATGGCATGCTCACAAATTAGGGAGCTTACAAGGAGAGGGGAGACATGATAGATGATGGAAAGTTTAAATTTTGATCCATATGAGGATATTGGATGGAGAGGATTAAAAATTTTGGGGTGATTTGGAATTAAAATTAGATAAAAAATTAATGGGGTTTCAATTATCCTTAATTAATTAATCAAATAATTAGGGATTACTTAATTAATTAAGTGAGAGGAATCAATGATTAAGGTTATTTAATTGAATTGATTTGATTAACTAACCTTAGGAAGGACATGATAATTAATTATAGAAAGGGTAATTAATTAAATAATAAATCATTTAATTAATTACATGAATATTAGATAGTGATGGATTGTGATTTTTTTTTTTGTTTGATGTTACTATTATTTCATTCCCCACCTCATTGAGCCACTTGCTAACTTGAAAACATCTCATTTTAACATGGGTGGTATTTTCTTAAGTTCATTGAACCTCCCACTTAATCGCTTGGTCCCTTTTATCTCCTTCCTATGTTCAAATTGAGCGGTGTTTTGTATGTCTTGTCAAACCTTGCTGCTAGCATGATGATTATTAGCTTGGGTAGTATTTAACTATGACATGTGAACTTGGGAACATATTTATAAGGTTCTTTGAACCTCTTTTGTTACCACCCATAGACGTTTGTTTTTAAATTTTTGAAAGACAGTTATGTGGGGAATAGTGAATGTGACAACTACCATGTGTCATAATGCAAATTAAGACATTAATGTCCATCTACTTCCATGTTTTTCCATGAAGCCAAGTTTGATGAAATAGAAGGTTGGGCAAACATTCTTATTGTGACAATTTTTGGGGATGAGCTGGAGGAGACACAAAGTTCAAATTGCATGGTTCACCATTAAAGGTATTTTCAATTTCCATTCATTGCAACCTATTTTCTGAGTTATTTATGCTTGCATTGAAGAAAGCATATATTGTCAAAAGCCATTGGTGCACATGGCAAGGGTTAAATAGACAGGCTATGAGTATGTGTTAGGGTTAACATATGAAGGACCTGAAATTGGTGATACTCGGCGAGGGCCCATTAATATGGATGAATTGCGGAATAAATTTAACAAACATAACCCTCCACCTATCATTGAAAGAGTAGTGGGTAGTGGGTTGATCAAAGCTAGCACATTTCCAATAGTTGTGCAATGTTCTGAACTAGTGTTGGAATGTATCAGACACTATAATTCATAGACACAAGAAGTTAGGATAGAGGATAATAGACCTATTTTGAAAATTCAAAGGTCTACCTTCTTGTCCTATTTGAGAAATCTAGAAAGGGATGAATACTCTCCAATGGACATGACAAGCTCTCAGGTTGAGTTCACTGCCAAGAAAGGGGTTTAAAGAAATGTAATAGCAAAGAACTGGTTGGTCAAATTGAAAAAGGGTGTCTCAATTGCCCCACAACCTACACAAGAATGATACAATGCTAGAGGTAGAAACAAACCTCTCACTCAATCTCAACTTAACAAAAATCAATCAAATCTTTCATGCCCATGCAATTAGGACTCACTTTTCCTTCATAAACTCTTCATTCCAAAGCACTCAAACTGCAAACAAGGCCCAAAAACATTTATAGATTCCTCAAAATACTCTTAACAACATCAAAGGACTATCTCAAAACCAAATCCCAACTTAGATATTTCAAACTCAAAACCCTTAAATGTAGATTGTTCAAAATCAACATATATGCCCATTTAGTTCACATAAACCACCAACTTCAGATTCCCAAGCCCATTCCTCTTTAGTATAAGCATCAACAAGTGAAAAAATGTTTTCCCATCCATATTATTCTATTTCCCAACCTTTATTCCTACTAATTCTTTAGACACCATTTTAAAGCATCCATTATTGATTCCCAAAATTGGACCGTTACAACACTGCCATGCATAGATTTTCCTATAAATGTTCACAAAGCCTTATACACCACCAAATCCTAACAAGAAAAGGATCTCAAAACATATACACACCTTTTGAAAACACTGTTTCCCAAGTAGCATACCTTTAGCATCATCAAAACACAAATTTTGCACTCCAAACTATGACTATCATCAGAAAAACTTAATTGAATAGTCAATATATAATAGCATCAACCTATAAATTTATCAAACCCTAACTTGAGATGGCACATCATACACCTAATTATCTTTTGAAAAAATCATTATTCAAGAAGAGTCCTTTTTACATCATCAAAACACAAAAACTTGATTGTTCATTGTCTATTACCAGTTCTTTGTGCAAAACAGGCCTAAGGCATCATCAATTCAATTGCTTGTCTTTATTTTTTGGCTTGAATCTTTGGAATATGAAAGATCACGTAAAAAAAACCATGGTGGAGGAAGGGTTTTATGCACGAATAATGGCTATACAATGGCCTAAAACTATGAAATTACATAAAATTAACAGAAAAACTAAGAATTTCTTATTCATACATTGTCCTCTAGCCTTCCTCAAGATTGATGATGCTTCAAAATTCCTTAAATAAACATCTCCAACACCTAAAACCAACTCTACAACTACTTTGTCCCTTCATATTCCTCTATTTTCCTTTTTGTTGCATTTTTACAATTTGTGCATTGACAACAATTTGTCAAATTTTGCAACTTTACATGTTATGCCCAAATGAACCTAAAATAACCATCTAAGACCTATTACATGTTTATTGATTCCTTTTAGACCTTATTACAAAATGAGAATACCTATACAAAATTAAAATACTAATTTTGCCTCATGGAGGCATGATCTTGCTATGGTGCACCTGCACCAAAGAACCATTTTGTAGATGAGGTGGATGATATTGTAGTGTTGTTGCTCAGGGTAAGGGGAAATGAAAATGCACACAACTTTGAAGAATGGATGTATTTCTTCACCCAAATCATATTGAGCAGGGAGCAATTCCTACATTGGGCAAAGATTATTAGTGACCGTCTGCATGAGTTGATGTCATTCTTCATCCTAAATAGATTTTTATTTATGTCATCATATTTAATATATTCCCTTGCTAGCACTCGATCCTCACCTAGATTAAGGCTAAGCAATATTCCTCCAGAAAAAGTACCAATTTATGAATATTTTGACAAACTCCAACTTCACAAGAGCTTCTTGCATTTCAAAAGAGTTGCTGACACTTTTACCATGAGGATGGTTAGAGAATTATAGGGGCGTTCTACAATGAGGTATCTCCGGAGGCACTACAGTTTGTGGATTTTTATGGTAGCCATTTTATTCAATTCTAGATATTTTCATACATAAGAGTAGGCGGATATGCTAGTTTCCCTATAAAACTACCCAAGTATCTTGAAGACAAATGGGTGGTTGTTGAGGTGAGTAGACAATTGACCAATGTTAATAGACTATGCCAAGGTAGATAAAGATTGACAATTAGTTTTCCATTTGGTTTTTGTGCATATAGTTTCCAATCAATGTCTGATGCTTTAAATATTGAGAAAGAGTTATCCAGGTATAACATGCCCTCATATGAGGAACGCATTTCTTTTGATCTAAAAGATTATATTAATAACAATTTGAAATTGAGCCCTACCTTCTATCACCAGTCCAACCTTGAAGATTATTGGGCTGATTGCTTTGATGAATATGAGGTTAGGAGAAAAAACTGCATGAGATTAATAGTAGAAAAAATCATCATTTATGATTTGAAATGGGATTTGTAAGGCATTGTTGAAAATGGGTCTGACATGGTCGATCCAATATATACTGAATTAATAGAAAGCTGACCCATTCTTGACATGGATTGGAATTTTAAAGGAAAAGAAACCATTGAAGCTAAAACTACTATTGTTCTAACCAAAACCCGAGAATGGGTGACTAAAAATTAAACTAAGCAATCTAACCCTTATACTAGATCCAAAGATTCATAACCTACTGAAGGTGCCTCTCAATCCTCTGTTCGCAGGCAATCAACTAGTAATGTTCCCCAGTCCTTATCATCAGGTGCCCAAGGAGATGGTGATGAAGACCCACCAAAAAAGAATGTGTATTCAAAAACCTGTGGGGATGACATTTTCAACCTACCTACTCTAGGGAAGGATAATGAAGGAGAGGAGGAAGAGGAAGGATTAGAAAATGTGAGTGTTGATTCCCCCCCCTCTCAAGATGAATCACCTTTTAGAGAGGTAAGCACCTCTCATAGGCCAGAAAAAACTACACCTATGGGAGATACCCCTCCAGTCACTCGGACGTTGTTTGAGTCCCCAATTTTTAAGGAAACTAAGGTTGCGGTAACCCCAACCTAGTTGGAAGATTCGTTGTCATGAAAATGGAAAGCTATATAGCCCAGCTTGCCCAAGAAAGACATGGTAGGTCAGTTGTTGTAGAGGACTTAAACTCCTAAACCTAAAAAGTTATAAAACATTGCTAGGCTTATAGATGACATAAAATCAGGGACACTCCATTTGGAAAATTCACACCC
Organism: Sequoia sempervirens; assembly: GCA_007258455.2. Lineage (NCBI taxonomy): Eukaryota > Viridiplantae > Streptophyta > Pinopsida > Cupressales > Cupressaceae > Sequoia > Sequoia sempervirens. The sequence continues at coordinate 727,206,920 of VDFB02193867.1, read as the reverse complement.
TTCAGTGTAGAGAGATGTTTCTCAGGCAACAACAAGTGACTTCGAAGTGAATAGGGTAGACCTTAGTCTTCCTACCAGGGATGGGGATGTTCAGATTTTTCAAGTGTCAGCAACCAAAATGGTTGAGATATCAAAGAAAGATAAAGAAAGAAAAGATGAATTGTAAGCCCAAGTTTGGGACTTGACCAATTGTCTAAAGTTTATTTTTGAGCTCGTCCCACATCCTCTCTCTGAGGTAGATTCTTCTGTTGAATCTCTTACTGTACTTGGAAAAGAAGCCCTAACTAAAATTAAAAAATTTCAAAGTTTAAGTCAGGTTGTAGATGATTGGAATGAATCCCTCATCAAGAAGGGAATCCTTGTCATTATTGAATCTTTTAAACACTTCCAAGAGGAAAATGCTTTGAAAGCTACCTTAGGGGATGAAGCCATTGCTACTTAAAAAAGAATAGAAATTATGGGTTAATTATCAAACTGAATTGAAGTTATTGATGAGATCAGATATGGAAAAATTAGATGCAAATCAGGTCATACCTAATGCTTTAGATACTCGCTACCTATCATGGACTAAAGGAGTAGAGTGGAAATTACAAGTTGCTAAACACAATTTTTAGAAGCTTAAAGATATCCTCAATGAATGCAGTTCCATTTTAGATGAAGCACTGAGCAACTTAGTGACTCTTGGTATACATCAAGATAAAGATGAAATAAGAGATGTGGATGCTTGAAGTTTGGCAGCTAATTTCAAGAAAACGGTTAAAGAGACTCTTGACTTACCCTCACTTAATGTTGAAGACTTACAAAAACTAAGTGAGTTACACTTGGTATCGTCTCAGGCAATGGATCTTATGAAGATTTGTGAGCATTGCATGGAAACGGCTAAATATCTTCATTTGATGTGAAAGGTAAGGATGAAAAATGTAATCATTCCCCAGCATAAGCAATTTATGGACATCCTTAAGGCTTTCCGAGCATGGCAAAAGAAACCTTTGGTGATCTCAAAAGTTGGAAATGAAGTGATTCCGTCGTAATGGCCTAACTCGTCTTTATTTCTTTCAAGTGTCTTTTGTTTAATTAGCTATGGAAATGAAGATGTGGAACTCATCTGCCTATTTAAAAAATGTATCCATCTTCATATGTTCTCTCCAGAAATTTTTGCAGATTTTCTCAATACTGTTGATGAATGAAATTACTATTTTATCTGTGTGCAATTTGGTGGAGTTAATCTGATTTCTTAAATCTTTGTGTTTGAGAATATCTTATGCATGTATTATCTTGGTATGATCAATGCAGTTCTTATAATAAATTTCATTTCTCATATGGTATGGAGCAGATGTTTTGTTTCTGATGATTAATTATTGTTTGTGCTAATACTTCTTATTCACTGATTCACGCATTTGATATTTTAAATTTTTCTGATATTGGGTATACCTTTTCTGCTTTCTGGTTAAAAGCATACATGATGTTTTGTTTTTCCTATTCTTTCAATTCATTGAAAATCATGTGAGGGAGTTGTACCTCAAAAAATTCAGAGAATATTCATCTTGTCTAAAGAGTAATATTCAGAGCTATTGGGTTAATTTTTCTGCACCTTTTGGGTGTTCAATTGTAGATTCTCAAGGTGCCCAATTTGTTAACCAACAATTTTTTGGCAACTCCACTGGGGATAAAACTGTTAAGTTTTGGTTGTCTTGTCCAGGCATATTCCACAGGTTAACTAATTAATCCTCGATTTCCATAGATTTACTAGAGGGGAGAGAGGTAGGGGAAATTCTGACCCTCTAGAACACCTGCTAATCACTCTATTTCTCAAGCACTTGTTTTACACAGGATTGTTTTACTGGTTGTGATTAATTTTCCCTTTAACATGGCTAATCAACCACCTCCACCACCTATCCCTTGGGGCGCTACTATTGGTCCTTTGTAGCTAGGAAATAATTTGCATGATTTACCCAAAGGGTCTCGTAAAATTTACCTAAATTCAGGGGAGATGGAAAAATTTCACCAGAAGAACACATTGATGCTTTTTTTGTTGCATGTGGTCTTCTTGCAGTACAAGAAGAGGATGTTGTCATTAGGTTGTTTGTGGAATATTTAGCTGATGCAGTAGTGCAATGGTTTTATCAACTACCACATGGATGTATCACCAATTGGGGCACTATGTGTAGCAAGTTTGAGGGCATGTTCAAAATTGAAAATGATTAATTAACACTGATAGCAAAAGTTACTCATATGAAAAAGGAAGCGAATGAACCCATGAGGGACTTTGTAGCTAAATTCAACAAGATAATAAACCAGATTTCAATTGCTAAAATACCCTTTGTAGAAATGAGAAAAATGTTTCTTCATTAATGCACAACACGTTGATATTGGTCTTCTCTTTAAGAGGTAACCATTGAATAATCTCGAAGCCATATAGGCACTGGATGTGGAATTGGAGGATGATTCCATTTTAGTTGGAAAATGGAAAAAAGAATTGCATACGAGCAAGGCACTCCCTACTACTTCTTTTGATCCTATGATTCAGAGGTTGGCTAATGACATAATTGCTCTCAAAAGGAAAATGTCGAAGAGTAACCAACTTTATCAAGATATCCCTAGGAAGGCTAATTTTCAACCAGGGAATAAAGTGCTACCCTTTCCCCCAACTCAACAGAGGTTGGAAATTGAAGCTCCTCCAAATAATAAAAAGAACATGTTTGTCTTTCACCTCACATTTTACCATGATGGTGCAAGCTACCCTGAGATGAATAGGTTTATGCAATTGACCACTACTAAAGAATTCATCAAAGAGGTCACAGAGGAAGGCACGTTATCTAATCAATATGGTGACTCTGCAAATGGATACTTATAATATGAACCTGATGATGAAAGAGGGGGAGATGTGTACATCAATTTGGATGATGCCACTTGTGTTGCTATCACTCAAAGCTAGCAACATTCCAACCAGAAAGGTAGTCCTAATTCTCCTAAAATTTTACTCACAAAGGCTAGTGCAATTTCAAAGGGTGAAAATGCTTCACCAAGCATAGTCAATAGCTCCTCAAGAAATCCTATTGTATCATCCTCCAAGGGTCAAACTAGGGCTTTTGATATCGTAGAATTTTGTAAATCTACCAAAATTTAGGTGTCTCAAGCTGAATATTTGAAAATGAATCCTAAAGAATTTGATAGGTTGATTGAATATGTTAGGCTAGGACATTTAGAATTACACACAGGCCTAGATAAAGCAATAGTTAAATCTCAAGACCCAGTTGCTAATGTTGCATCTTGCAGTAAAGCATCCTCTTCATCAGCCTCTTATGCGAAACCATACCCATTTTACATCTCATTGTTCGTTAGTGGATTTAGGGTTAATATTTGTATCATTGACTCAGGTGATTCTAAAACATTTATTCCTACACAAATTGCTAAGGCTCTGGGATTAGAAATGACCAAGAAATTTTCAAAATGCTATTTGATAGATTCCAAGCAGGTTCCCTTGCTCGGGTAGATTAAATATGCTCAAGTTGCACTTGTCGCCTACACAAACAAGTGACTCAAGCTCACCATATTGGTTGCAAATATACCTGCTAGCTATGGTATGCTTTTGAGCAGAAGATTTTGTAAATACTTGGGGGGAGACATACACTTGAATCGGTTGTATGCCACTATACCTATCGGTAAAGAGAAGGTGTGTCTCGAGCCTGAGTCAAAGGCCAAGATAATAGTACTCAAGTCTGAAGACCCCAAATCACAAATATTGTATGAGAATGAATTTGGGAACTATATGCTTTTCTCTAGAGAAGAAAATGGAAATGATTCGTGTTCTTCAAATTCAAAATCTGAGCTCTAAATGATGGAGTTTGATGTAAGTTGTTCTCATGCCGATTCAGGAGCGGGTGTCATTCTCATTTCCCCTTCTGGTGAGAAATTCCCTTTTGCATATAAGTTAGAGTTTGATAATACCAATTATATTGTTGAATATGAAGCCCTTTTGTTAGGGCTAATTGAAGCTAAGGGTATTGGAATAAAGATGCTTAAGGTTTTGGGAGATGGTGAACTAATTGTTAAGTAGGTGCAAAATGTTTTCACTATTAAGAATGAAAGGTTAAAACATTACAGGAATCGAGTCTAGGACACCATCAAGAGCTTTGATGCCTTCTCAATAGAATCCATCCCTAGAGAACTTAAAATGAGGGTTGATTCATTAGAAGTTTCTTCTTCTCTACTACTCCCACACCCAGAATTCAAAAAAAAATCCTATAGGATCGAATTAATCTATTGACCTAGTATTCCTAACAATGTCAACCATTGGTAGGTCTTTGAAGATGACAAAAAAATTTAGACGTTCTTAGAAAATGTTGGGGCCTTTGCTCAAGTATTCTTTGAAGGGAGTGACAATCAATGTAAGGACTTCTGCCTAGATAGTGTAGCTGACCTACAAGATGAGGTTATTCAATTAAAAGGGAATAAAATACCCAGGGGGTTGGTTTCTCTTGAGGATTTATTTGATCGCCATGATCATTCTATGAAGAAAAAAATGAGAATTTTTTTTGGACATTCTGATGGGTTTGAGGCAGTGAATATTGGAGATCCCAATTTTCCTAGAATGGTCTGTATTGGGAAATGTTGTTCCCTAGAAGAGAAAGAAAAATTAATAGCCTTGCTAGTTAAGTACAAGGAAGTCTTCGCTTGGTGCTATGATGATTTGAAGAATTTCATGAATGGAAAATTTTAGCATCACATACCACTCAAGGAAGGGAAAGCCACTTTCAAACAAAAACAAAGAAATTATAACCCTATGGTAACTGATGCAATTTTTAAAGAGATTGAAAAAATTATAAAGGCGCGGCTTATATATCCCATACATCATTCAACTTGGGTAGCAAATATTGTGCTAGTTCGCAAGAAAAATGGGGAGATTCAGATATGTGTTGATTTCATAAATCTTAATCAATCATCACTAAAGGATAACTATCCTCTACCTAACATGGATCATATTTTACAAATATTTGTTGGCTTGGAGATGATGTCTATGTTAGATGGATTTTCAAGTTACAATTAGATTAGTGTATTAGGGGAGGACCAACACAAAATGACATTTACCATGCCTTGGGGAAATTTTTCCTATAATTGAATGCCATTTGGACTCATTAATGCAAGAGCTACATTT
>VDFB02193867.1:727162515-727201665 GCA_007258455.2 Sequoia sempervirens | reverse complement strand
TAGGTTGTTCGTTGGCAAAACACACCAATTAGCCCAAAATTACAAAGCAACCACCATTATTTCATCTTAAAACTATCAAATAACCCCAAGAAGCATTAAAATAGGTTTAAAAACTTACATTTCACCAACCTTTACAAATAGATAGGCCCATTATTGCACTGAACAATAAAACCCTCATTATATGCTTTTGAAGACTTCACAAAATAGGGGTTTGTTAAAAATACCCTTCCCAAACCTTTTAACACTTAGCCACTACTTCAAATAGGTCAGAATATGTCTACACACACTCAAGGAATTATCTACCAGCCTTCATGTAGACTTCTTCAACATCTACAACCTTGAAACCAGCCAATTTCATGAGGAAAACTGTGTGTGTCCTGAGAGGATAGTAGCCAAATGTTGGATTCTAGACTTACCATGCACATTTCAACACACACCAAACTTGAAACATCTAAGACCAACCTACTCCACTAATCTACAAGCTTTAATTCAGTGGTGTAGTCATTACAAACTTAATGGACTCAAAATCCCAATATTGGGTTGGAGACTAGTATGCAAAGATTGGATTCAAACTAGTGATTTATTGAATTAAATCCCCTCAAAATATATTTAAATAAAATCTACTACTCTGCACTACTTGAATCAGCAATATTTAGAGCCTTAAACCACTACAGACTGTACAAACTAAAGAACAACTAAAAGAAACATTGAAATTAAAAAATGAGGTACTTTTATTGATAATAAATCTTCAAGAATACAAAGTCTGATCTTTTGCTCGCCTCAAAAATTATTTTATAGATGTTTCCAAACCATTAACTTCCTTTTCAACTTCTTTTACCAACCCATCCCTTCATTTTTCCCACAAATACTCTTCATCTCCTTGATTTTTGCTCTTTTTGCATTTTTACATAATTGGCAACTTTTAGCATTTTTGCAAATTTTGTTTTTTTCCATCTTTTTGACCACCTAGTGACCTATAAAAGACTCAAATACATTGAAATTGACCTTTACATGACCTTGTTACATTGCTTTATACTTTAAAACTCAAATTTTATAATTTTTCCCTTTGAAGGCATTCAGTGAACAAGGTGCACCTACACCAAATTCTAGCAAAGTAGAATAGTTTGAATAAGTTTGCATAGGATAATATAGGTGAAAAAGAGTCCATAAAGGAACATATAGTGCAATAACATCATAATTTTACGCACCTTGGTTGATGATTTAATGTATTCTTAAGCAATGTGAAGTGGATTGTTCATCCAATTAACCCTCTGAATTGAGTATTGAGTAAATTCTACCAAGTTTACAATACATTAGCTTATAATCTACATTTTTGGCACCAATGATGGGGATGGTGCTATCTTCATAGACCTGTTCTTACAATTTTCATACTTAATTTCTCTTTTCAAGAATTAGGACTATTAGATACCATCTTTTTCAACACCAAGATACTAACATTGTGTAGGACCGAATTGGAATTAAAGTCATCTTTCATGTATGTAGAGGCAGATAGATTCCTTGGGTAGGTTCTTTCCCTCCACACACCAAGAAGCTATTATAGAAATTGGTGACCCTAGTACTCAGAGTGAAGGTAGTCCTAAAGAAGAAATTTTCATTTCACCAACCTCTAGTGCACATATAAAAGGAACATGTTGCACCATGGGTGATGCAGAAAATGATGATGATACTCAACCAACATTTGAGTTTCCTATTACTAACCAACAAAGGGCTATAGTGCTGAAGAACATTCCTCCTTTGGCCTAGGTAGTTTTTTATGGGTTAATCACTGAAGACCCAGATACATTCCTCTTTGAATTTTATGTCTTATGCAGAAGTTATGACTATACTTTTGATGCACATAGGTTAAATTTTTTTCCTTCCACTCTCAAAGATGCAACTTTAAGATGGTTTATGGGATTAGATAAAGATGTTTTTCCTGATTGGGACACCATAAAGACACTATTTTTGGAGAATTATCAGGACTACTGTAGAGGACTTGACAAGAGGAATGATGATATATTCCAAATGACACAATAAAATTATGATCCTTTAGAGGATTATGTTGAAAGATTTCAATTTGCTCTCAAGAAAAGCCCCCAAAACAAGTTGTCAAAAGAGTCTCTCAAGCTAGTCTTTTTGAGAGGGGTTAATGAAGATTGTATAGATGCCTTGAACCTCATTGGACAAGGAGATATTTCTTAGCTACCATTTTCATAAAATTTTAAGGCCTATAGGAATTATTCCAAGGCCTTCACAAAAAGGCCAAGAGAAAATAGAACATCAATTCTTGGTAAACCATCTACTGGGGTTTCAAAAGTAGAGATGAGCAATCTGTTATCCAATATGAAAGAGGATATAATCAGTCATTTGGAAACTCAACTAGATACTTTCCACATTAAGAAAAAGTAGGAGGAAGTTGAGGTTATGTTGAATATTATCCAAGCTGCAGGAAACGAAAAGTAAATTGTAAATGCAAAAGAGTGGCCAGTATCTAGTAGGATAAAGGTGAGAAGCTTGATTTTCAACCCACTTTTCAACCCACTAAAGGAGATGATGGATAAATATTTTATATAGCACAAAGGAGGCCATGGAAGCAAAGATAAGGTATGTTGCAAGAACCCCTTAGCTTTAATTCATATTTTCCTATTGGCAACCAAAAAATTTCTTCTTGGAATTCTTAGCCCTAGCAAGTAAATCAAAACCAGTGGAAAAATAAACAATGGCCAAACCGTCAACCAAATTGGAACAAACATCCAAATCCTTGGCTATAGTAGAATTTTGAAGGTCCAATTACAATCCACAATGGCCAACACAACAAAATAAGTGGGAGCCTCAGTGGAAGAAAGGAAAGCAATGGCGACAACAAAATATGAACTATCAACAACCCATGCTCCCTCCTCCACAATAGCAACAAGATCTAATCCCTCCATCAAATCCTACATCCCAACCACCCAAGCAACAAATACTTGCCCAATCTACACCTAACCCTAACACTAGGCCTGTTCAATAGGCGTATACTAATGAAGCTATGCAATACCCCACTTATAGGGTAGAGATGATTGATGTCCACCTCAGATCAAGAAAACAACTTACTGGACCTTCATCCCCCAAACTTATAGAAATGAAGGATAAGGAACCTATGGTTGAGGCTTTTGATAACTGGCTATGCAAAAACATCACACACAAGCTAAGATAGACCTTTTAGGGAAATTGAAAGATGTGAACATCAAAATCCCACTCATCCAAGCTTTCAACGACATCCCTGTCTATACCAAAACTATAAGGGATCTTTGTCTTAAGAAACCAGGAAGGAAGAGAAAAGATCCATAAATAATCCATGTCTTGGGGAATCTTGCAAATATCATGTTGGGGAACATTAGAGTCCCTAAGTATATCAATCTTGGTAGTCCAATTGTGGACGTTAAGATTAATGGGGCCCTCATTAAGAATACTTTGATAGACTTGGGAGAAGCCATCAATGTCATGAAAAAATAAAAAATGTCAACCTTAGGCCCACACAATTTTTTTTGCAATTAGCTGATAGGTCCACAGTCAAGCCTAGGGGAATTATTGAAGACTTATTTATTGCATTGGATTCTTGGGAATACCCTACAAACTTCATAGTACTACAACCCAAATCCAATCTTGTAGGTTACCCACTCATCCTAGGCAGGCCTTGGTTGGCAACAACTGATGCATTTATAGGCTCCATATCTAGTAAAATGATAATATCCAATGGGACAATTACAAAGAACTTGGTTTTTTATCTACCGATCCAACCATATGCAAACCTTGAGCACAACATTTGGCCCAATTTGGGTGAGGAGGAAGAAAACTATTCTCTACATAAATTGATTATTAAATAGCACAACCCCTTATTGGATGACTAGGATGAAGATGAGATCATTTCTCACATAATCCAAAATGATTGTGGTAGGAGCTCGTAGCAATAGGACTACCTCATATTCCTACAAGACCCCTTGCAAAGCATTATACCTATTGATTCTATATAAGAGATATCATAGTTATTTCATTCATTACTTCCTCAATAATTTTTACCCATCATACCAAGCCTTGATCTCATATCAGTTCAAGAGTCATCAAAGGAGTTGGAAATTATGCCAAGAAGGAAGTTAAATATCAATAATGCCTTGATAGAGGAACAACAAAATTATATACAATCAGTGTTGCAAGCACACTCCACCGCATATGCATGGGATTACCATGATATGAACCTGCATTGATCCTAATCTATGCATGCACAAGATTTACATTAATGATGGCTACAGACCTATAAGACAACCAGAGAGACACATGAATCCAGCTCTAAGAGAGATAGTGAAATTTGAACTGCAAAAGCTTTTAGATATAGGTTTTATATACCATATATTAGATAGTGAATGGGTTTCACCATTGGTAGTAGTTGCCAAGAAAGGTGGGAAGGGTAATTGCATGGATCTGTGACAATTTTGGCTCTTACGATGCCACCTTTTTTTTTTTTTGAAATCAGCAAAATCCATTTGCGAAATTGAAGATAGTTGGCTCAAAATTTCAAGATGCAACAAGAACAAAAGTTAAGTGCTCTGAGTCTAGTTTCTAAGCTACTATTTTTTTTTAAAATTAATGAAGATTAAGGTTCCAAAGGGGAAATAGGTCATTTTTTATCAAAAAAAATAACATAGCTGGAGGGCTCCCCTTTTTGATTAACTTTTTTTTAGAATTTCAAAAATCCCAATGGTGAGAAATTAGCTAACACCATACAGTTTATCCTCATTCTTTGGATAATTTTTTTAATGAATATATAATATTTTATGAATATTCAAAGTGGACACATCCTGAAAAGCTAAAATTTGAGCGTGCTCCCCCCTAATTTTTTTTGAAAACTAATCAAAAATTGATTTTTTTTCATCATGTGTAGAATGGAGTCTAGTTTAAAAAAATGTAATTTGTTTCACGTTTCGATAAACGAGTAAAATGTATCCTAAAACTAGCACATGTTGGTTTTTGACCAAAAACGAAGGCATTTACAATAGAAGCCACAAATCAAAACCTTAACTAAATCAAAATAAAAAAAGAATTATATATTTAGATAGCTAAGAGAGAGGTCAATACTATCACGATTTTTTTTATAAACTTGCATTGAAAGATGTACAAATGAGATGGGGAGCACAGATAAAAATATGAGAGAATTTGGCAAATCCTATCAATTAACATGTCCAAAGTAGGCCATTTGGCGAGCGCCAAATTTGGTTCTCGCCAAATGGCACATCACATTTGGCGTGCTCCAAATGTGATGTGTCATTTGGAGAGCGCCAAATGTGGCACTCGCCAAATGACTTGATTTGAACAAAACTTGAATTTCTCCTCTCTTTGGTTGACAACTTTGATAATGCTTAGAGTGCATAGTTTATGATTGTAGATGGATAGTTGAGGTTTTACCTTTCATATGCTCTCTAACTCGTTACCCTAACTAGGTAACTATTTATCTAGGCTTTGAAGTCTCTCTCTCTTATGTCTCACTTGCAACCGAGACTATTGTCTCTCAGTCCAATCCCCTCTCTCAGGTCTCTTTCCCTCCCACCTAAGTACCTAAATTAATCTATCTCACTCCAACCCCATTTCTCACTCTCCCTCTCTCTCCCCCTTTTGTCTTTTTGTCTCACTCCATCTCCCTCTCTTTGGTTGTTATCTTTTTCTCTTTGTCTCTCTCTCAAGTCTCTCCCTCCTACCCCCTCTCCCTCTCTTAGGTCTCTCACTCACTCCCTCTATCTCTCTCCCACTCCCTCTCTCTCACTCTCTCTATCTCTCCCCCTGTCTCTCTCTCACTCTCTCTCAGGTACATCTCTATTCCCCCTCTCTCTCACATAGACACACTCCTCTCTCTCCCACTCCCTATCTCTCACTCCCTCTATCTCTCTCCCACTCTCTCTCCCTCTCCCAGGTCTCTCCCTCCCACCCCCTTTCCCCCTATCTCTCTCACACTCTCCTACCCTCTCTCTCTCTCTCAAGTCTCTCCCTCCTACCCCCTCTCCCTTTGTATCTCTCTCTCAAGTATCTTCGTCCTACCTCATCTCCCTCTCTCTCTTTGTCAAGTCTCCCCCTCCTACCCCATCTCTCTCTCATAGTCACTCCGTCTATCTCTCTTACACTCCCCCTCTCTCCCTCCATCTATCTCTCTCCCTCTCTGTCCCCCTCTCTCTCAAGTGTCTCCCTCCCACCACCTTCCTCTCTCTCATTAATTTATCTCTCTCCTCCCACTCTTCTTCCTCTCCCTCTCTCTCTCTGCTATCTCCTCCCACCCTCCTCTCTCCCTCCCACCCATCTATCTCTCTCCCTCTGTCAAGTCTCTCTTTTTCTCTCTCACTCACTCCCTCTATCTCTCTCCCACACCCTCTCTCTCTCTCCCTCTATCTCAAGTATCTCCCCCCAATCCCTCTCTCTCTCTCAATCCCTCCATCTCTCTCCCATCCCTCTATCCCTCCTACTCACTCTCCCCCCAAGGGTTTAGGGTTTAGGGATTACTATTTATGGTTTAAGGGTAGAGGGTGTAGGGTTGAGGGTTGAGTGTTGAGGGTTAAGTGTTTTAGGGTTTAAAGGTTGAGGGTAGAGGGTAGAGGGTAGAGGTTTTAAGGTATAGGGTATAGGGTTCAAGTTTTATGGTTTAAGGGTAGAGGGTTAAGGGTAGAGGGTAGGGTAGAGAGTTAAGGGTATAAGATAAAGGGTTTAGGGGTTTAGGGTTTAAGGTTTTAAGGGTAGAGGGTTGAGGTTTGAGGTTTTAGGGTTTAACAGTTGAGGGTAGATGGTAGAGGTTTTAGGGTTTAGGGTTTAGGGATTAAGGGTTAAGGATAGAGGGATTAGGGTTTAGGGATTACAGTTTATGGTTTAAGGGTAGAGGGTGTAGGGTTGAGAGAGAGAGATAGAGGAGGGGTTTGATGGTAGAGGGTAGAGGTTTTAGGGGTTTAGGTTTTAGGGTTTTAGGGTTTAGGGTTCAATGTTTATAGTTTAAAGGTAGAGGGTAGAGGGTTTAAGGGTTTAAGGGTAGAGGGTAGAGGGGTTTAGGGTTTAGGGTTTAAGAGTTTAAGGGTAGAGGGTAGAGGGTAGAATGTTTATGGTTTAAGGGTTGAGGTTTGAGGATTGAGGGTAGACGGAAGACGGTAGAGAGTAGACAGTTGAGGGTAGAGGGTTGATGCTTGAGGGTTAAGGGTAGATGGTAGAGGATTTAATGGTTTAGGGTATAAGGTATAAGGTTTTAGGGCTTATGGTTTAAGTGTTGAGGGTTTAGGGTAGAGGGTAGAGGGTTGAGGGTAGAGGGTAGAAGGTAGAGGGTGAAGGATTGAGAGAGAGAGGGGGGTTGAGGGTTTAAGAGTTTGAGGGTTTACATTTTACGGTTTAAGGGTTGAGGGTGTAGGGTCGAGAGAGAGAGAGGGTGGTTAAGGTTTTAGAGAGAGAGAGTGAGAGATGGTTAAGGGTTTATGGTTGAGGGTAGAGGGTAGAGGGTGTAGGGTTGAGAGAGAGAAGGGGGGTTGTGGGTTTTAGGGTTTATGGTTTAAAGGTAGAGGGTAGAGGGTTTAGGGGTTTAGGGTTTAAGGTTTTAAGGGTTTAAGGGTGGAGGCTTGAGGTTAAAGGGTTTATGGTTTAAGGCTTGAGGGTAGAGAGTAGAAGGTTTAGGGGTTTAGGGTTTAAGGTGTTAAGGGTTTAAGGGTAGAGGGTAGAGGGTAGAGAGAGATATATAGGGTTGAGGGTAGAGGGTTTAGGGGTTTAGGGTTTAAGTTTTTAAGGGTAGAGGGTTGTGGTTTGAGGGTTTAGGGTTTAGGGGTTGAGGGTAGAGGGTATAGGATTTAGGGTTGAGGTTTTAGGGATTAAGGGTTAAGGGTTAAGGGTAGAGGGATTAGGGTTTAGGGATTACAGTTTACGATTTAAGGGTTGAGGGTGTAGGGTTGAGAGAGAGAGAGGAGGGATTAGGGGTTTAGGGTTTAAGGTTTTAGGGTTTAGGGTTCAGGGTTTACAGTTTAAAGGTAGAAGGTAGAGGGTTTAGGGGTTTAGGGTTTAAGGGTTGAAGGGTAGAGGGTTTAGGGTTTAAGGGTTGAGGGTAGAGGGTAGAGGGTAGAGGGTAGAGGTTAGACGGGTTTAAGGTTTAAGGATTTAGGGGTAGAGGGTTGAGGGTAGAGGGTTTAGGGTTTAAGGGTTGAGGGTTGAGGGTTGAGGGTTGAGGGTTGAGGGTTGAGGGTTGAGGGTTGAGGGTTGAGGGTTAATGGTGGGGTAAGAGGGGTTTAGGGTTTAAGGTTTAAGGAATTAGGGTGGAGGGTTGAGGGTGGGGAGGGGTTTAGGTTTTTGGGGTTGAGGGGTTGAGGGGTGGGGTGGGGGTGGAGATTAGATGGTTGGGGGTGGAGGGGGTTGAGGGTTTGAGGGGTTAAGGGTGGATGGTAGAGGGTTTAGGGTTTTGGGTACTATGGGGTTTAATGGTTTTAGGGTTTATGGTTTAAGCTGTTGAGGGTTTAGGGTTGAGGTTGAGGTTGAGGGTTGAGGGGTGGGAATTAGAAGGTAGAGGGTGAAGGGGTCAGAGGGGGTTGAGGGTAGGGGGGTAGAAGATGGGGGTGGAAGGGGTTGAGGGGGTTGGGGGTTTTAAGAGTTTTATGGTTTTATGGTTTTACGGTTTTAGGGTTGAGGGTGTAGAGATTAGAAAGGAGGGTTGAGGGGTTTAGAGGAGAGAGAGAGGAGAGGTGGGGGAGGGTTAAGGGTTTTAGGGTAGAGGGTAGAGGGTTGAGGGGTGTTGAGGGTAGAGGTAAGAGGGTGTAGGGTTGAGAGAAGAAGAGGGGGTTGTGGGTTTTGGGTTTTAGGGTTTTACAATTTAAAGATAGAGAGTAGAGGGTTTAGGGGTTTAGTTGTTTTAAGGGTTTAAGGGTAGAGGCTTGAGGGTAGAGGGTTTAGGGTTTAAGGGTTGAGGGTAGAGGGTTTAGGGTTTATGGATTACAGTTTACGGTTTTAGGGTAGAGGGTGTAGGGTTTAGGGTTCAGGGTAGAGGGTAGAGGGTTTAGGGTTTGTGGTTTAGGGTTTAGGGTAGAGGGTTGGAGGGTAGAGGGTTTTAGGGTTTAGGGTTGAGGGTTAAGGGTGAGAGTTTAGGGTTTAAGGGTTGAGGGTGGGGGTAGAGCAGAGGGGTTTTATGGGCTTTTGGGGTTTTAAGGTTTTTAAGGGTTTGGGGGTGGGGGTGGGGGAGAGATATATAGAGGGTTAAGGGTAGAGGGTTTAGGTGTTTTAGGATTTAGGGTTTAAGGTTTTAAGGGTAGAGGGTTGAGGGTTGAGGGTTTAGGGTTTAAGGGTTTAGGGTAGAGGGTAGAGGTTTTAGGGTCTATGGTTTAGGGATTAAGGGTTAAGGGTAGAGGGATTAGGGTTTAGGGAATGTAGTTTATGGTTTAAGGGTAGAGGGTGTAGGGTTGAGAGAGAGAGAGGGGGGTTTGAGGGTAGAGGGTAGAGGGTAGAGTGTTTAGGGGTTTACAGTTTAGGGTTTTAGAGTTTTAGGGTTTACAGTTTATGGTTTATGGTTTAAAGGTAGAGGGTAGAGGGTTTAGGGGTTTAGAGTAGATGATAGACAGTTGAGGGTAGAGGGTTGATGGTTGAGGGTTAAGGGTAGATGGTAGAGGTTTTAAGGGTTTAGGGTATAGGGTTTAAGGTTTTAGGGTTTATGGTTTAAGTGTTGAGGGTAGAGGGTAGAGGGTAGAGGGTTGAGGGTAGAGGGTAGAAGGTAGAGGGTGAAGGGTTGAGAGAGAGAGAAAGTTGAGGGTTATAGGGTTGAGTGTTTAGGGTTTATGGTTATAGTTTATGGGTAGAGGGTAGACAAATCTATTTTTCTCCAACCCCTCTCCCATTGTGAGGTCTTCCCCCCCACCCTAACTGGATAACTCTCTATCCCTCTCAAGTCTCTATCGCTCTTAGGTCTTAGTCCCTACCATGCTACTAGGACTAATCTCTCTCTCATATCCCATCTCCCTCTATCTCAAGTCTCACTCCCTTCCTATTGAGAGAGATAAATAATTTCAAAGCACCATATTTGGCAAGCACCAAATGGGTTTTACCTTGAAATGGTAAAATAGGAGTTCACCCCATGATTTTGGCCCACATGCTTCTACTTTTGTCTAGTTTAGCACTTAATCCGATAGAGAAATGCCTTTTTTATGCAATTGACTCCCTGTTGTACCAACCTATGCTTGATCCATCACCTTTTTGCCACCAACTTCCATGCACACAATGTAGATGAAGACATTTTTAAGTTTCTACATCATTTTACATTATCTCAGGTAATATATTCATTTTTGGTAATATTCAAATGTTTATATTTAGTATGTTTGTTTATTTTTGAAAATAATCTAAATTACTTTAATGATTTTATTAATCATAACAATTGGACATGGAATTCAACATTGAATTAGATGAGAGTTGCATAAAAAAGTTTAATTTTTATGACTTTGAAGAAAAAAATGAAAACCATCACATAATTTACATTAATTCATGTTTAAACTTATATAAATGACATCAACTTTTAACACAAATTTCCTTATGAATTCTATTTGCATTGCTTATAGTAGTCCATTTCCAGCATGCTTAGATAAACAAATTCAACTTAACACAAGTTTTTTTGTTTTGTTTAGACAATTTATAGACCATTCATTTGATGATTTTATTAATCTTCATTGTTACACATAGAATTGAACATTAAATTCATTATTACTGATGGTTGTGGGAAAACATTTTATTTTCAACTAATTTGGAAAACCTAAGAGCTTTCATCAATGTTAATGTGCAAGTTTCTATTTTAATTTTTTTGTGCCATAAAGAATTCACCTTCACAATGTGCTTAGATAATTTAAAGTGACTCAAGACATAGTTGGTTTAATGAAATTTTCCATTCATTCATACCATTTACCATTCTTCCTTGGTAGATTTATGTATGAAAAATGTTGTAGCATATAGACATGTTTGATAATTCCAAACAGCTCGCTGCCATCTTTCATAAAATGCTTTGGTGTGTTCAATAAAATGCAATGTAATCATTGTTATCAATATGTTTCATAAAATGCATTGCTTAATTTTGTTCTATGTGTGATTGTGAATATGAAACATTCAACGTCATGCCGAGGAAATGACCAAAGCCTCTAATACCGGAAGAACGTGCAATAAAAAATGCAAGGAGAAGAGAATAAAAAATTGCAGCTCGTGAAGCAAAAGAATTGCAGCCCATACAACAAAAAACTCCCATGCAATATAAGAGAGATGTACAATTGGAAAAACAAAGGGCACAAATGGACAAACTTCATGGAAGGACACAAATGGATCCCCAAGTTGGAGGCACATCATCAACCATAGGTGAAGTTCAATGCACATCTCTAGTAGAAGACACACAAGCAACATGTGGTCTTCCAAGTACATCAGAAATCACACCTACAGTTGAAGACACACCATCAACAACATTGCATTTCAAAAGTACATCAGAAAACACGCCTCTATTTGAAGTCACTCCACAAATGACATCTCAAGTTGGAGGTACAACATCGTTTACATGTCAATCTCAAGGTATGCCATCAATTGCACCTTTGATTGAAGGTACACAATCTATCCCCGATGTTGTTGACATTCCTAATGTTCACACAAATTTATATTTGAGAAATCCTCCTAGAGTTTTGCATAGAAAACCTAGATTTTTTATTGATATTGATTCCAATGTTTTGAAATGGATGCCTGATAAGATGTCAAAACATACATGTCAAAGAGTTGTGCACAAAGGATATGGAGTTTTTTTTGAGAAGCTAAGTGAGGGTGGAAGATGCCAACTATTTGTTGAAATAATGAGGCAACTCAAATTTAGGTCCACCATGAAGGCTCTTGGGCTGAGAGTTTCAAATGGCTCAAGTGAAAATTCCATTGTAAAGAACTTGATGAGTGCATATGAGAGCGTGGGTTCTACCTCACACACGAAGGATAGTTGTGCCACAAGACGTGTGATGACAACAACAATGTTAAGCAGTCAAACAAGGAACAAGGTAACCTTACAAAGACTAGTTAGTCTTTGAAAATAACTAGATCATCTCTAATGAGATCCAAAGGAAGGCGTGAAAGATTGGAGGAACCAAATAGCAATGAGTTATGGGCATTCTCAGGTAGAGTGCCACAGAAAGATGAAAGAATTGCTCAAGGCTTGAGATATTTAATTGTATATTATTGGAAGGATAACACAAGGACCTCTCCTAATCAAAGAGATGTTGTAAGAAGGAGAATTGGTAGTAAAATCTGTGAGCCACATTCAAAGCATCATTTGGATACCACTCAAACCCAATTTTTTGTTGATTTTATACAAAAGTTTCTTGAAATTAAAATATGTCAAAGGTATTTTGAAATGCTAAAGCCTTTTTATGTCAAAATAAATCACACATGCACTACTTGTTGTTGTAGAGTACATATTGGAAGCCTCCTTAAAGCATTTTCTTGTGAACAACCGATATACCCTGTTTTGGAGGGTTTTGTGAACAAACATGTGTTAAAGGGAACTTAGACTTTCTATGGAAACTATAACTCATGTAAGGGGCCCTATGGAGTCTGAATTAGGTGTAGGATGCATGGATAGAGTGTTGGGAGGAATAAGAGAGATAAACTTGTTCCTGAGTGTTTTGTGAAGAGAATGCATGTAAATGAGGGGTTTTTGCTTAGGTTATGATAAAATTTGTATGGTAGGTCTTGTTTTTTTAACTTTTTAGCATGTGTATGGTTATTGGACTATGTTAAAGGTAGTTTTAACATCTGGGAGGTTGTGGAAGCATCATATCCAATAAACCCTCAAGAAATGTGCATACAATAAGGATTTTCAAGTTTGGCCTGAGTTTGTCCATACTAGAGATATCTGATGGTGGATTTGGAGGTTTTTGAGAATTTTAACTACTTCCCCAAGATTTTAGAGGGTTTAGAGAAGTTTGAAGGGTACTCTCTTTGAAAAAGAGGCCTATTTCACTAGGTTTTCCCATGGTAAGGGTGTTGGGTCTCCACACTAGTCCAAAGGAGTTGATGGGGCTCACATATGTTTTATGTGTTACAAATATAAAATGGGTGTTTGAAACCATCATATTTTTATTAGGTGTCTTGGAGAGTATTTGAGTAAAAGGCCAAAAACTGAGTTTTCACTACTAGGATTCATGGGTGAAATTGAGAAAAGGTGCTTATGATTGTTGTCTAACTTGCAAGATTGTTTGAATTTCTTTAAAATGCCATTTTAATCTTGTTAGATGCCTCTTGAAGGTAAGTTGTCAAATTGATTGAGTTTGAGCCTCCTGGACTGCTGAATCCCTTAAGAGCCTGAAGTGCAAAATGATTGCAAACTTCAGCATGATGATACTCAGACACCGTGAGGCTTAGAAAATTCTTATTTGAGCCTATGGGGTTTTGTTGTGCCCATATACAATAACCTCTCTTTATTTTTTCTATCTCAAAGGCATTTTTCTGTGGTGACGGGATTTCTCTTGGGAAAAAAGTTGTCAAATGCAAGTAGTGCAAAGTTGCAAAGTGGTGCAACTTTTGTTTTGCAACTCGTGTGACCAAACTAACTGTTCCAATGTGTCCAAGTGGGTACGTTTAAGCTAGGAATGGTCCTCTTTTACACCTAAAAGCGCTGAATCCCTACGAGCTAAGTTCAACCAGTTGAATCCCTTAAGAGCCCCAAGTGCAAAATGGCTGCAACCTTCAGCATGATGTTACTCGGACACTGTGAGGCTTAGAAAATTCTTTTCTAAGTCTATGGGATCATTTTATTCCAATCTACAATAACCTCTCTTAGTATTTGCTATCTCATGGGCATTTTCCTGTGGCAGCGAGATTTCTCTTGGGGAAAAAGTTGTCAAATGCAAGTAGTGCAAAGTTGCAAAGTGGTGCAACATTCGTTCTGCAACTCGTGTGACCAAACTAACTATTCCAATGCATCTGAGTAGGTACATTTACGCTAAGAATGATCCTCTTTCGCACCCAAATTCTTTGAATCCCTCTGAGCTAAGTTCAATCAGTTGAATCCCTTAAGAGCCCGAAGTACAAAATGGCTACAAACTTCAGCATGATGTTACTCGGACACCGTGAGGCTTAAAAAATTATCGTATGAGCCTATGGGATCATGTTCTTCCCATATAAAATAATCTCTCTCTATTTTTTCTATCTTGGAGAAGTTTTCCTGTGGCGACGAGATTTATCTTAGGGAAAAAGTTGTCAAATGCAAGTAGTGCAAAGTTGCAAAGTGGCGCAACTTTCATTCTGCAACTCGTATGACCAAACTAACTATTCCAACGTATATGAGTGGGTATGTTTACGATAGGAATGGTCCTCTTTCACACCCAAATGCGTTGAATCCCTCCAAGCTAATTTCAACCGCCTAAATCCCTTAAGAGTCTAAAGTGCAAAATGGCTGCAAACTTCAGCATGACGTTACTTGGACACCGTGATGCTTAGAAAATTATCATCTAAGTCTATGGAATTATGTTGTCCCATCTACAATAACCTCTGTCAATTTTTTCTATCTCAGAAACATTTTCCTGTGGCGGCGAGATTTCTCTTGGGGAAAAAGTTGTCAAATGCAAGTAGTGCAAAGTTGCAAAGTGGTGCAACTTTCGTTCTGCAACTTGTGTGACCAAAGTAACTATTACAATGCATTTGAGTGGGTATTTTTACGTTACAAATAGTCCAATTTTACACCAAAACATGTTGAATCCCTCTGAGCTAAGTTCAACCGGTTGAATCCCTTAAAAACTCAAAGTGAAAAATGGCTACAAACTTTAGCATGACGATACTCGGACAACGTGAGGCTTAGAAACTTCTTATGTGAGCCTATGGGATTTTATTTCTCCCATATACAATAACCTCTCTCAGTTTTCGCTATCTCAGAGGTGTTTTCCTGTGGCGGCGAGATTTCTCTTGGAGAAAATGTTGTCAAATGTAAGTAGTGCAAAGTTGCAAAGTGGTGCAATTTTCGTTCTGCAACTCCTGTGACCAAACTAACTATTCAAATACATCCAATGGGGTATGTTTATGCTAGGAATATTCCTCTTTTGCACCCAAACACATTGAATCCCTCTGAGCTAAGTTCAACTGACTGAATCCCTTAAGAGCTCGAAGTGCAAAATGGCTGCAAACTTCAACATGACGTTACTCAAACACCGTGAGACTTAAACAAAATTTATTTGAGCCTATGCAATCATTTTGTTCCCATATACAATAACCTCTCTTGATTTTTTCTATCTTAGAGGAATTTTCCTGTGGCGACGAGATTTTTCTTGGGGAAAAAGTTGTGAAATGCAAGTAGTGCAAAGTTGCAAAGTGGTACAACTTTCATTTTGCAACTTGTGTGACCAAAATAATTATTCCAACGCATCTGAGTGGGTAAATTTATGCTAGCCATGGTACTCTTTCACACCCAAATATGCTGAATCCCTCTGAGCTAAGTTCAACCTGTTGAATCCCTTGAGAGCTCAGAGTGCAAAATGGCTGCAAACTTCAGTATGGCGATACTTAGACACCGTGAGGCTTAAAAAATTCTTGTCTAAGCCTATGGGATCATTTTTTTCCCATATACAATAACCTATCTTTGTTTTCACTATCTCAGAGGTGATTTTTTGTGGTGGCAAGATTTCTCTTGGGGAAAAAGTTGTCAAATGCAAGTAGTGCAAAGTTGCAAAGTGGTGCGACTTTTGTTCTGCAACTCGTGTGACCAAACTAACTGTTCCAACATGTCCAATTGGGTATGTTTACACTAGGAATGGTACTCTTTCACACCCAAACACACTGAATCCCTACAAGCTAAGTTCAGCCGGCTGAATCCCTTAAGAGCCTAAAGTGCAAAATGGCTACAAACTTTAGCATTATGATATTTATACACTGTGATGCTTAGAAACTTCTCGTATAAGCTTATGTGATCGTGTTATAACCATCTACAATAACCTCTCTCAGTTTTTATTATCTTGAAGGCATTTTCCTATGACAACGAGATTTCTCTTGGGGAAAAAGTTATCAAATGCAAGTAGTGCAAAGTAGCAAAATGGTGCAATTTTCATTTTGCAACTCATGTGACCAAACTAACTATTCCAATGCGTCTGAGTGGTTACATTTATGCTAGGAATGGTCCTCTTTCGCACCCAAACACGTTGAATCCCTTAAGAGTCCAAAGTGAAAAATGACTACAAACTTTAGCATGACTCAGACAACGTGATGCTTAGATACTTCTCATTTGAGCCTATGAGATTGTGTTTTTCCCATATACAATAACCTCTCTATTTTTGCTATCTCAGAGGAATTTTTTTGTGGCGGTGAGATTTCTCTTGGGGAAAAATTTATCAAATGCAAGTAGAGTAAAGTTGCAAAGTGGTGTAACTTTCGTTTTGCAACTTGTGTAACCAAACTAACTGTTCCAACACATCTGAGTGGGTATTTTTATGCTAGGAATGGTCCTCTTTCACACCCAAATGTGTTGAATCCCTCTGAGATATGTTCAACAGACTGAATCCCTTAAGAGCCTGAAGTGAAAAATGGTTGCAAACTTGAGCATGACGATACTCAAAAACTATGACACTTCGAAAATTTTTGTCTGAGCCTATGGGATCATGTTGTGCCCATCTACAATAACCTCTCAGTTTTTTCTTGGAAGGAAAATCAACATGTCTAAGTCAAGATCAAGTCCGCCCAATCTTGGCAAGGCATAAGCAAAGTCCACCATGCGCATGGTCAACGAAAATGTCGAAGATGATCTTCAAAGTTCACTTGGGAAAGAAAAGCTATGTTGAAACTACTATCAAGTCTGCCCTTGGCTTGAATAATGCTTTTCCAAGACAAAGGTAAAGTCCACCCAACTTAAAGCATACATAGAAAAGACAACGTAAAGTCGGCCCAGCTCAAAGCATGCATGGCAAAGACAACTTTAAGTCTGCCCCAAGCTAAAAATATGAGATGGAAAAAATATCTTGAAGTGCGCCTTAGGCCAAGATCAAAGGGGACATCCAACACGCTAAGATGGTGCCTCGTCATCTTCCAGCCAATCAAATTGTTCCAAGCTAGCATGTCTAGGTTCAATGAACCTGGCACTTCATAATGCAAATTTTTTTTTGTTGGTTTATATTTAGTAGAAGGACAAGTGTCCCCAAATGTAATTTTCTCATTGGTCGAGAGGTAGTTTGGATTGGTCCAATAGATCATTTTAATATTGTTAGATGCCTCTTGAAGGAAAGTTAACACTTTGAGTGGGTTTGGGTCTCATGTCTCTGCATCACTTGTCTATGCTATTGCTTCTTATTATGATTTGAAAGATTTTTTCCAAGCATCCATAGCTTTTTTGCAAGCACCTATTATAGGCTTTTAGCCATATCAGCAAGCCAGTGAATTGTTTGATAAAATGCTTTGGTAAATATGTATGAAAAACGTGGTAGCATAGACAAGGCAATGAATTGTTTGAAAAAATGCCTCAAAGAAATGTGGTCTCATAGTGATGGAATGGCATGAAAATCCATAGCAATTTGCATGTCATGGCATTCCATCACCATGAGACCACATTTCTTTCAGCCATTTTTTTGAAGCAGTTTATTTCCTTGTCTATAGTATTGCTTGCTATTATGCTTTTGATATATTTTTTCCAAGCATCCATAGCTTGTTCAAAAGCACTTGTTTTATGCTTTTAGCCATAGCAACAAGGAAATGAATTGTTTGACAAAATACTTTGGTAGACATGTATGAAAAACTATATTGTAATTGAAATTTTGTCATCTATCAGCATCTAGTTATTAGTTATCCAGTGTAAAGTAATGCTTTGACTTTGAAAGATGTGCAATAAAATGTAATCAACAATAGGAATATAAACTACAATTTTATTTTTTTACAATTCATTAGTTAAAATATTTATTTTATTTGCTCTCTATATCTCTATATGCTATGGAAATACCTTTCAATTTCAAAGTAAATTGATTTTATCTCTTGTTCTAAATATTTTTACGTTTTTTTAAATAAGATTTTTTCCTGACTTTTAAAAAAAATATTATACTTTTGGTTTGTCAAATATTTCCCCAAAAGATTTTTTTTATATGTGACGAGCTCAGAATATGCTCATAATTTGAGTATCATGATGTATTTTTAATATCTCTACTTTTATTGCTAATGGATGTTTTAACTATGTGATTAAATACTTTTTATCTAAAATGGGTAGTATCATGTAGCAATACATTCCTACATTCCTGCAGCCTAATATCTCCATGTGTCTTATTAATTACCCTGTTTTGACTTCCCAAATGACTGATATAATGCATATTGTTTTTGAATAATGGGATAGATCTAATATGTGATTAATGAATGTATCGTGTTGTTTGCCATGAATTCTTTCTTTCGCCTCTGTCACCTTGTGCATCACAGGTTGTTGAAGGGAGCATGAACGAGTCAAGCGCAACAGACTTCAGCCTTGCAGTAAAGTCCATTTGTAGCACGGTGTCGAGGAAGTTGTTCCAGTGAAGACTCTTTGTCCCGGTCATTGGGAAGAAACTTAAATAATCATTAATTTGGAAAGAGTGGAATGCTAAATTCTCTGGATTGTGTTGAACGGATATGTTTTCATTTATGAGAAGTCTGTTCCTTGGTTTCAGGATTCATTCATGTCCACGTCTTTCTCTGTTAGAGTTAGGTAGTTAGTTGCTTTTCTGGTTTAAATAAGTGTTCCTCCTGTGCGAGTGGGCAAGCATAGCATGTCAAAGTTAGTATGATAATGAGAAGAAAAATATGTAAGAGTTAGTATTATGATAAGAGATAGAGTTTTATGTTAGTTTTCATATGAGCAGAACAATGTACATCATTTCGAGTTAATGAATAAAAGCTGATGAAGTTCTGAGTTCAATTCTTGCATAGCCGGTTGATGCTTACTAAGGGGGCCCACTTATTAAGTATCTATAGTTAGTTAGTCATTTATTTTTTGTTGATCATAAGTTAGATTTCATTCTGGAAAGTTTCAGTGCAAACTCAGTCTTATATTGTTCCTGCAACATCGGGAATCCATCCCTGTGTTTGTTCCTACAGTATAAGGCCAATTCATAGTTTGTTTCTCAGTTATAGTTTTTATGGTTTCTGCTTTGATTAAGTTTAGAAGGCTTCACATTACATTCCTATAGCATAAGTAGAATTCCTTTCACGCATTTATTTTTGGTAAATCGTGACTGAAACTAGTTCTTAGTGCACATACAATGCCACTCCATTTCAAGTATACGTTCCCTGGTTTGACAAAGTAAATGAACAACCATAAGAAGATGTTAGTCGCCTGTTGGAATGTCCATTAATTCCTAGGTTAGGATTTGCCATGAATTTTATATCCTTTTGTGGGCACGACCATTTTTGGTGCCATTTCCGGGGATGGTGTCAAGCTAAGAACCTGTCATAAGTCATTGTTAGCAGTAGTTTAGTCTGTTATTCAAGTATTTTCAAAATTCCTTCAATTCACCATTCATTCTATTACATGCATAGAAGAAGAGACGCTCTGGGAAGATTCCTCCCTAACCTTCCATTCATTGATAACAATCTTGAACCAACTTATAATCTATTTGAGTAAGAAGGAGACCAAGATATCAATCGATTTGTTGAAAACTTGTTTGTTGAGTTGCCATTTGACCTAGCTGACAAAGAACCTGAAGAAAATCCATTTGCTCTAATACTCCATAAAACAAATATGGCACGAAATCCACCTAATCGACCTCCTGCTTTTGAGTTTTCCATCATTGCTCAACAAGATAATGACAACCTTAAAAATATTCCTTCTTCATTGCTTCCCAAGTTCTATGGACTAGTTACAGAGGACCCAAAAACTTTCTTGTTTGAGTTTGATATTCTCTGTCGCAGCTATGATTACACTTCAGATGCTCACAGGCTGAAGTTGTTTCCTTCTACTTTGAAGGAAGGAGCCCTTAGATGGTTCATGAGTTTGGGAAGAGGTGTTGTTGATAGTTGGGCAGTCATGCAAATAAAATTCCTTGAGAAATACAAGGAATATTGTAAGAGTGGTAGTAAGGGAGATGATATATTCATAATTCAACAAAAAGAGGATGAAAGCCTGGAAGACTATATCTCAAGATTCTTGTTTTCCCTGAAAAAGAATTCAGACCATACTCTCAATGAAGAATCAAAGAAACTACTTTTTCTAAGGGGAATCAGTGATACTTGTATAGATGCCCTGGACCTGATGGGAGGAGGAGATATAACCCAACTGCCTTGGGATGATATCAAAAAAATATGTCTCAACTACTCTCGAGCAATTGTTAAGAAGGGTAGAGGTCATTAAGCCACAGTAGGAAATTCTTCTATTAATGGAGTTTCACGGATGGAGATCACAAATTTGTCGTATGACTTCAAGCAGGATATCATAAACAATATGGCTACATAGTTGGATACTATGCAAGCTCGAAAGAAACATGAGGAAGCTAAAGCAATCTTGGCGGAGTTCTGTCCATATTGCAGATAGAAGAAACATGATTGCAGATGTAATATGGTGGCTAACCTGGAGGCTAAGCAGTTACCTACTGACTTTAAGATGGTAGAGAGTGATGATGACCAAGTATTCTTCATCACACAAAGGTGACCATGGGCTCAAAGACAAGGTATGCCTCAAGATCCTTTGACTTTTGGTAATCCTTATTCTAATTACAATAATCAATGACAACCTACATATGGCCCATCACCACCTTGGAATACTTCTCAATCACACTGGCCTAACTATCAGAGTCCTTAATGGAAATCTCCTCAAGGAGGTTGGCAGCAGCCACAAGGACAATGGACTCCACCCCCAGGTAACTGGCAACAAAACCCTCAATGGAGAAGTCCAAAGCAATGGCATAACCAATCCTCTACCTCCTTGAAGCTTCAGTAGCCACAAATTCTGGCTCTCATGCCACCTCCTGCAGCACCTGCAGCAAATATTGGCCCTCCAAAACAAACCCCTATTCCTACTCAACCATTGCCTAATCCTAATAATAAGCAACAAAAACAACAACCTATGTATTTTGTAGAGGCCAATCAGTATCCAGCTTATGCTCTGAATATTCATGATATCCATCTCAGATCCAGAACCACACTTCCTGCTCCACAGCCGCCTGTAATTACAGAGATTCCAAACTCTACCTCTGAACAATCTACTGATCCTGCAAAACATATACCTGTATCAGATACTGTCTCTAAGGAGCCTGTCCTGCAGCATCAGGCCAAACCACCTTTTCCTCAGAGATTACAAATTACTACATCCAAATCTATGGAAGAGCCTACCTTTGATATTTTGGATTAGTTGAAGAATGTACACATTCAAATTCCTCTTTTTCAAGCCATTAAGGAGGCTTGTTTAAAGAAACCAGGAAGAAAGAAAAAGGATCCCCAAACTATCCATGTTCTAGGATAGTTGGCAGATATTATGTTAGGGAAGGTAGTCATTCCAAAATATACTGACCTTGGGAGTCATGTGGTACAAATAAATATTAATGGCCAGATAGTAAAGAATGTTTTGATTGACCTTAGTGCAGCCATCAATGTAATGACCAAGAATACAATGGAGTATTTGAATATCTTAAACATTTGGTCTATACCTACCGTCCTGCAGCTTGTTGATAGTTCCACAATAAAGCCTGATGGAATGGTAGAAGATGTTATTGTCATCCTTGAGTCTTGGGAATACCCATTAGATTTCACCATATTGTCCACTAAGGCAACTTTGGGAGGATATCCTATCATCCTAGGTAGACCATGGTTAGCTACAACTGATGCTTTTATAGGATTTCATTCAAGAGACATGACAATTTTTGATGGTTAGTCAAGAAAGAAATTGGCTTTATACCCACCTGCTCAGCCTTAGCCAGATTTGTCTCAACTAATTTGGCCAGATTTAGGAGAGGAAATTGAAGAAGTTAATTCATTGGCCCACCTAATGATATTGTAAACTAACATGTTTTCACAGTTCCAGAGTGAGGATGACCTACTTTTACACATTTTGCAGTCTAACCCTGGTCTAAGTAGTCCATCTGTTGCAGATAGCTGTCCTCAGCAGTGTTTCCTACAGCAACTGAATTCTGAGAGCCTGTCACCTGAATCTCCTGCAGTTTATCATAATTTGCTTCCATATGAAATACAGACACCACCTTTATCAGAAGCCTCCATGATTGATCTTATCAAGCAAGTAGAAGTGTCTCCAAGCCGTTGTATGAACATCAATAATAAGCTGCCTCAATCTCAACAAGCTGCCCTAGTCACAATGCTACAAGATCAACACAGAGCTTTTGCATGGGACTATGGGGATATGAAGGGAATAGATCCTCAACTCTGTACTCATAGGATCTACATTAGGGAAGACTGTTTACCTATTAGACAACCTCAGAGGAGGATAAACCCAACACTCAAGGAAATAGTTAAAACAGAGCTCTAGAAATTGCTTGATGTTGGTTTTATCTACCCCATTTCAGACAACCAGTGGGTATCTCTATTGGTGATTGTCCCTAAAAAAGGTGAAAAATGGAGA
Source organism: Sequoia sempervirens (assembly GCA_007258455.2). Taxonomy (NCBI): domain Eukaryota; kingdom Viridiplantae; phylum Streptophyta; class Pinopsida; order Cupressales; family Cupressaceae; genus Sequoia; species Sequoia sempervirens. The sequence continues at coordinate 727,179,134 of VDFB02193867.1, read as the reverse complement.
GTTTGTGTAGACTACAGAGAGCTAAACATGACAACTAAAAAGGATCACTTTCCATTGCCATTTGTTGACCAAGTACTAGACTCATTGTCTGGGAAAAAATATTTCTCCTTTTTGGATGGATATAGTGGCTATAATCAAATTAGAATCGCCCCTGAAGATTAAGACAAAACAACTTTTACCAGTCCATGGGGCACTTTTTCCTACTTTGTCTTACCTTTTGGACTGTGTAATGCACTTGCAACATTTCAAAGAGCAGTGATCAGTATTTTTGCTAATATTTCTCATGATTCTATGGAAATCTACATGGATGACTTCACTACTTATGGAGTTACTTATGAAGAAGCATTAGCCAATTTGAAAAAAAGTGTTGAAAAGATGTCAGAAGTAGAATTTGTCTTTGAATAGTGAGAAATGATTTATGATGATGCAAGAGAGAATTGTTTTAGGCCATCATGTCTCCCAAGCAGGAATTCAGGTTGATTTTGCAAAAATAGAAGTTATTCTAACTTTGCCAACACCTACAAAACAAAAGGATGTTAGAAGTTTCCTAGGACATACTGGATATTATAGAAGATTTATCAAAGATTTCAGCAAAATAGTCAGTCCATTATATGCTTTATTGACTAAGGATTCTGAATTTACCTGGACTGAAGCCTGTGACAAATCTTTCCTGCAGCTTAAGAATTTACTTACTCAGGCACCTATTCTTCAAGGACCGGAGTGGAGTCTGTCTTTTCATATACACACAAATGCTTCTAATTATGCCATAGGGGCAGCTCTAGGATAGAAGGAGAATTCCATAGAGCATGCCATATATTTCATTAGCAAAAATCTTCAAGGCCCTGAATTAAACTATACTATCATAGAGAAAGAATTGTTAGTAGTTGTGTATGCCTTGAACAAGTTTAGGCATTATGTCACTGGTTACCAAATATTTTTTCATACAGATCATACAGCAATAAGGTACCTCATGAATAAAGCCTGCCATATCTGATAGATTAGCAAGATGGCTCCTATTGTTGCAGGAATTTAATATCACAGTTATTGATAAGCCAGGCCGAGCTAATATGGTGGCTGATTTCTTCTCAAGACTTCAAACACCTACACCTAGCACTCCTGAGGTAATTGATGATAGCTTCCCTGATGAACATCTGTTTTCTATTGATGCTCAAACCCCATGGTATGTAGATATTGCAAATTATTTAGTAGCCAACAGAATTCCAGCACACTTCTCACCAAAGGAAAGGCAATTGTTGGTTGAGAAAATTTTTAACTTTTCACGGATTGCAGACTGTTTATTTTATATAGGACTTGACCAAGTCATGAGAAGATGTGTGAGGGAAGATGAGACCTATGACATTTTGCATGCTTGTCATGATGAGCCATGTGGAGAACACTTTGTAGCCAAGAGAATAGCTATGAAAGTGCTTAATATAGGATACTATTGGACTACACTACACAAAGGTGTAGCAGCCTACACCAGGAAATGTGACAGATGTCAACGTATGGGGAGACCAACAAGGTTTGATGAAATGCGCTTGCATCCACAAGTGGTAGTCAGTCTGTTTGACAAATGGGGCATGGATCTTGTTGGGCTTATTGATCCTCCATCCAATGGGAAATCATACATTTTGGTGTGTACTGATTATGTAACCAAGTGGGTGGAAGTGAAAGCAATGACACATGCCCATGACAATAAAGTTGTTGAGTTCCTGTATGAGCAAATTTTTACTCGGTTTGGAGTACCAAGGGAACTTGTTACTGATCAAGGAGCTTAGTTTACATCCAATTTAATCACTGCATTGATGAATGATTATAAGATCACGCATAGAAATTCTAGCCCCTATCACCCTCAAGCTAATGGTTAGGCAGAGGTTACAAATAGAGAAATTGAGGCAATCCTTACAAAGACAGTCCAATTACACAAGAAGGATTGGAGCAACCACCTTTCTGAAGCAGTTTGGGCCTATAGGATAACATGGAAAACAACTACAGGGTTTACTCATTTTGAGTTACTCTATGGTAAGACTGCCATGTTGCCAATTGAATTTGAGCATAAGACCTTAAGAACTGCTCTCTGGCTTAACATTGATATTTCTGAGGCTCAAAAGGAACGCCTCCTATAGATGAATGCATTGGATGAGCTAAGGAAAGCTGCCCTGCAACATACTGAAACTATCCAACAACAAAGAAAGAAATGGCATGACAATCATATTCAAACTAAGCAATTCTCTACTGGTGATTGGGCACTGCTCTATGACTCCAGATACAAAGAAAATCAAAGTAAACTAACCACATGATGGCTTGGTCCTTATGAAATAGAAAATGTGTTTGATAATGGCTCAGTGCAGTTGGCTACAATAGATCCAGTTTGATTTAAGCTATTGGTTAATGGACACCGTCTTCTGTTGTATCATAAGTCAGCATCCAAAGATGAATTTATGCAGCAGTTTGTTTCAAATATGGCCACTAATCTTCTTGCAGTGAAAGGCTTCGGTCTTTCTCCTGTAGCATCTCTTTAAATTCCATGTTGCATGCCCATAATAAAGGTTTCTTTTTAAAAGAAGCCACGTTCTCTATTTTCCATCCATCACCACCATTCATTCTCTTTTCTTCCACGTCATCCATCCTACCGTACCGCCCTGATTCATGGTTTCTATTCCAGCCATCATTTCATGGTGTGTTGTGATCTTTCCCAGTATGAACAAGCATTAATTAAAAGGTACGCAATATCTTTTGTTATCACATTATTTATTTATTTCATTAATTCAACAACTGCTATGTACATATCAATCTTTATCACCCATTCTTCGCCTGTCCTTTCGCCCATGTGTGGACACATGTCAACTTTTAAGTAGGGGGCAGGATAATCCATTTCAAACCTTTTCTTATGTCACTGTCACAACTAATAAGATATTTTTATTCTTCTTGTACTTTCCAAATATGGCTGCGTGTTTTATCTAAACAACATTAACTGCTTGATATGAGTAGTTCCTAAAATAATTACATACAATTATCTTTCGATTCATTCTTGGAAAAGAAGAGAAAATGATGGCAGGACATAAAGAAGCAAAAAGAAGCAGAGTAGAAGAATTTTCTTTTGAATTTTCAGAAAAGGTTTGATTTTTTGGAATCTCAACAAAGGTAATTTGTGAATATGGGTGGTCAATTGGTAAGACATGATCCTGTAGCTCATGAGTTCTTAACACAAAATCCTCAAACAGTGCAGGCATTCAGTAATTGTGGTTGGCTAAACTATTTTCTAAGGTTAGATTCTTTCAATGAGGAAGCTGCTGGTGAATTTTTAAGAACTTTTTCAGAAGGGGAAGCTTCAGTATGGGGTCTGACAGTGGTTGTAACAGAAGAACGAATTGCTAAAGTAATCGGGCTTCCTACAGCAGGAGAAAATATCTCTTCGGATGCTATTTCTGCTAGGGAAGAGTTTACAGTACCAACTGATGGACCCTTGGAGGTCTCTAAACAAGGATGCAAATGAGTGTCGCTACCCTTCCCATATTTAGAATATGTTGCAATCAGGTATTTAATCTATGAGGGATGCTTCTCTTATTTACATTTTTACCATTTTAAGTTATTGAGCCATATGAGGCATGGGTTAGTTGTTAATGTTCCAAATTTATTGTTAAATATTTTAAAACAAAGTGCCCATGAAACCCAAAGGGGAAGGGACAACTCTATTGCCCATCAAGCCCTCATTAAACTATTGATTGAGTGTTCCCTAAGGGATGTATCACCCCTTTCTTGGCAAGAATTTTTTGCCCAAAATGGTTTGCAACTTCTAGAACCTCCTAGAGCAATCCCTGCAACACCTACCCCTGCAGCATCTATTCCTACGGCCTCCACACCAAAACTCTCTACCAGAGTACAAACTAGGTTTGATAGTAGAAGAGAAAAAGGAAAAATGAAGGTAGGAGAGTCATCTAGGGTAGAACAAACCCCAAAGTCTGACCCTCATGTTCAAAGACAACAATGTCCCTTTCCTACAACACCTCCTGTAGTAGTTCCTCCTGCAGCAACACCTGTTGCCACTGCAGTTTCACTATCATCCTCTTCTGTTGAGTCTGAACCCTCTAGGCAAGTCAGGAAGAGGAAAGCCACGAGAGTGCCTCCTGAAGCTGCCACATTGCCAAAAAGAGTTTCAGCAAGGAAGCAACCTAAAGTCACCTCAATGTCTGCTCAACTTGAAGTTATAATAATTTCAGAGGAGTCTGAAGAATACACCCATGATGATTCTCATAATGTACCTGAGAATGTTTCACATAGCCCACCTGTTGTTCCTGAGGAATGCAAAATGAACCAATGGAAGTTGATGAAGCACAATATGATAGTAATGAAAGGGGAATTCCAAGTCTTGATGACTTAGCTGAGGCAGCTAGGCAAATTTCAGAGGAAGTACAATCTCCTCCTACAGCTGAACATGAATTCATCCTACAACGAGAGGAAGAGAAGCCTAAACAATTGGAAGTGTCCAATGAAGCTTCATTGCCCCCTGCAACTTATCAAGCCATGGTTGTCTATAAAAAGATATTTTTGATTGAATTTTTGGAATACCTTAGGACCACATAGAGACTGGTCACATTTCAAACCTTGAGTTTCCACCACTTAGCCAAGACTGAAATTCAACAAAATCTTTGGGAGGAAGAGAAGAAGAAACTGAAAAGAGATATTGAAAGGCAGAAACAAGAAATCTAGGAAATGAAAAAAAAATGAATGAAATGATGAAAATAACTGGTAAGATTGTGGAGTGTAGACCCCCGCCTAGAGTCTATGCTATGTGCCTAAAGGAACAATTTCTTTTGTTTCAATTAATGAGAATTTCAAGGAATTTAGATCTTGTTATTCATACAACCAAAGAATTTTATTATGCATACCAAGTGGCTCCTAATTGGCTAAAGAATTCTTTATGTGAATTTTATTTGCATGGATTGATAATTCCCTCTGAAACAAAGTGGAATCCACTTCTTTATATTGGAGATATTCATTTGAGGTCACTTATTTCATGGGCAGCCAATGAAACCAATTATGGCAGACAATTGGAAGCCTATGAAGAAGTTGAAAGGGATGAGCCTATACCACTATGATTAGAAAGCACAAATCCCTACACAATGCTGAAAACTTGGCTCACTGTTGCATATGGGTTCAACAATCAAGCAGAAAGAGTAAAAATATTTGATATCAGAAAGCAAGTGTATGAGGAATTCAAAAGCCAACCGTATCTGTTTTGGAAGCTTGCCTCTTCTAGAATTGAAAAGAGATGGGAGAAATTGAATGTTGGGCTCAGGAAATCTGAGCCACATAGCCCCTTGAATTTTGAAGCAGCCCTTGGTAGGACAGAAAAGTACATACAACTTGGTCTTCAAAAGAGGTTCGAGTTATGGTTGCCAATAAAATTTTGACCTCCAGTTTTAATGTGGCCACTTTATCCCTATCGAGCTACAAATGTTAATAAGGATACAAAAAACCTTAGATATGAAAGATGGAAAATTTTTAGAGGTTTCTATTATAAATTTGGGACTGTGCCAAAAAGCCATACTACTCCTATGGATTTCAGGGAAACTACCAGGAAACTTAATGCTGGTGGACCATCATTAGGTTAAGTAGGGGGCAGATGATGAGCTTAGAATATGCTCATAATTTGAGTATCATGATGTATTTTTAATATCTCTACTTTTATTGCTAATGGATGTTTTAACTATGTGATTAAAGACTTTTTATCTAAAATGGGTAGTATCATGTAGCAATACATTCCTACATTCCTGCAGCCTAATATCTCCATGTGTCTTATTAATTACCCTATTTTTACTTCCCATATGACTGATATAATGCATATGGTTTTTGAATAATGGGATAGATTTAATATGCGATTAATGAATGTATCGTGTTGTTTGCCACAAATGCTTTCTTTTGCCTATGTCGCCTTGTGCATCGCAGGTTGTTGAAAGGAGCATGAATGAGTCAAGCGCAATAGACTTTGACCTTGCAATAAAGTCCATTTGTAGCATGGTGTCGAGGAAGTTGTTCCAGCGAAGACTCTCTGTCTGGGTTGTTGGGAAGAAACTTAAATGACCATTAATCTTGAAAAAGTGGAATGCTAAATTCTCTGGATCGTGTTGAACGGATGTGTTTTCATTTATGAGAAGTCTGTTCCTTGGTTTCAGGATTCATTCATGTCCACATCTTTCTCTGTTAGAGTTAGGTAGTTAGTTTCTTTTCTGGTTAAATAAGTGTTCCTCCCGCGTGAGTGGGAAAGCATAGCATGTAAAAGTTAGTATGATAATGAGAAGAAAAATATGTAAGAGTTAGTATTATGATAAGAGATAGAGTTTTGTGTTAGTTTTCATATGAGCAGAACAATGTACATCATTCTGAGTTTATGAATAAAAACTGATGAAGTTCTGAGTTCAATTCTTGCATAGCTAGTTGATGCTTGCTAAGGGGGCCCACTTAGTAAGTATCTATAGTTAGTTAGTCATTTATTTTCTATTGATCATAAGTTAGATTTCATTCTAGAAATTTTCAGTACAAACTCAGTCTTATATTGTTCCTGCAGCATCGGGAATCCATCCCTGTGTTTGTTCCTGTGCAGCATAAGGCCAATTCATAGTTTGTTTCTCAGTTATAGTTGATATGGTTTCTGCTTTGATTAAGTTTAGAAGGCTTCACATTACATTCCTGTAGCATAAGTAGAATTCCTTTCACGCATTTATTTCTGGTAAATCATGACTAAAACTAGTTCTTAGTGCACATACAGTGCCATTCCATTTCAAGTATACGTTCCCTGGTTTGACAAAGTAAATGAACGACCATAAGAAGATGTTAGTCACCTGCTGGAATGTCCAATTCCTAGGTTAGGATTTGTCATGACTTTTATATCCTTTTGTGGGCATGACCAATATGCATTCGAAGCATGAATCATAGACGTGAATACACACACTATACGTCAAGTATACATGTGAATAAGTGAAGCATACATGCGAATAAGTGAGGCACAATTAATTGAAGCACTCCAAAGGATACAAACCACAAGGAATGGACCTTATTTATACAATACACTTTAGATGGACCTTATTGAGAAATTGATAGTAATTATTTAAGCATTAGATGTAAACAAAATCCATGCCTACAACATTCAAGCATACGATTTACACAATACACATGATAACATCATTCAAGAATGGCAGTAGCAACATAATATTTTTTTAATCAAAAAGCTGTAAGGTATACAATGATATATATTGATAAAAGTATATAGAATATATCCAAAAAATCCATACATGCTTAGTACAAAGGAGCCATATTATGGACATAGAATGTCACGTATATATCACTTGTACAAAACATATGTTTCAAAATGCCACATAGGCATACAAAAAATGACCCTAGTACAATCATTTCCCTCTAGGGGAAGGAAATAGATCCCATCTTGCCTTCAAAATTCAGATGGATGGAGTGACTATTGGTTATCCGGTCTATCGAACATGCTCGCTAGTCTTCCTCTCTTCACTCTGGACCTTCAACTGATACCATAAAATGTAAAGAAGTCAATACACAAAAATTGAACTGTGAAATGACATATAACAAAATATAATCACTTACCACATATAGATAGTCATCATTCACATTTACATCATTACCATGTCCATGATCTGGACTGACAACCACCTATAGCAACCATCAAGATAGAAATTAAGCTACACAAAAGTATCATGAAAATTTTCTATAATAGACCATAAAAGAGTGAATATAATGTCAAATTGACTAATTTGTTGCATACCTCTCTCAATAGATCAGAACTGGCTATTGCTACAGCAACTCTATGGTCCATTGTGCCACCAACATCACCAAGGCTATCTGATGTCAACATCTAAAAATGGTAAATGAAAGAGTAAATGTTAGGGCGAACTATTAGATGTTAATGGGATGGGATTAGGAAGGAATAAATGAACAAAAAATGAATTAGGCGAATATAATGTGACACGATCAAGGAATACAAATGCAATGTTTGTGTTTCTCATCAATTTTTTAGATTTGTATATGCAAAATTATGAAAACTAGGTAACATTGTTTTACAACACCATTATTGAATAAAGGATACCTGAGTCTAATGTCCTTGAGGAAATGAATCATGAGGTGTGGAGGTCGAAGGTCCACTAGGAAACTATTTGAAATCCAAAGCATGTTATGAGACAAACATTCAAATATAAAATTCAACTGTTCAAATTATGCAATAATAATATCTTTAATACTAGTTGCATACCTGTGGATTCAATGTCAAGAATGAATAAGGGTCTATAGGAATGGGGCACATCTCATGAACACTCAGACCCTGAAATTTCATCAAATCAAAATTCTACTAATTTACTTATTCTTAAATTTCAAAAAATAATTTAATAAACAACATTAAATGAACTTGCTAAATTTTACCTAATTTTTAATGTTGTATGTATCATTCAACAAATCATCTGTGAAAGCCATCACCTCTGAAACTAATGTAGGTTGTGTAGCTACATCCAAAGCACTCTGATAATCATATGTGCAAACTGCACCACAAGCGCCATAATGGTGGGGTGGAGCTCTAGGCCTACACGTCTCCTCCACACCAGGCTCTACTAGAGGCATCACACACTGTAAAATGGTTTGGGTGAGTGAGCCAATCGACTCCAGTGTGTCCACCTATACACTATCCTTAACAATGGAAGGAACAGTGACATGCTCCACCATCGATTTGGCCAAGGGTCTTGGTGCCAATTGTGGATTACCGTGCAATAGGTCTATCATATGTGAAGCCCCCACCTCTACCCTGAAATTCTAAGATGTCAAAATGATTTGGCATCTTATTGAGGATAAACTCACAATAGAGTTTCCTCAAAAAGTATTGTGATACCTCATGGTTATTGCATGGAGGCTGGTCAAATACCATCCACCACCACTCCCAAAATTTATTTTTAATTAACTCATGGTGGCACCAATGGATGGGGAACATCCTGCATGTATGAGACAAAGGTGCATTGGTTTTCGGGTCTATAAATAGGGCACACAAGTCGACTTTGCTAATTTTTTGTTTTTTAACATCTGCATATGACAAACCTCTAGCATAATATTGTCTCATCTCATGCCTCTTATTTCACCAAACATTTATTTCCTCGCTCATTTCACCTACATGAGTTACAAATGACTTCAATGATTCAACAATCCCTCTCCTATAAGGGTGGGTTTCGACATGCTCGGTTAATCTTCCAATTAATTGTTCAATGTCTCTTTTATTGTTTTCATTTTGATTTAGAACATTTTATTGTGTTCCTTGAGGATGCCTAGGAATTGATGAAGGGGTTTCAGGTTGTTCTTGAATAGGAGGCTCTTTCTAAGGGGGTGACTATGAATTCTCAAAGTTTTGAGGTGGAGATTCATTCCCTAATAATTAGAACAAAACTTTATTATAAAAACCTATTTCAATCAGCATTCTAAATAAAATTTGAAATAAATTGAAAAAAAATACAAACCTCTTCTCAATCTTCGATGTCTCTGATGTGTTGGCAGCATCCTCATGAAAGATAACAAGCTAACAGTATAAATTATGGGTGAAAGTTGATGAGCGCAAGTTGCAGACCTCCTATCCTCCAAGCCAAGCCGCATGTTGAAGACAAATGAGGATTTCAAAGATGAGTTTGGGCTTTTATCTTTGCCTTTACATTTGGTGCACGCCAAATTTGGCGTGCACCAAATTACCTATTTTGGCCTTTTTTTGCAAATTTTCACAATTTGACACCTAAATTTTTAGACTGCCATTTATCGACCAAGTTCTTGATTCTTTGGCAAGGAAGAAATATTTCTCATTTCTTGATGGTTTCAGTGGTTATAACTAGATCAAGATTGCACCAGAAGATCAAGATAAGACCACATTCACTTGCCCTTAGGGAACCTATGCATATTTTTTCTTACCTTTTGGTTTGTGCAATGCTCTAGTTACCTTTCAAAGAGCATTACTCAAAATATTTTTTGATTATGCACATGATTGCATGGAGATATACATGGACGACTTCACCACTTATGGTGAAAGTTATGAGGAAGCTCTTAGTAAATTGGAAAAAGTGTTAAACGGTGTAAGGAACACAACCTAACACTCAACAATGAGAAGTGTTTCATGATGATGACACATGGAATAGTATTGGGAAACTTTATATCTAGTGTAGGAATCCAGGTTGATCCACACAAAATTGAGATAATATCTACCTTACCTTTTCCTTAGAAACAAAGAGATATTAGGAGCTTCCTTGGTCATTCAAGCTACTACAAGCAGTTTATCAAATATTTTAGTAAGATTTTTGCACCTTTATTTGTTTTGTTGAGTAAGGACATTGAGTTTGAATGGACCTCTAAGTCTCAACACTCTTTTGAGGAACTAAATAAAACTCTAACTCAAGCACTAGTGTTGCAAGGGCCAAATTGGACTCTCCCATTTCACATACATGCAGATGCTTCAGATTTTTCCATTGGAGCAGTCTTGGTTTAGAAGGATGGCAACAAGGAGTATGCACTTTATTATATCAACAAGAATCTTCAAGGGGAAGAATTAAACTATATTGTAATAGAAAAAGAGATGCTTTCTATATTTTATGCTATTAATAAAGTCAGACACTATATTACTGGTTATCCAGTCTTTGTCCATATAGATCACACAATAATTAGGTATTTGATGAAAGAGCCAGTAGTTGGGGGTAGGTTGGTGAGATGGCTACTTATCTTACAATAATTTGATGTTACCATTGTAGATAAACTTGAAAAAGAAAATGTGCTAGCAGATTTCCTATCAAGACTACCAACACACTCAATTGAAGGAGTGGTGGATGATTCATTTCCTGAAGAACACTTGTTTTCTTTGCAAGTGCAATTACCCTGGTATGTAGATATTGCTAATTATTTAGTCACAGGGTAGATTCCACCACATTTCTCACCAAGAGAGAGGAGACAACTTGTTCATAAATGTTTCCCTTACTCCTAGATATCTGGTTATCTATTTTATATAGGGCCTAATAACATCATGAGAAGATGCATCAAAGAAGATGATATTTTTGATATCATGAAAGCATTCCATGATGAACCATGTGGAGGTCATTTTTCAGCAAAGAGAATAAATTTTAAGATCCTCACAACTAGCGATTATTGGCCTACTTTACATAAAGATTTTGTTAAATACACTAGGAGTTGTGATAGGTATCAAAGGATGGGAAGGCCAACAAAGAGTGATGAGATTCCCTTATAGCCTCAGTTGACATTGTCACCTTTTGACAAATGGGGTTTAGACTTCAATGGTCCAATCTCCCCTACCTCCAAAAATAAGGAATATATCCTTGTTTGCACTGATTACTTAACAAAATGGGTGGAAGTTAAGGCTCTACAGTTTGCTAGAGACGGTAATGTGCCTAAGTTTTTATATGAAGATATTTTTACTAGGTATGGAGTACTTAGAGAAATAGTCATTGACCAAGGGCCCAATTTACTTATGATCTAATCACCAGGTTGGTTGAGGAATACCAAATTAGACATAAGAAATCAACACCCTATCATCCATAGGCTAATGGCCAAGTGGAGGTCACAAATAGGGAGATTGAAAGAATTCTCACCAAGACAGTGTAGATGCATAGGAAATATTGGGTTTCAAGGTTACCTAAAGCAGTTTGGGCATATAGGACTACGTGGAAAACAACCACTAGGTTTACACCCTATGAGTTAGTTTATGGAAAGACAATGGTCCTTCCTATTGAGTTTGAATATAAAACATTAAGGACAACAGTAGAGTTGGGAATGGATTTAACAAACACATAGAAGGAAAGGTTGCATTATTTGAATGGGTTGGATGAGATAAGAATGGAAAAAAACCATCATACAGAGGTAGTACAACAACAATGAATGAAATGTCATGATCAATACATTAAAACAAAATAGTTCACTATGGGAGATTGGACACGATTATATGATTAAAGGTATAAAGATTTCAAGGGTAAATTCTAGTCTAGATGGCTAGGCCCATATGAGATTAGCAAGGTTTACCCTAATGGAGTAGTACAGTGGCATACCATTGATGCAGTCTAGTTCTCACTTCTTGTTAATGGTCAGACTAAAATTATACAAGAAACCAATGCAACATGATCACTTCATCTTTTCATTGATCCAACAATATGGTGCTCATAATGAACTTGAACTAGAAACTGATTCACAGAGTCCCACATCAGTAATACAAGACATATCCAACACTTTTGGTGGCCCAAATATTGAGTTACATAGCTCAGTCCCTTAGCTTCCTTCGCACTATTTTTTCATTTTTTTGCACACCTGCACACACAACACATTATCCATGATGTACACATTCTGCTCCAGAGGGACTTGTTCTTCAATTCATTTAGCATTTATTGGGACTTGTTTTAGATTGGACCTAAAAATTAAATCTATAAAACATAAGAGGGCCTTGAGCTTGGAGTACCCATAGCAACACCCATTGAGCATAAGCACAATAACTTGGTAAAATTGAGTTGTTTTCCTGTGCATTCCACCACATATCACATGTGTCATTTATTTCCTAATAAAGCGCCCATAGCAAGTACATATCAAATCACAACTACCAACTTTCCATCCACTCCCATGTATTTAATTCCAATCAAATCAATTACACACCAAAGTACATGTTTCTCTAGTTCCAAAATGTGTTGAGCGATAATTACCATCACACACGTACGAGAAGTAACTTCTCATAATTAATATGGAGTTATTTTTGTATTAATTATTATTCTTAGTTTAAGTTATGCATGCAAAAAATATTTCACCATTACTTTCAATTATTATCCTATCACCCCTACCAAGTCATGCATGAAGTGAGGTCACTTCAAATCACGTTGGGGGGACGGGTATAATAGTCAAGATTTTTTATTTTTGTAATAGTCATGATTTTTTATTTTTTCCACCTAAGTTTCTCATATAGCATTTTATATCATCCTCCTAAAAATACAAGACCTCTCTATTGTTTCCAATAATGTGATTTCTACCCTAAAAAAAGCTAAGATACAAAGATTTGAACTTAATTGAGCTAGAAGAAAGGGGGTTGTGAAGTTACAATATTGGGTATAAAGACAATGAGAGGGTTCTAAAGGTGGTGGAGTCAAATATTGAGCATAATTTGAAATTTTCAATGTTGCAGAGGATCAAGACAATGAGAGGTGATCTTATATGTAGGGAGCCATCTGCACATAAAGAAATATTAGAAGATATAATGGTTTTACCCCTCTTCACTAGAGTGGGATGGTTAGAATATTTCTTGAAGCTAACAGAGTATGACAATGAAATGGCAAGAGATTTAGCATTTACATTAAAATATGATGAGGCAACAGTGAGAGGGTTGGTAATGGATGTCTCTGAAATGGATATTTCTGAATTCATAAGATTACCTCGTACAAGGTTTGAATACCCAGCTCGTGCAGGTGCAGTGGAGGCAAGGGAGGAATTTTGTGAGTGATGATAAAATCTAGAATCCACATCACAAGGTACAAAGAAACTTTCCCTTCCATTATTTTGGGGAAAATGTGCTAGTTATATCATTAAATATCTTACTTGTGATGGTCATCAAAACCTTTTATACAATATGCATTTTAAGCTATTAAATCATTTACGGCATGACAAGCTGGAAAATGTACCCAATTTCATGTATAATATGTTGAAGAGAATGGCATTTGAATACCAGAGGAAACAAATAGACACCACATTATCCATCATTGCTTAATAATCCTACTGGTTAAAAGGATTTTGATAATTCAACACCCATAGGTTAATTGGGATGAGTTCAAAAATTGCAAGGATATCACCGAGTTACTTGAGGCATCGAAAGTAGAGGATGAATGTCAACCTAAGTCTAAACTAGAAATTGAAACTAAGCAAAATGAACCTGAGAGAGAAAATTCTCCTGTTACACCATTGGCTTCACCTACCCACAACCAAAGTGGATCTAAAAAACATGACATATCGGAACATAGGCCGATGGTAATAGAAGAGCCCTCATCCTCTAAAAACCCTAAATCCAAGGGAGTTACTATACATCAACATCTTCTAAGGGGAAAAAGAAGAAGAAAGGTGTTGAGAAGAAAAAGAATGTTGTAAAGGAAGGGGATGCAGAGAAGAAAAAGGGGAGTGAAAGGATGAAAAAGAGAAAATTTACACACAAAACTATTACTCCTAGATGCTCAGGTAGGTTGAGAAGGTAGAATGTTGAGAAAAGAAACATGGAAGGACACAAACATGAAGAAAAGGGTGAAGGACAACAAAACCATGATGAAATGATGATAGAAACAAACACGGATAGAGAAAGAGAAGTCCCTAAAAATGTTTCAGCTGATATTCCTAAAAATGTCAATGTGCCTATTAGGAAAAGAAGGTATATTTCTTCTTCTTTTGATAATGATTCGGAGGATATCTTTATTGCAAAGAAAGCAAGGAGAGAAGTCCCCAATAGCCCCATTAGAGAATTTTTTGGAAGACAAGAATATAAGGAAAGAGCTCCAAGAAGCTCTTGACATAATAAAAAAATTGGAAGCACAAGTGAAAGGATATGAGCAGAGAGATAGAGAAGGAGATAAGAATCTAGGAGTTGGAAGAGAAAATACAGACTTACAGTCATGGAGCTAAATTGGAATTACTAGCATAGATTGCCGAGGGAAAATTAGGAATTAAGGAGAATGTAGCATTAAATCCACAACCTCTTGTTGCAAGAACACCAACATATCATATTAATTTGTCTTTAGGTTTTTAATTGTTGAAAATCACCAACCAATTCAAAAAAGAAAAGGAAAACAGGGAAAAGGAGAAGCAAACTTTGAATGCATCATTGGAAAGCAAGAATTTAGAAATGAGTAAATTGGAGGGGAAATTCACAGAGGTAATAGAAAGAGCTATTCAAATTATTGAGTGTAGACCTCCACCTAGAGTGTATGAATTATTTTTAAAATAAAAGTTTCTCATTTTTTAGTTTAATAAGTTTATTAATGGTCAGCCCCCTTTGCTCTAAACAAGAGGCATAATTTTCTTTGTTTCTTCAATATAGTAAATTTAGAGGAGCAGGATTAGTTGTGTGAGTATTATCTGCACAACTATGTGATGACAGAGGACACCGAATGAAATCCATTAATCTATGTTGGGGATTTTCAAGTAAAGGCCCTGGCATCCTATTTCAAGAATGAGCAACTTCAAGGAGAACTACATTTGGAAAAATATGAAGAACAAGAGAAAATAGTGGCATTGTAGCTCAAGAAAGAAGCAAAAAATTCCAATAGAGTCATCAATCATTGGTTGACACTCCTTTCTCATGGGGTCCAATAAAAATAGTTGTGTACTTGAGACTTTCAAATTACAAAAGGATTCAACAGCTAGCAGTGACCATCCTCTAGAATTGCCTAAAACATGTGGAAAACAGGTGGAAAAGCTTGACTCTAGAATTACAAAAGAAAGAGCCTCACTCTTTCCATAATTTTATAAGTATGTTTGAGAGATTGTGCAAGTACATCAAGGTTTCAGGAATAAGAGGAGTGGAATGGCTTCCACTTACTTATCATCCACCTATTCTACTTCATCCAGTACCACATTGGACAGGAGAAAAGAACGATCAATGTATGAAAACAGAATTGGTTAAGCTAGATAGACTTGCATGTTATAATGGTTTTTATCTCAAACAAGGACAAGGAGTCAATACAATTATGGATTTTAGGCAGATCACCTTGTACTACAATCTTCTCCCCTAGATGGTCTAGTTAAGTATTTTGCTTGAGGACAAGCAAAACGATAAGTTGGGGGGAATGATGGGCTTAGTCATTAGTACTTTTCTATTGCTTTTCATATGCTTTCAGACACTTTACATATATTATCTAAGTACCTTCCAGACAATACTTCCATAATATGTTATCTTTCACAACATACTTTACAACTTTGAACCTAGTTTGTGAATATGAAATATGGTGATAATATTTGTAGTATTGCATGATTTAAACATGAATATGTGTGTATATGAATGGGATTCTATGATTTAATTATGAAGGTTAGTTGCATATGTATGTTGTGTGGATTGAACTCTTTGTAGGTCAGCATGTGGTAACAAAAATAGAGCATTTGTAGCAAGAACCAAAGCAATGGAAAAGGGGATCAGTGGAGTTGAAGCCGCCTAAAGTGCAGGAAGTTGTGGAGCTGAGTGTGAGCCATCAAAGAAGGAATAAATGTTGAAGAAGGATACTTGTTCTAGAATTTTGAAACGTTTACTTATGTGTCTCACATGCAAAAAAAATCATTGCAAAATTTGGGTGCTGTCATAATAGTGGTTTACAATTCCTGAGGAACGAATTTTAGCTGAAATCACATATTTTTAGAAAATATAATGATTTAAGCCTTAAAAAGTTCCATTTTAAGGATTCCAATTGAAGAGGGTTTGATTGAATCACCTTAGATCAAACCCCCTTGGATAGAACCTCGCTAGTTTTAAACCATACCTATAAATGCATCTCCTTTACACCTATCAAAATGTTGATAAAAAATCACTTTTGATTTAGCTTTTGGGGGATCAAATGAATTCATTT
>VDFB02193867.1:727131134-727162415 GCA_007258455.2 Sequoia sempervirens | reverse complement strand
AAAAACTAAAAAATATGATATTTCAATTTTATGGACCAATTTGCTTAGAAACTAATTAAAAAATAGAAAAAATAATCCAATCATAAAAGAATTACATATTTAGAAACTAGACATCATGATCTATAATGGGTTTTAATTTCATAAACCAATTCTAAAAAAACCCATCAACTATATTGCCAAAGTCAGATATTTCTATTAGCATTGCCTTAAGTTTTTTGTTGTAGGTCAAATGCTAAGGGTTGGGTTACGAAACCTTTCCCGAGCCTCAAACCATATCAAAAAGTGAGTTGGAATTTTAATGTTTTTTAGAATGGGTAACCGGTTCCCTGTTCAATTTTAGAACAAGTACCTATTTTAAAGAGGGTACTTGTTCTAAAATAGAATAGGTACCCATTTTAAAGTAGGTACCTATTCTATTTTTAGAACAGGTACCCATTTTAAAGCGTGCACCCGTTCTATTTTTAGAACAAACTGTATTCATTTTAAAGCAGGTACCCATTGTATTTTTAGAATAGGTACCTATTTAGGAATGAGATCTTGATCTAAGGCTCGAGATTACGTTGTTAAACGAGTGCTATTTCTTCAAAATGGGTACCCATTCCTTTTGACATTTTTTTGATGAAACTTCCCCTCTTTGTGGATCCAACTTCTCACACTTACCCAAATATGTTATTTTTTTGTAGAAAAAGAGTATTATCTTCTCTTGCATCCGCAGGTGATCTAGAGAATCAAAAATTATGAAAAAATACTAGATTTTGAGGGTTTAACATCTTTTTCAATTACATGTACATTTCATGTATGTTTTGTAGCCTCTTGGATCGGAGCTAGACTCACCATCACGTTCAGAGCAACCAATAAAGTTAGAGCAACCTCTCATTTTTCTAAATTAACATCTATTTTTTTAATTACATGTATGGTTTTCAGCCTCCTAAATTGAATTTGGAATCACCATTACGTTCAAAGTAGTCAAGAAAGTTAGAGTAGCCTCTTGTTTTTCCAAAATCAGACATTGAAGGCCAGATTGAATTAGGCATAAATCAAGAATATTCAGTGAGCATCCTGACATGTTGCTAAAAATCAAGGCATTTTGAGGCAAAATAGACCACACCATTACATCCAAAAGGCCCCAAACCCCTATTTTCATATAAAATTTATCTATTTTCAAAAAAATTGACCTCAATTAATGTTTTCATCAAATGATGTCATGCTAACATTCAACACCTACATGCCTAACTGAGCATTTTTTTGGAGGTCATATCTTTGTTGAACACTCAGAATACTGAGAGGGGAGGGGGGTGAATCAGTATTCTACTAAACCATTTAAACATTAGCCATCCAATTACCAAAGCTTACTCAACTACAGTAATGAAAGAAAGCATGAAAACACCCACAACATCACATAACACATGAACACCAAGATTTTTACTTGGAAAACCCAAAATGGGAAAAACCATGGTGAGGGTTAGCTCACAATATATTATAACTTGTTATAGTATATTACATAAATACTCATTATAGGTGGAATCATTGTCCAAGTGGACTCATTGCCCACACAGAAAAAGATAGAAGAGAGAGGGGTGGCTCACAACCTATTTTGAACTATTATAAAAGCATCTATAATATACATGTCAATGAAGTACAATATATCAAACTTCGCACTAATCTGGATCAATACTCTACTCTGCTTTGCATTCACATAATTTTGATCTCAACATTCACAAATTATCTATGCTTTGATCAAATTTGCATCACACATTTCACAAACATATTATCTCTACCTCCAAAATACTGAAAATAATCCATCATATATATTAACATCAAGTGTAACATTCATTAGGTTAGCCTAATTGGATGTAACAGACAAAATTCAACTTATTTGCTCCAAACCTCATCATCCATAAAAAACACCTCAATTCAAATCTCAAAATACCTTAAGATAGGTCATCATGGACCTATAATAGATCCCTATAAAGACTCAACACATATTAATCCTTCACATACTCTTCAAACTTGTTAGGTTGGCACACCATAGGACCTAAACAAAAATTATTCAATTGTTCATCTAATTCACAATACGTGGATCTAAAATGTGGATCCTACTTGGAATTCACACTCATCTGACATCTTGCAACATAACTTCAACACTACAACATCAAAGACTCATTCACGGGGAAGTGTGGAATCTCCCACACCAACACATTGTACAGGAAATGACTGTATTATATTAGACAAAACTCTGTCATCCATATCTCCCAAATACATCACCAAAAATTATGAAATCTTGGATTTAGAATCTTCTAAAAATTATAAAAATTATGTTAGAATCATAGAGAAAAGTCTTCCTTTGTGGTGTGGTGTGGACCCAAAAATTGATACATTGTAACCCTAAATTGGTAATTCTGATAGTCATATTTTCATACCACTGAACTTTATGGACCAAATCTTCTTGTACAAATGACTTCCTCAACACCTCAAAACATGTTACAATTTAATAAAAATATTCCACAACAATGTTGACATCAATGAAAACATTGTAATCATTATGTACATTCTCCATGCTCATGTTTCCAACTAGCATCATCAATGACAATCTCCTCATACTTCCAACAATCTCCCCCTTTGTCATTGATAGAAACATGCCAAAAATTCTCTCCAAAACTCTCCCCCTTTGACATCAAGGAAAAAGGGTTCCTATATACATTGTTCTGATTCATTACTGGAACTCCCTCTCAATGATGTAGCCATATATGCACGTCTAGGGAAAAGAATTGACTCCCCCTGAGTCATGTACTAGAGAAAAAATATATTGAAACATATATACAAATATTTTTTAAAAAAATGTATAAAAACATGAAAGATGTGTCAACCAGAGGTGGTTGACACTTGTAACCTCTTTATTAGATCTTCCTAGGATAGCCTACCATCTTCCCATTCTTGCTTGGCCTCTGGAAGCATCCTGATATGAGTTTCAAACTCCAACAATAGTTCTTCTCCTTCTTTTGGTGAAGCAGGTACCAAATTCAACTTCTTTTCTTTGTGAGAACTTAGGATTGCTTTGGAAACCAACAAATAGATCCATCTCTTCTCCAAACTATAGTATGATAGTCTCTCTTTGTTCTTGCAACTAAAAAAACATCAAATGAAGTTCTTCAATTTTTCTCCTTGTGTCACCAGTGAGGTCCATAGCTGGGTCATATGTAGTGGAGGCAACATTAATCTGTGACTCAATGGAGTCCACTTCCTTCTTTATGTTTAGTATGGCTCCGGGCCACTTCATGTCATAATGATATAGTGCCTTTTCCTCACCAACACATGCTTCTACATCCTTTATCAATTTAGGAAATTTATTATGTGCAACAATACATTTCTTTGTCATCTTCATCATTCTTTTGACATTCATTCTCTTCTCTACTTCTTTCTTAGCCTTTTCCTTAATCCACATTCATATGACTTGAAGGAATCAATCAAAAGTTTGAGATTATCCATACCAGAGATAGATATGTCTATGCTTGTTTTGGGTATGATCTCATGTAATTCCTTCACTGCATCATCCATTAGTTCTCCACTCATTTGATGTGAATCAATTACCTCCTTTCTAGTGGATGTGTGGAACAAGTCTCCTAGTTGAAGCTTGTGGATAGGATAAATGTTGTTCAGGTTCACATTACCTTGATTCATTAGCAGTTGCAACAGTTATGAAGACACAACTAGCTAGAAACTAGGATGAACACTTAAGATACTTCTTAGAGAATCTCTAGAGGAGTCGAAACATTCACCATGATTCTTTGTCACCTCTGCAACCTTTCCTTTGTCATCTATTGTACCAAAGTATATCGATTTGTCTTTTTCATCTCCGGATGCATCTATATTTTTTTATTCTTCTTCTTTTTGTTAGAATTGAAGATTCAATGCACATCTCCAATGAAACACCTGCATGCAATTACCTATCACAATAGAGAAGATCAAAAGTGTGATTGTGATCAATAACTTGAGAATTTTATTGATACAAATAGCCTAGACAGTTTTACAAATGAATGTGCATGCTTATATAAGAAATGCAAAAGAAAACCCTACATGCGGATTTTCCAAGATAGAGGCAAGTGTACAAATCTCATGCAATGAGACAATTTGTCCTAAATTTAGTCCAATATAATAATAAGAGTCAAACTAAAGATTAAAAAGCAACTCCTAAGTTTAGCTTAAGTGAACTAAAGTAAAAAAACCTCCAATAATTAATTGATGATTAATTAATTATCATATAATGACTTGTTTACTCCAACACCCCCCACAAGATCAACTTAGAGAGAAACTAAACTACTGATAAAGGAAGCTAAATTATGGATGCATGATAGGTCCCGGATACAAGTCCTGATGAGATACCCATATACAAATAAATGAATCTCTCATAACTAGAGAAAAGGAGGAAACCTCATTGGAAAAACTCCTCTCCAAAAGTGAGAAAAATAAATGACTGTACTAATGCAAGAAGGATAGAAGGATGACTTAATTTGACCCCCAAGGACTATTTTTGTCATGCAAGTACAATAGATGTCCCCTTGATAGGAGAGAGAAAATAAAGATACAAATCCCCCCATAATGAAAGAGCTTTGATACAATGTTAGAATTGAATATTCAATCCACAACTCACATAAAACACCTGCATGCAATTACCTATCACAATAGAGAAGATAAAAAGCATGATTGTTCTCAATAACCTGAGAATTGTATTGATACAAATAACCTGGATAGTTTTACAAATGAATGTGCATGCTTATATAAGCAATGCACAAGTAAACCCTACATGTGGATTTGACAAGATAGAAACAAGTGTACAAATATCATGCAATGAGACAACTTGTCCTAAATTTAGTCCAGTCTAATAATAAGAATCAAACTAAAGATTAAGAAGCAACTCCTAAGTTTAGCTTAAGTGAACTAAAGTAAAAAAGACTCTAATAATGGGTTGATTATTAATTAATTATCAAATAATGACTTGTTTACTCCAACACTTTCTCATGCTCTTCTTCATCAAATTTCTATTCTTGTTCTTCACTTTTCTCTTTCCCAACCTTTTCTTCATCAATACCTTTATTTGCATTCACTTCCTCAATAGTGTCATCTATGTTTACCAGAGGATGAACTTCAATATTTTGTACCGAAGGTGTGGTTGTGACAGTTTCCTTCGCAATTTCTTCTTTGACCATTACGTCTTCTTTATTTACATTTGACATATCCTCCACTTCCAAAGGGGTGTTATCTGTTGCATCTTCTTCATGCATGTCCTATTCATTTTGAGCATCAATAGTGGGTACTTCTTCTATATTAAGCTCTAGAGAATTGGTGTCATCATTCATTTCTTTAGTCACCAGAGTTGGTCCTAGATTTTTCACAATCTCTTCATCTTTATTGTTGATCTCTTTTCTAATTCTTTCCACATCACTTTTGTCCTTTCCCATTAGGACTCAGATTCTCTACTTGGTTCTTATTTCTTTGTTGTATATAGTGACCAATGTGGCCTTGTAATTTTCTAAAAGTCTAACACTAGCTCATTCCAAGGCTTCATATTTTAGCCTTTCATGTTCCATTATTTCCTCTTCCCTTATTTTTAGTAAAATGTTGCATACATTATCAGGAATATCCTTTATGATGTTCTTCAAATCCACTTCAAGTACCATAATGTACTTGACAATAGCCTCAAGAATGGTGGCCTTGTCCACCTCATTAGATTCCTTGTATAATTATGTTGTTTCTTTCCATATATCATTCTATACTATGCTATTGAAAATTTCTTCTAACCTCATAGGAGAGTGAGGTATTACCGGATCATATTGCTTCCTTTCTTTGCTCTTTCTTGAAGTCTTCTTCACTTCAACAATATTCTTCTTCTCTAGAGAAGCCTTCTTGGCTTCTTTCTTCTTTTCCTTGATGTGAATTTTAAATGCTTCTTTCTCCTTCTCTATCTCCTCATCACTTTCAGTTTCTACAATGTCAATTCTTCTCTTCTTTGCAATAGCTTCACCTTGTGAAGCATCACTTTTCCTCTTTCGAACCAATTATGGTCCTTCTTCTAGATCTTCCTCCTCATCAACAACATTAATTCCAATGTATTTCTCTCTTGTTTATTTTTATTTCAATATTCTTTTAGCCAGGATAGTAGAAGGTACAATAGTAGTAGCTTTCTTCTTTTCTGCCTTGGTGGCATGCACAATCGGAGGGGATTTCTCCCTTGTTGGAGGACTAGTAGTGGGTTTTCTCTTTTCTCATGAAACATGTAAAGCCCTAGAGTAATTTTGTACAAATAGGGGAGTGGTAGCTATTCTACTTGATCTTTTGGAACTCTTGGAAGCTTCTCCAACAATGGCACAGTCACATTAAGAGGGTCCTCAAAGAGAAAAATCTAGACCATGCAGCAAGAGTTACATAAAAAAAGAAACATAGAATATGGAGGAAAGTGTAGATTCAAACGTTCTTATTATTTGGAAATTCAATTACAAACAACCAACAACATTTGGGCTTACAAGTTCGACTCACAGGCCTAATACAACATTTTCTACATACAATATTCAATATGCTCCTTAATGTGAGCGAAAATATTACTTATCAAATCCTATCTTCTAAATTCGATGCTTTCTAATGATTGATCACAATGTTTTATATCATGTCTTGAGTTTTGGAATCATCTGCGTTGGCCAAAGATCATTACAATCTCCAATGAAAGAAAATGTAATGTGTTCATGAATAAGTTGGCCTCAATTTTGTATTACTCCACGGTAAATGCATGAGATGAAGTGTGGACCTAAATTAAGGTCACAGACACTCCATAGAAAAATTTGAATATCATCATCATGATCTGAAAGATACGAGAAAGATCCACGAGCGATCCAACTAGTCGTTCGGTTTGAAATTATTCCAGTGCCAGTTCAAGAAACTGCCACATAATCCAGAAGCACTAATCTTGCCAAAAAATGATCCAATCGATCTAAAATCTTGGGATAAGGGAAATGAACATGTCCACAATGCACATATGGATCTGCAAGGTCTGGTGAGAAAATATGATGAAACACTGTATCTGCCAACATGAAATGAAAGAAGAACTGAAACAAAACAAATTGAAATGAAAATATTTTTGGTTGATGCAAGATTGCCAAGAACCAGGGATGCTCCTGCATCAGACATTCGGGGTTGATATAAAAGTGAGTCCCTCACTTTTTGGGGCTAGAGGAAAACCAAAATGGTCTACCTCATCCTGAGAAATCCAAGAAGAATCTTCCACTGGTCTGCCTTTCCACTTCATAAGATATTCTTTGTATTGTCTTCCACGCGTCTTCCTCCCATTTATGGTATCCAAAATCTCTTCTATCTCATCTAGTTGTTGCTTAGGAAATTGATTCTCTAGTTCTACTTTACTATCTTCACTAAATTCTACTTCATGATACTGATGTAGATCTACAATATTGAATATAGGTGATATGCCCACTCCATCTGGTAATTCTACTTCATATGCATTTCCTGAATCAAATTTCTTCAAAATATTACAAGGTCCAAACTTCCTCACCTTCAGCTTATTGTATGTGCCAACTAGAAATATTTCCTTCCTCAAATATACCATCACTTCATCCCCAACTTTGAACTCCTTATGTCTCCTCTTTTCATCTGCTTGCTCCTTATACTTCTGCTTAATGTCTTCTAATTGTTGTTTCACCTAAGTATGCACTTTCTACATATGTTCTGCAAACTCCTCTGCTACTGCACTCCTTTTATCTTCCTAACTGATGTCTTTTAATTATGATATACCTCTAGGATGAACTCCAGTAACAATCTCAAAGGGTGTATTTCCAGTACTCCTATTCACTGAATTATTGTAAGAAAAAATTGTTTGTTCCAAGACTAAATCCCAACTTTTAGTCTTCTCTCCAACCAAACATCTCAACAAATTTCCCAAATTCATTTTTACTACCTTTGTCTGTCCATCGATCTATGGGTGAAAAGTAGAATTGAACTTTAAGTCTATCTTCAACTTCTTC
The DNA here is from genome assembly GCA_007258455.2 of Sequoia sempervirens. NCBI lineage: Eukaryota > Viridiplantae > Streptophyta > Pinopsida > Cupressales > Cupressaceae > Sequoia > Sequoia sempervirens. The sequence continues at coordinate 727,154,391 of VDFB02193867.1, read as the reverse complement.
CAAAGTGTCCTCCAAAAGTAACCAACAAACTTCGTACCTCTATCTGAAACAATACTCCTAGGTAATCCATGCAATCTCACCACCTCCTTGAAAAACAAGTATGCTACATGTACTACATTTGTTTTCTTCTTACAAGGTATGAAATGTGCCATTTTAGAAAATCTATCCACTACCACAAATATGGAATCATTACCTCTCCGTGTCTTTGGAAATCCAAGTATGAAATCCATGTTGGTATCCTCCCAAGGTCTCTCTGGAACTGTCAAAGGTTTATACAGTCCAACATTCTGACTACTACCTTTTTCAATTTGAGAAACTCTACAACTCTGCACAAAATTCCTAGCATCCTTATGAATCTATGGCCAAAAGTAATTCTCACTCACCAATGCTATTGTCTTATCAATTCCAAAGTGTCCTGCTAATCCTCCAATATGTTTTTCTTTCACCAAGTTATCCCTCATTGAACTCTAGGGTATACACTACTGATTTCCTCTGAACAACATATCCTCCTAAATGAAATAATCCAACCACTGACTCCTATCCTCCAAGACTAGTTCTTTAAAAGATCTCCAAGGTTTTGCAAAATTTGGGTCTTCTTCATACAAGTTCTTCAATTCATCAAAGCCTAATACCTCCAATCTCATCTCTTTCAGTAAATTCCTTCTCCTACTCAAAGCATCAACAACTCTATTTGACCTTCTACTTCTATGCTTCAGAAAAAAAGTATATCTCTGCAAGAATTCCACCCATCTCATGTGTCTTTGATTCAACTTACCTTGTCTATTCAAATATTGCATTGCCTGATGATCCATATACAACACAAACTCCTTAGGCAACAAGTAATGTCTCCACTTCTTCAAGGCTTGAACTATGGCATAAAAATCTTGATCATACACTCAATATCTTCTCCTGGCATCATTCAATTTCTCATTGAAATAAGCTACTGGTTTTCCTTCTTGACTTAATACTGCTCCAATTGAATTTCCACTTGCATCACAGTCTACTTGAAATACCTTACTAAAGTCTAGTAAAGCCAACATAGGCTGCTCAGTCACTTTCTATTTTGACAACTGAAAACTCTGGTTTGCTCCAAATGTCCATCTAAAATCCTTCTTATCTCCTCTCATTGTTTATGTCATAGAACTACAAATAGAACTAAAATTCCTAATGAACTTTCGGTAGAAACTAGCCAATCCATGAAATGATCTTACCTCTCCAATTCTTTCTAGTGTAGGCCATTCAAAAAAATTTCTTACCTTCTCAGGATCCATCCTTAATCCATCCATAGATATCACAAATCCTAGATATACCAATTCTTCCTTCATGAAACTACACTTCTTAATGTTTATCAATAACTCCTCTTCTCTCAACCTCTACAAAACTTGTCTTCTATTCAACAAATGTTCTTCTCTAGTCTTACTAAAAATCAATATGTCATCCAAGTAAACAATCACAAACTTACCCAAGAATTTCTTCAATACCTCATTCATCAGCCTCATGAAAGTACTTGATGCATTTGTTAGTCCAAAAGGCATCACCAACCATTCATACATTCCTTCATTTGTCTTGAATGTTGTCTTCCACTCATCCGCTTCTCTGATTCTGATCTAATGATATCCACTCTTCAAATCTATCTTTGTAAAGTATTTAGCTTCACTCAAACAATCCATAATGTCATCCATCTGGGGCAAAGGAAATCTATACTTCATTGTGATCTTGTTTATGGCTCTAGAGTTTGTACACATCCTCCATTCTCCATCCTTCTTAGGTGCTAACACAACAGGTACTGCACAAGGACTTAAGCTTTCTTTGATCAAACCTTTCTTCAACAATTCTTACACTTGTCTATTCAATTCTTCATTCTCTGTAGGTTTCATCTAGTGTGTTGCTTTATTAGGAAAACTAGCTCCAAGAATCAGATCCATGCAATGACTAATACTCCTCATAGGTTGTAATCCATCAGGTACATAATCTGAAATGATCTCTTCATATTCTGTTAGCAAATCCTTTATCTCTTCTGGTTGTTCTTCTACATGCCTCAAGTGTTCAGTCTTCTTAGGAACCAAGGCATAGCACATGTTCTCATGTCTCAATCCATCTAGAAATCTCCTTCCATCAACCAAACAAATTCTTGCATTCATACAAACCTCAACAGTAGGAACATCTTCCAATAGTAACAAAGTCTACTTCATCCCATTAGCAGAAATGGTATACATATTCTTCTTTCCATCATGAATAGCCTATCTATCATACTACCAAGGTCTCCCCAACAAAATATGGCATACATCCATAGGCATGATATCACATAAAACTTCATCATGATAATTTCCTATCTTCAATTTCACCAAACATTGTTCACTTAGCAATACCTTATGCTCATCTTGAATCCATGCTATCTGGTTGGGCTTCATGTGTTTCAATCTTTCTAGCTTCAATTTGGTCACCATTTCTTCAGAAACTAGGTTCTCCAAGCTTCCACTATCGAAAATCACCTTGCAACATTTACTAGCTACCTTGCATCTGGTTTGAAACAAATTTTTTCTCTGCAATGGTTCCTGCTCCATCTCACTTGGACATAATACTCTTCTATTCACCAACACTTCTCCTTCTTCTGGTTTGTTAGATGATCCGACATGATCTTCCTCAACAAAGGTTGTTCTCCTATTATTCTCTTTCTACTTGTCTCTCCTTGATTACATTCGAATGCTCTAAGTCCTTCTCCACCATATTTAAAACAAGTTCTTTTGAATACCCTTTTCTCCTGTCCTTTATCATCCTTCGTATAACCTTCATTTTGGTAACCACCATATCTTCCTCTCCAGTAAGAGTTTCCATCATCTTTATGGTGTGAATTATCATGCTTACTAACTTCCTTATCTTTATTCTGATATGCAAAAGTTCCTCTTCCTCCTCTAGTAAAAATTCTTCCTCTCTGAAATCTTCCATCTCTTCCTCTCTGTCTCTTCTCATGTATTTTATTTAGCTTCTCTTTTTCTTTTAGGTCACATTGATATGCCTCCTCCACATTCAACAACTTGATCAAACTAATCTCATCTTGTATAGATGGCTTCAAACCATTCACATACCTAGCTACTTGTTCAACCTCATCCTCTGAATGTCTAGATCTGATATTCAACTTGTAGAACTAGTCAGTATACTCTGTCACACTCAACTCCTTCTACTTCAAATTTTGCAACTTCTGGAACAAACTAATTTGACAGTCTATAGGAATAAACTTTGTCTTTAACTTATTCACCATCCGATCCCATTATTTTATCTTCTCCTTTCCTCTTCTTTTTCTATCTGTCTACTAATATTCCCACCAAAGGGAGCCATGTGCTTTCAACTTAGTATTAGTGAATTTCACCTTCTTATCTTCAGCGGTACCTTCAAAATCAAAGTACTTCTCCATTTCTATTATCCAATAATGAAATTCATCCAAATCTAACTTACCATTATAATATGGTGGATTGAAATGTGGTATGGTATTTACTCTAGTTAGGGCTCTTATGAACCTATCTTCTCCATGATCCAAGCCAAGTTAGTCTTCTCTTTCCCTTTCTTCATGTACTTCTACCTCTTCATCAATCACATCATCAACTAGTTGACCTCTCCTCTGGGTCATTTCAACTGCATCGAATCTAGTAGCAATTCCCCTCAACATCTCCATCAAAGTTGGGTCTTCATTTCCATGTGCTCCATTTCCTCTAACATTTCTTCTTCCTACCATATTTACACAAGTCTTGTGCAGCTGCATGTCGAATCCTTAGTCCGCCACCCCACAACAAATATTCAACATGACTCTGCAAACTTTGACGATCTCTTATAGAATGAATCTCGCTCTGATACCAATCTAGAACAACCATGGTAGGAGGGTCCTCAAAGAGAACAATCTGGACCATGCAACAAGAGTTACACAATGAAAGAAACACAAAATATGGAGGAAAATGCATATTCAAACATTCTTATTATCTGGAAATTAAATTACAAACAACTAGTAACATTTGGGCTTACAAGTTTGGCTCACAAGCCTAATACAACATGTTCTACATACAATATTCAATATGCTCCTTAATGTGAGCGAAAATATTACTTATCAAATCCTATCTTCTAACTTCGTTGCTTTCTAATGATCAATCGCAGTGTTTTATATCATGTCTTGAGTTCTAGAATCACCCGTGTTAGCCAAAAATCATTACAATCTCCAATGAAATAAAATGTAACGTGCACATGAATAAATCAACATCAAATTTGAATTATTCCACAGTGAATTCATGAGATGAAGTTTGGACCTAAATTAAGGTTGGGGAAACTCTATAGAACAATTCGAATACCATCATCATGATCCGCGAGATACGGGAAAGATCCAAGAGCTATCCAACTAGCCATTAGGTTTGAAAATTATTCTTGAGCCGGTTCAAGAAACTACCACATAATCTGGAAGCACTAATCTTTCCGGAAAATGATCCAATCGATCTAAAATCATGGGATAAGGGAAATGAACATGTCCACGATGCACATATGGATCCACAAGGTCTGGTGAGAAAATATGATGAAACATTGAATCTACCAATTTGAACTGAAAGAAGAACTGAAACAAAACAAACTAAAATGAAAATATTATTGATTGATGCAAGATTTCCAAGAACCAGGGATGCTCCTACATCAAACAACCATGTCTAATATTGCTCTATTTAACATACTTTAATTATTCCTTAGAAATGCCACATTCTTAGGCATAGATGTGTACCATTGCATCAACATTTTTCCTCATAATAGGTTCCTTTTGCTTCATATGAAATTTCATTTATTTTTCCTCAAATGTCCCATACCTAGGCTTGGTTGTATCTTTAGGACTATTCAATAATACATCTATATAGCCAACTATCTCAACCTCTATTACTTCATATCCTAATTCTGGAACCCAAACCGTTCTTGGTTCCACTACCTCCATAATGCAATGATTTGTGGAAACTAGAAAAGTGATGTCATTTTTGTATTTCTCCACAATTTCCTTAGAAATATTTTGTATCTCATTCATTCTTCTTTGAAATACTAAAAAGAAAGCAGTAGGTGGATCATACTGTGTATTTGTGTCTCTTAGAATTCTCATGTAATCTATGATTTGGTGTGCCACAGGTCATCCTGTCGTCTAGTTGACCTTTCCAATTACTAGAACCTCCTTCAGAAAGTAGAAGAGAAAGCAAATAACCAGTGTTCCATATTTAAACACATTTCTTCTTCTTAATCTCTCTCAAAAATTTTATTAGTTGTTGCCTAAGAAACTCACAGAGGTCATAATCAACACCATTCTCAACCATATCCTGTGCCACATGAATTGTGGTGGTAGAAATTGAGTTATCTCGATTGGTGTAGTAGATTTTGTATTTGATGACCATGGCAGCTTACCTAATAGTAGGTTTTCTGATAGGATTTATAGTAAGGGATCTTTGATCAAAATTTTCACCTATTTTCTCCATCACAACCTTGTTTTTGAAAGATTTTAATATTGGAACCGGTCTAGTCAAGCAAAAACTAGTGATCTCTCTTATCACCTCCTTAGTAATCATATGTAACATATCAGTCTAGACAAATTGATCATGTATTCTACTCAATTCCATTCTAATTCATTTTTTATCATAGAAAAAGTTTAGGAACCATTCCCATACATCCAATTTCTTCTTGGATAGGGCTTTGTATTTTGGCTTCAAGGTGACATTTTCATCAACCAATTTATTTTCCCATACATCTCTAAATTCTCCAAGAGAGTGCTCATTCATATTTACATGAATGTATTCTCTAATGTCCACTATTTTTATGATTCCATACTAAATGTGTGAAAATGTGCTTAGAGGGTCATCTTCTATGGCCTTTGCAAGGTATCTCTTAAATTTCTGTTGGGGTTTCTCTGAAACTTCTACAAATTTTAGAGTAGACATTGAAAAATGTATTCAAACTAATTCAAAACACAAATTTTTGAAAGCTAGGGCACACAAATTTCAGAGTAGACATTGCAAAATGTATTCAAACTAATTACAACTTTGAGTTCTTCAAATTCTCTTTTTGATGCTCTATTCTCCTTCGAATGCTTTTCATGAAATGAATTTTCCTTAGGAAATTTTATTTTAAATCTTTTATTTGACCCAATTTAGTAATAAATGCTTCAACTCATAAAGCTAGAAACCCTAAAATTGTATGCACATTCACCTTTTGTAACTCCATAATCTTTCGCATTGCAATATTTTCTTTTGCATTTTTCACCAATGGATCTAGCATGTCGGTCTTCACCTCGTATCCTTGTTATCAAGTTGCAAGATGACTTTTCTGGTGGGGAAAAAAGATATGCATTAATGCTCCCCCTAAGCCATAGATCTTGGCTTAATTTTTGGAGAATCATCTGCACCAGAGGATGGTAAAAATTCTCCCTTTTTTTTAGAGGCCATATCTTAGTTGAACACTCAAAATAGTGAGAGGGGGGAAATCAGTATTCTATTAAACCATTTAAACATTAGCCATCCAATTACCAAAGATTACTTAATTTCAATAAGGAAAGAAATCATGAAAACACTCACAACATCACATAACACATGAACATCAAGATTTTTACATGGAAAACCCAAAAATGGGGAAAATTGCAGTGAGGGTTAACTCACAATATATTATAACCAGTTATAGTATATTACAAAAATGATCACTATAGGTGGACTCACTTCCTGCAGAGAAAAAGATAAAAGAGAGAGGGGTGGCTCACAACCTATTTTGAACTATTAAAAAATCATCTATAATATGCAAGAATACAATTCCAATGAAGTACAATATCAAACTTCACACTGATCTGGATCAATGCTCTGCTATGGTCTGCATTCACACAATTATGATTTAAACAGTCACAACTTATCTCTAATCTAATAAAATTTGCATTACACATTGCGCATATATCCTCTCTCTACATCCAAAATACCGATTTAACAATCCAACATATATATCGACATCAAGTGTAACATCAATTAGGTCGGCCTAATTGGATGTAACACACAAAATTTAACTTGTCGGCTTGAAACCTTATCATCTATAACACACACCTCAATTCAAATATCAAAATACCTTAAGATAGGTTGACATGAACCTATAATAGATCCCATATAAAGAATCAACACATGTTAATCCTCTGCATACTCATCAAATGTGTTAGGTTAGCAGACCATAGGACCTAAACAAAAATTCTTCAACTGTTCATCCAATTCACAATACATGGATCTCAAATGTCGATCCCACCTAAACTTCACTTTCATTTGACATTTGGAAACATAATTTCAACATCACAACATCAAAAAATCATTCACGGAGAAGTGCAAAATCTCCCACACCAACACAATATACAGGAAATGATTGTATTATACCAGATGAGAGTCTATCATCCATATCTCCAAAAATACTTCACCAAACAATATGAAATATTGGATTTAAAATCTTCTAACAACCACAAAATTTATGTTATACTCATAGAGAAAAATCTTTCTTTGCAGAGTGGTGCGGACCCAAAAATTGATACACTGTAACCTTGAACTGGTAGTACTCACAATTAGATTTTTATAGGACTAAACTTTTCAGACCCAATCTTCTTGTACAAATGACTTCCTCAAGACCTAAAAACATGTTAGAATTTAATCAAAATGGTCCACAATAATTTTGACATCAATGACAACACTATAATACATATACATTCTCTATGCTCATGTTGCCAACTAGCATCATCAATGACAATCTCCTCATACTTCCAACAACATTTTCACCAGAACATCAGATTTTTGCATTCAAATAGGTTTTGAAAAGCTAGTTCGGATCACTTCATTGTGCTAGATATTTTTTTACAGATTTTGTTGACTACTACCTATTTTTTCTAGTCAAAGCGAGATATTCCTCTTTTATGATTGTCGAGCCATAGATTGAACCCAGGAGCTCCAATTTTTTGAGTTCCAATAGGCATCGTAAAGGTATTGCAGTGTTCTACATAGTCATCCATGTAGATTTTTCAGATTTTTTACCAAAAGTAAAAAATTCAAACATCCATATTTTTGTACATTGGCTTATAATTTGGAACTATAAAATTTGGTGATCTTCTTTGTATAAGAGTGATACATTTGGTGTCTTGAACTATACTCTAGTAGTAATCATTTCATTGTAAACATACTACTTATAAAGTGTCAATATTTTGAGGGGGGTCTTTTGATTGATTATTTAGGGGGGCTATAAATGTAGATATTGAGGTCATTTGGCTTTAGAATATCTTGACTAAGTTCAAATTCACTCTTCCTCAACAATTTGTTATCTTCTGTGATAACCAGAGTGTTATTCAAATATCTACGAACCCGGTTCATCATCTGTGGACCAAGCACATTGAGATCCACATGCACTTCATTTGAGAATTAATATAGTAGTAGGTCCTTGACATGCGCTATTGTTTGAAAATAAAGCAGGTTGCAAATATCTTCACCAAACCTTTTACTAAGAGAAAATATCTCCACCTTGAAGAGATCTTAGGGGTGCAGTCTATCACTACTTTAGAGGGGGTCCCTTGACCTTCCTTCAACCTCTCATGGGGGAGCTTTTTTCCCACTGGGTTTTCTCCTTCTCTTCTTTCCTGGGGGGTTTTTGGCTTTTCTCATGGGTACTTGATCAAGCCTTGTTGTTGAGACCCATATTTCTACTTTTTGTAGGCTTTTCTCCTAAGTTGCACTTAAGGGGGTATTAGTGTAAAAGATTCCTTTTATACACTCACTTAAGCTTATTTAGTATGTTTTTATCTAGTTGCATTTATTTATTTAAGCAATTATTTTATTAGCTATTTACTTCATTTGCTCTAGATTTGGATAAACTTTCCTACTTTATTGGATAAGATTTCTTAGATAAATTTTCCTTCTTATATAATATTTCCTACTTTATTGCATACGCTAACTCTAGTTGAAGTCCATGCTTTATGTGAGATCCTGGGTTACTTCATGCATCGTCTTTCTCTATATAAAATAATGGATCTTTGTACATTTGTCATGTACTCCCATTTTCTATATAGAATACAGTTAATTGTAGCATATTATTTTTCTTTCATGCTTTCCTAATCTTTCATTGTATCTTGGATTTGTTTAATAGTAAATATTACACATTCCTTGCTCTTAGTCCTCTCAAGAGTGAATCATTTGATAGGTAATTCCCACCTTATTTTCAAATGCATTTTGTTTATGTTTTTATCTCATAGGAATGAGTTTTGAGTTGTGAATGTTAGTTCTGGAGGGCTTATTTAAGAATTTATTGCCATAGGTTTTTTCTTTGTCTTCTCATGGGAATGAGTCTTGAGGTATGAATGTTAGATCTAGAGGGATTATTTGAGGAGGGTAGAGGATGGTTTTGGGATGATTCCTTTGGTTTTGGAATGGATATTTGGGTTTGATCTTACTTAAATTTGAATGGATTACATCCTAGTTGGTGAATTGATTCACATTATATGTTTGATCTTTTTGTTGAACAGTTTGATGTTGCAAATAATTTTCTATTTAAGGTTTTATGGAGGAGATAGATCTAGCCATAGCTAGAACATGTAGAGGTGTTGGTGGAAGGTCATTTTGGATGGTTTTATTTGTAGGTTCTCACTAAATGGCCTTGTGCTTAGTGGTGAGGTTTGCATGGATCCATCAAGTTGAGGTTTGTATGAAGCTATTGTGATAATTTATTGTTATTATATTTCATTATTTTTTAAAATAACAATATGGAGTCTATTTAATCTCTTTCTCTTATGATGTTAAGAATTTGGGAGTGTTATGGAGACTACTAGTGAGAGTGTTGTGTTATATGTGTGGATTGGTAAATGAACTGTGACAATAAAAAATAACAACAAGAAACCCAATCAAAATCAAATCAAATCACTCAATGAAGGATACAAAAATTGCATAAACAAATAAAGAAAACTTGTAATTTAATCACATTATACAATCACCTTTCTTAACTCGACTATCCTTCAATTTCACCTTGAAGAATCGTAGTGTATTTGCTCTCAAAATTTTGTACAAAGCACATATAATAATAATGTGCACTAAAAGTATGTAGATTTATAAAGGACCAGATTAGATGAATGAAGGTTGTATTTATAGACTATGTTTGATATCGATCAATGGTTGAGATTAAATAAATAGATCAATGGATGAGAATGCTTGAGAGAAATTGATTGATAGATCTAAGGATTTAAATGATTCCATGATTTGAGTGAAATTACTGTATGGAGTAGTGAAGTGGAATTGATTGATTAGCGAAGTAAGAGTCACTCTAAGTTAGACTAAATAGATTGGATAAAAGACCGTTCAAATTGAAAAGTGGACTAGAAGTGAGTGTTAGTTAACTGTTGAGGTGGAAAGTGCATGAAGAATTAATAAAATAATTAAACAAATAAATTATTTAGTTCATGTCTACATGGAGAAAAATAAATAAAATAATAATTTTATTTATTTTTAGAAGATAATTTATGGAGAAATAATTAGATTAATTAAATAACTTAATTATTAAGATTTAGAAGAGATTAATTGAATTTGATATAATTAGAAATTATTTAATTAATATAGGAGGAAATGATAGATTAATGAATTAAATTAAATAATTATGAATTATTTAATTAAAGTAGCATTGAAGATAAATTTTGAGTAGAAATAATTAAATAATGAAATTATTTAATTAAAATCAAAAGAAGAATTGATGAGAAATGATGATAGAATGTGTTAACCATTTTTAGGTGTCTACATTTTACCCCCCATTGAGACAATTTTTTACAACATTGTTTCAAAGAAAGTGTAAAATATTTTGTGATGACATGCCCTAGTTTTCCCCTATGGATGAAGTAATGGAGGTAGGATGCCCCCTCAAGGGGATGGTGAGAAAATAATTTTTTTAGGTTGAACTCTTGAAAAGGGCTGGATAGATTCTGTGGAGGTGAAGAAAATGGTAAAATATGATGAGAAAGGCTAGAAGGACTTAATGATGGGTTTCAAGATGAATGGGGGAAGAGGAGGGTTCATAATGGGAAGAACTAAGGTTTGGATGACTATAAGTAGAAGGTTTTGGGGTCTAATGTCCTCATTTTCACTCCTATTGTTCATAGATATTCAAAGCTCATGAGCACTTGAGAGTGAAGCAATTGATGTGATGGAAAACATTCTAGTAGCAGATCAATGCATTGAGTAAGTTTAGACATATGTGCGGCCAACTGGTGCACCCCTTGCGTTATGTACCTATCTCTCCCATTTTGTTTTTTGTGTTAAGTGCATTTATTAGGCCTAAAAAGATAGCTCAATCAATTGCAAACTAGAAATTGGTTCAATGCAATCAATGCTAAAATTGGCACAAATGATGCAAATTGATGTAATTGATGCTTGAATTAACACAAATGATATTTTTTGGCACATGTTTTTCATAAGCTCACAATTGATTATGGTAGTCGCAAATGAATTAAAGCCACAATTGACACCAAAAATGGCATGATTGACAACTAGTTCACATATGATTGGGTAAACAATGCAATTCAAAATTGTGCTACAAATGATATGACAAATGATGAAATTGAAAATCAAGTCATTGGGCAAAGTAAAAGTATGTATGTTATATTTTTATTGTAAATCTTTAAAAATGTGACTAACACAGTGCACATTATGGTTGTAGGATGTCCTAGAGCCATTGATTTTATGGTTGACACATCTAGAGGCACTCATGCTGAGGTGGCAACTGATAGATGATGGGCATACATTCCTAGGAGCAATAGGGTAATTTCATATTACCTATATGCTCGAGATTGAAGGATAATAAGATAATGATGGAATTTTTAGCAAAGAGATGGTATAGTGAGTGAAGGGTATTCCTATTTTTGATTAGCGAGACAACAATCACGTTTGAGGATGTCTGGAGAAATTTGATCCATAGTGTGCATGTTGTGTACAAAACAGATACTAGGGAGAGTGCTTTGGGATGAGTGTTCTTGATATAGGATCCCAGTATTGAGGACTATGAGATCAAGTTGAGGTATTTGATGGATCATTTCAACCTCTATTAGTTGTGATGGCAACAACGATATGTGGAGTATTAGTTCCATATAGGAGAGCCCAGAGGTTTCCTATTGGCTATGGTAGAGTGATGGAGAGGATTCTGGATGAGGGAATCACCTATGTATGGGGTACTTGTGTGTTGGTGACATTATATCATTAGTTACATTAGGTGGCTTATAGGTTTGGGGCCAGTATAGGCTATTGCATAACTCTACTAGACATTTTGGCATGGGCGCACATCGCTATTGCTAGATCTATAGCTGGTAGGGCATGAGCACTAGGTCTACCCTATTCTTGGTGTTATGATCTAACATTGTTACCCAACATAATATGGGTGATGTGTCATGCTAGAGATGAACATTTTATGATCTGGTGTCATTAATTTCAATACCATTGAGATAGTTTGAGGCATGGTCTAATAATGTGGAGCACCCACCATATTGTAGGTGGACAAATTTGATTGGTTGGACTATACACATCATAAAGTTATATCTACCAGAGTGGGTAATTTGGCAGCTCAAGTAGAGATAAGATTTCCCAGTTGGGGAGACAATATATGTGAGGTCCTAATGAGAGATCCCTCATTAGGGCCCCATGATCAACCTAGGAATAACCATTGATGAATTTGAGGGGATAGTACCTATACAATGAGATCTATGATTGAATGTGGTGAATGTAGGGACCACTCTTGATTATGACACTTGGTGGGTTGGTCAAAGGATGAATTGGATAATAGATCCAACATGAGGGGTGGTGAGGTGAGGGGGAGATGGAGAGAAGAGAGGCAAGAGAGTGCACCAATGAGTTGATAAGGGGGTGACAAAGGAGGAGGAGGATGAGATGGTGTCAACAAAAGAGGAGGAGAATGTGATGGAGGAAGGGGAAGAGGAGATGGTGGAGATGAAGGAGGAGGAGGAGGATGAGGAGGAGATGGTGGAGTAGGTGGAGACAAAGGAGGTGATGATGATGGTGGGGAAGGTGTAACATTAGTAGTTTTGCAACTAGTAGTGCAATAACTAATGGTGCATCTAGTGGGGGAGATGGAGGATAGGTAGCCCTCCTATAGGAATAGGTGGTGAGCCTATATGTACAACTAGATAGGGATGTAGGCATTATTGGCCAAAATGACAATAAGGTAGGATAAAACGATGATCATTTATCATAGGTTAGAGAAGTTCCTACTCAAGGTTAAGGACATTGTACATGGATCTACAATAGAAATGATTGTTGAGATTACTCAGTTGATCCAAGAGGCCTTGTATTATAAATCCGTATATGAGAGTTTGGTTCCCTTGAATGTTGAGCTCTTGGTTTTACATGCAACATATCATAGAGATCTAGGTCTCAAATATTGGTTAGTGAGGGGGTGATAGACCCACCACCACCTTGATTGTTGTAGGGATAGGGTGATGATTAGGGTCATACAGGGTCAAAAAGATAGACAAGGGTAGGACCATTAGGGTATCAACAACCAAAACCTACTCATTCTTAGGGAGAGAATTCACTATAAACCCTCTTATACAGATGACTTTTTTATAGAAACACTTCCATTTCTCCCTATGAGTTGATTATATTTGTATTATGACTCATGAGCCCATGTACAAACATGTTTTATTGATGTATCATGACCCATTATTTTTTGAGATATATGATAAGAGATTCTATTTTTTTTGGTGGTGACATCTATGCATGATATGTGATGCATTGTGGTTTCTATATGATGATGCATGTATTATACTATGCATTCTATGTGATAGTTTTTTATTCATATGATGCAATGTTATGATTATAATCTATTTTCATGTATGCATGATATTTATGCATGTGACGATATCTATATGAGATGTAATACTATGATTTGATGATGGATTATGCTATCATATGAATTTTTGGACTTAACATGTTTATGTATGTAGGATATGTGTAGATGCTATGGATGAGCTATTTTTTCTTTTGTTTGTATAGTGATACATATATGATTATGGGATAGTATGGTAGAAGACAATGTAGGATGATGATGGTTATTGATCAATATCACGTACTGAAATGTGTAATGGATTAGATGAAATATATAGGTATGAGATAGATAGATGATGGATATGAGATTGATAGATATTGAAACAATGAAAAATGTTGTCCTATGTCCTAAATTCAAAGAATCTAGGATGTGAGGGAATTTTTTCCAAGTTTCATTAAAGAGGGAGATCAACAAGGTGAATAGATTGAATATAAACCATGAAAGTGAGTCAATCAGACCTGTATATCCTTCTTTTGAGCCTTAGACATAGATTGGAAATGATTTGAAATGATTAACCTAGTTGAATTATATGACCTAATATGATAAATGTAATATTTTGGAAGCACAAAAAATGAAACAATGAATTACAGGTAGATCTGAGAAGTACTGGAGATTGTGCACCTGTGATAAAAAGTTGGATCTAATGTACAAAGGAGGAAAAATATGCCTAGAAAATATGGGTCCTTGATAGAGGGCCTTGAAACTAATTATGGGGTCCTCTACTGCTAGATCAGAGCTTCTGATTCCCAGTTGTAGAGTTGTCAGAATGTCATTAGGCAATTTTGTAATCATGTTTCCGTGGCTTGACAACTTTTAGGGATTTGAATACAACAATTGAAAAATTTCCTTCAATCCTCTTCAAACCTATAATCTGCACATTCACAAAAAATAGGAAATGTTGGGCCATTTAGGGGCTTGCTTCAATCAAACCCCATGTAAGTGTTTCCACTTCCATAATGGCAATGTCATTGATATAAATGATAATTGAAAGGAAGGAATGATGAAACCACAAAATTTTGTAACTCACCACCCTTCAATGGCTTCCTTGAAGGACTGAACACATGCACATAACTTCAAGGATTTTCCTCCTGCTTGTTTGAATGCTTTAATGCTTTGGAGACCTACAAAAAGGGTTAGCTTTCACAAAACATGAACTTGAACTCACATAAACTTTGACATGATGTTGGATCTTGAATTGTTGTTGCAATGCTCTAAAATTATTCTCTTGAATTTCTCTTGACAATAGTAATTTCTCTTGAGTGCTTGTTCTTGTTGTTAGATTTTAAATGATAAAATAACTAGGTATTTATGTGCAATTGTGTTAATTTTTCAAAAATTAGATTCCAAACACCGACACTTGAAATTTGAATTTTGGATGTTAAAATGCCACCAACAACATATTAAAAATTGGTCCCTAGCAAGATAGGGGGACCCATACACCCATGGGTGTATGGGTCCTGACCCTATTTTCTAGGACATTTAGTGTCAGGATCAAAAAATTAATTGATTTAATTTATTCAGTGCTTGCAATCCTTTGGAAAACAATAAAAATAGGCTTTGGAATGCATAATTGAGGAAATTAGGAGCTTAATTAGGTCCAATAAATTGAGGGTGGACAAAACATAATGTGAAATTGTTAAGGGTGACAATTTTTGACACTACATTTATCTCCCACTTTAGTGAGAGTATGAACTTATGCTCAAACTCACACTAAAGTAGATAAATATATGTTAAGATGGGTTTAGATGTTAAGAGATGGGATGATAAAGGATCAAGGGAGATGGCCAAGCCCCAAAGATCTAATATCCCATGGAAAACCAACATAGGCACAAAGGAACACACACATGTATGATATGCAACAAGACAACATACACTAACATACAATGTAAACATGAAATTTAAAAGACGGTATGTACTAACAAGTTGTTGAAACATAGAAAAATAGGGTTTCTCCAAAATGGATGGGAAATGTGGGTATGCACTTATCTTTATACTTTCATTAGGAAAAATAGATCCCATAGGATAATATTGAATTTCAATCCTTACGTGAGTCAACCTTAAGGAAGATCTTGTTGTTTTCCTTATGATTGAGGATGGGGTAAATCAATCTAAAATGCACTTTTGGGAGATAAATGAAAAATACTAAATGAATCCAATTATGAAATGTAAAACTTGAATCATCAATTTGGAACCTTAAACTAACATAATCAACAAACTTGTGACAAGTTTGATATGAGTAAGAATTTATGCACCTGTCACCAAAAGTCTCCACTGAATGTTCTCTTGGGACAAATTTTCCCTAAGGTGAATGAGTCTTTGTAGGGATTTTCTGGTCAACTTTCGAGGTCCTCTAGAATTGGATCTAAGATTCTGTTTCCCCCAAGTTTCGTTTTCATAAAGTCAAAAATAAATTTGAGATCCGAGTTTCCGTGGCTTGACAACATTGATGACAACTTTGACAACTTTGAAAAATGTCACTTTTGATCCAATTTCAACCCTTCACCTGCAAACACAAAGAGAGGGATTTTGTTTTTTTTGGTGAATGTGGATTTTCCTTGGTCAAGCCTCATATTGGTAATTAAACCTTGAAATGAAATGAAATATGAATGGTAGGGATGATGAGTGAACAATGCTATGTTGTAACTCACCAAACCCTTGAATGGAGATCCTTAGAGGACTGAAATCTAACACATCTCTCCAAGGCCTTGATCTAGCATGAATGGATTGATTGGATGCTTGATTTGATAACTTGAATCTTGATTT
This sequence comes from Sequoia sempervirens, assembly GCA_007258455.2. NCBI lineage: Eukaryota > Viridiplantae > Streptophyta > Pinopsida > Cupressales > Cupressaceae > Sequoia > Sequoia sempervirens. The sequence continues at coordinate 727,137,753 of VDFB02193867.1, read as the reverse complement.
GGATTCTTGAAACCTACATCACAATGTTAGCTCCAAAAACATGCATGAAAACACATAATTATTGACATCATGATAGGATCTTGAATGCTATTGTAGACAACTGAAAAATATACTCTTTAATGCTCCTGACAATAATATTTTCTCATGTGAAAGTTTCCCTCTTTCTAGATGGTTTGAATTGATGAAAAGACTAGGTATTTATAGGTATTTTTCTAATTTCTTGACAATTAAAACTCAAAATTTGATAATTGTAAATTGAATTTGAATCATAAAAATTCTGCCAAAAACATATTAAAAATTGAGGTCCTAAACTTGAGGAGGACCTAAATCTAGGACACTCTAATTCTAAGGCAATTTAATTAATATTTGCAATTGTTTAATACAAGTTTCCATTTTAGAAAAGAGACTTAATTAGGGTTTTAAATGCATAATTGGGCCAATTAGAGGCTTAATTAAGTCCAATTTAATTAAGGGACCCAAACATAGTGTGAAAATGCAAAGGAGTACATTTTTCTACACTACAATTGTATTATGCTAGGATCCGTACAAAAAGGAATTCATGACTCACACAATAACAAAGTCCAATATTTTCTAGGTGAATCATAAACTGGAAGACACACGGGCTAGTGAGAATCAATTTTTACTAGGTGAGCCCCCAAGATAGGGTGAGAAACACACTAGGTCTACCCACAATGGGGTGGCAAAAAATTAGAAACACACAAGGTCTAGTGAGGACCTCTTTTCACTAGGTTCAAGTACTCACAACAACTATACCAAGAGTTATACTCCCTGATAACTTCGATAAGGTGCCAAAAAATGATCAAAATTCTATGCTAATGCTACACTAAGTTCAACTCCCATGAACAAAGTGAAGTAAATAAAATGTCAATGTCAACACACCACTAAGTCCAACCTCTATGAACAAAGTGAAGTAAAATAATGCCAATGTATGCCCCCACTTTAAAGAAATTGCAAAACACCATGTTATGAGAAATTAATTTAAAGTAGATTTTATTTTATAAATTCCATGTCACAAGAGATCACAAGAACTTATTTCAAAATCCCTATGCCAATGATATGTTTCCAAATAAAGCTACATCATGAGAATGGGTTTCCCCCAAAATGCAATGTGGAAAACAACATAGAAAATAATGTTGAGGGATCCACGATTCCAGGGTCAATATATGTATTTTCTATAGTGATATAATAAAGCTGGGAACTGATATCATTCCCCAAATACTAGTGGAACAATGAACACAAAGGAGGAATGACACATAGAGATAGAAGAAAAAGAAACTTTTGGGTCAACATGGAAGAGACCTAAATGTCTCAACACTTTGCATCGTACCCAAAAGGAAAACATGAGACATCAATAAAAGACAAAGTTTATGACATATAGAAGAATAAAGATACAAATAGAGTAATATCATGAAAGGTTTGTTTCCTTTGTATCCTTGTGCCAATGGAGCAACAAGGGCCATCCAAAGATAACTCACTAACATGGGAGATCACATCACATGCAAGAAAACACAAAGAACACATGAAATAAACATAAAGACACACCAAGCAAAACAACATGGGAGATTACATCACATGCAAGAAAAAACAAAGAACACATGAAATAAACATAAAGGAGTATTGCACATGCAAGCCAACTTAAAGCAGGTCGTTTGTATCCCAATATTTCTCCATATATGGAAGGTAAATAACTAGCCAAAGGGACTATAGCGAATGTTGTACTAGGAGTATCTTTGGGTGCAACACATGGTGGGTCACTCTCATTAGGAGGATCATCATGGTTTCCCCCATCTAAATTAATTTGATTTGAAAATAAAATATTAAGCTCCGCCTCATCAATTTTAGAAATTTCCTCATCATCCAAATTAATCACAATAGGAGGATTTTTTACAATTGTTGTTGAATTTTCTTGTTTCATCTTTTGTTTTGGTTCCATTAATTTTTTTGATGAAATTTGTATTTCTTCTTGTGCTATTTCCATAGGTGTTGGGTTATCATGCATTGTTTAGTTATTTTCTTCCAATTGATGAGTGATAGCACGAAGCCTAAGCCTACACTCTTTAGAATTTCAATTTCTTTTTGCATAGTTTTCAAGTTGTGAAGGTGTACTAAGTGAGTTTTTCAACCATCAGTTTCTTTTCTTCCTTTGAGGGAGGAACTGAAGGAACCACTAGGGGTTGGAAAACCATTGTCTCTTTGGGTTTATATACTTGTTTTATCTTTCTAGGAACAAAATGAATCATGTGATTGTCTCTTGGTCTCTTATAAGAGATGGGTGGAGGTATTTTAGAATATTTACCCAGATTACTTGGAATGGTTTTTGGTTCAAGCATAGGTTCATCCATAACGGGCGGGGAAGGAACAAGCATGGGCCTATCATTCTCAGGAATATTGCTAATAGATAACTCTACTATGTGCTTTGACTTGAACTTTTGGTATAAATTGAAAAAGAAATCTTCATGAGGCTTTATAGGTTCCATAGGTTGAGGCAAAAAGAAATCCAATGAGAAATTTCCATGAGAAGACAAAGGATAAAACCCACTATGATGCACTATAAATATCTCATTTTCAAAGGGGAACTTTATGCACTTGTGAATAATCAATGTAATGACATTCATGGAGAATAGCCATGGGTAGCCTAGCTTCACATGAAATTGGTCTGATGATGGGATGATGGAGAATGATACATCTTATTGCTTTGGTCCAACTTTAAGTAAAAGAGTGATGGAACCTATCTTAGGGCGAGAAAAACCATCATGTGTTTTTATCCATGCTTTCAATTTTTCATAAGAATCTTGATAAAGCTCTTGCAAAAAAAAGAATTCATTAGTGATCACATTCTCCACACATGTGGGATCAATGAGTATTCCTTGTGTAGGTTTTTCATTGATATGACCAACACTGTAGAGATGAACATCAAACGCATGTCTAAGTACATCATTATTAGTGAAAGAAATTTTGGGTAATATGGTGGTTTGGCCCTTACAAGGTCAAACATCTACAAAACCAACCATTTTTTATATACCATCCTCATTATTATTGTAATCATTGTTCATGTCATGAGTCGTATCAATATTCATCTCATCATTGTTGACATCACAAGCTTGCACAAAGCTGGTTAAATGATTAGGCATTGGATTGATAAATATTTACAAATTTTGATTAGGCAGGGTGATGAAATTATTTCCTTTATCATTAACACCCCCCATTTGAATGTGATTAGAATCAATGAGGTCTTGAACTTGGTGTTTAAGATGCATGCATAATTCTGTATCATTTCCATTTGTGTGGTGATATTGAAAAAAGGAACTTGGATTGAAACTTGGAGGTATGAGTTTGGTTGTGTCCATAGGTCTAATTAGAGGCAAGTGGATTAAGTTCTTACTCAAAATTTGCAACATGATTGAATGGAGGGAATCAGGTAACAAGGTAAATTTTCTATCTTGTGCTCTAAATTTATATGGAGTTGAACTTATGACAAAGACTTGAGTTTCAACATGGTTAGTTGTTTGAGATGGATTTATCTTTATAAAGTTCTTATTTTTCTTCTTGAATGGTTGATAGTTGTTGTGAGGTATGGATTCATAATCTTCAGCATGAGTCGATGAAGATGATTCTTCATACTAACTAATCAAATTTTGATAGTCACAATGAGTCATACACAAATGTATGAAAGATGGAAATTTCATTAATAAGATTATATCCCTTATGTTAGATTGAAAGTTTTCAATAAATACTCTTTGGATATCCACATCAGAAAGAGTAAGATTGATCTGTGATAAAAGCAACTAATAGCGGCTTATGAACTATGCAACCTTTTCACCTTACCTTTGCTTGCATTGCAATAAATCTAGTAGGGAAAATTTAGGGCCAATTTTGACTTGGAAATGGTTAAGGAAAGCATAAAAAATCTCATTAAATGAGTGAATTGAATTATTTGGCAATGAACAAAACCATTCCAAGCCCGTGTCTGTCAATGACCTAGGGAAAAGTTTAGCCAAGAGCTTATCCTAGAAAATTAAGTCACTACACATGGGGGTATATGTTGATATGTGATTGCTAGGGTCACCTTTACCATTATACTTGTGAAATAAGGGTACCTTTATGTTTTGTGGAATTTGTGCATTTAATATTTCAAGTGAAAATGGGCTCTTTTTAATGTACTGTAATGGTTGTCCATTTTGGTTTTGGTTCATAGTTGATATTTGTTGTTGAAGTGATGCCATATTTTGCAAAGGTTGGTTTATGATATAATCATTGCTTGACATATTTTTGGAAAGAACTGAACATGGTGGAAGTGTGTATGTGTTAGGTGGACGACTATGTTGCAAATTTATGAGTGGGGATGAAATTTGAGCTGTGACATGTGAAGATCCAAAACCATAAGGGTTTTCAGTGGAGAGACCTATTTTTGGATTTATACCCATGCTTTGTTGTGTCATTGAAGCAATAGTTGGATTGGTGTATGTAAGAATAGAGGCTATAGTTGTAGGGGGAGAGACTTGACTTCCTCCTTGACTTTGAGTGTATCCCAAAGCTTGAGCGCAATTAGCCATGGTGGGTAAATTATTATCAGCTATATGGGCTAGGCTACACAAAACCTCTAATCCATGAGCATCACTAATAATTTCCTCATGTTCTCTATCATAGGGATGATAAAGACCAACTAGAGATTCACTGCTCACATAGTCTTGGAGTCCTTCTAAGTCATTGTCCAATTTTTGCAATTTTTCTTTGTGAACATGGGAAACCATAGTCTCAACATGATGCAAACTATGCCACATTATTTTTTAAATTTATGAATTTTTTATGATGCAAAATAATGCTATGCAAACCCTAGATCTAGGATGATTGAATGCAATTTTTAGAAGGTTTATGATGTTAACAGGTCAGGCTCACCAAAATGAAATAATGAAAAATGTTGTCTTATTTCCTAAATGCAAAGAATCTCAGATGCAAGGGCCTTTTTCTAAGTTTCATTAAAGAGGGAGATCAACAAGGTGAGTAGATTGACTATAAACCATAAATGTGAGTCAATCAAACCTAGATCTACTTCTTTTGAGCCTTAGAAATAGATTGGAAATGATTAACCTGGTTGAACTATACAACCTAATATGACAAATGCAATAATATGGAAGCATGTAGATTGAAATAGTGAATTGCAGGCAGATTTGAGAAGTACTAGAGATTGTGCACCTGTGATAAAGAGTTGGATTTGACATGCAAATGAAAAAAATGCCTAGGGGAATATGGGTCCCTAATAGAGGGCCTTGAAACTAATTTTGGGGTCCTTTGGTGCTATATTTGAGCTTTTGCATCTCGGTTGCAGAGTTATTAGAATTTCATTAGGTAATTCTATAATGGTGTTTCGATGGCTTGACAACTTTTAGGGCTTTGAATGCAACAATTGAAAATTTTCCTTCAATCCATCTTCAATACTCTTCAAACCTATAATTTGTACATTCACAAAGAGAAGAAATTTTGTTCCATTTAGGGGATTTCCTCTATCAAGCCCTATGTAAGCTTTTCCACTTCCACAATGAAAATGCTAATGATATAAATGATAATTTAAAGGAAGGAATGATGAAACCATAAAATGCTGAAACTCACCACCCTCCAATGGCTTCCTTGAAGGATTGAATTCATTCCGATCACTTCAAGGATTTGAATATTTCTTGTTTGAATGCTTGAATGCTTTGGAGACCAACAACATGGGTTATCCTTTACAACACATGAACATGAACACACATAAACTTTGACATGATGTTGGATCTTGAATTGCTGCTATAATGCTCTGAAATGCTGCTCTTGACTTGCTCTTGACAATAGTATTTTCTCTTGAATGCTTGTTCTTGTTATTAGATTTAAAATGATAAAATAACTAGGTATTTTATATGCAATTGTGCTAATTTCCCAAAAATTAGATTCCAAAATCCGACACTTGAAATTTGAATTTTGAATGTTAAAATGTCGCCAACAACATATTAAAAATTGGACCTTGACAAGATGGGGGAACCATACGCCCATGGGTGTATGGGTCCTAGCCCTATCTACCACTACATTTAGTGTCAGGATCAAAACATTAATTATTTTCATTTATTCAATGCTTGCAATCCTTCATAAAATGGTAAAAATAGTCTTTGGAATACATAATTTAGGAAATTAGGAGCTTAAAATTAAGGGGGGACAAAACATAATGTGAAATTCTGAAGGGTTGCAATTTTTGACACTACAAATATTATGCTTTTTTTTTGTTTTTATCATCATAGAGTGTTTTATTATGGAAAATAGATATATATACACCAAGGTATGAAAAACCAAGATGAATTTGGTATCCTTTGCATGGACCTTGACTCTACAAACAAAAAGGATTGTCCTCATTCATACCAAACATAATAGAACCTTGGAAAAAAATGTGAAGGAAATGATCTTAAAACACAATAGTCCTAGTACACAAAGGTAGTTACATGAAATTATATGCAAAGGACGTTTGTTAATGCTAGAATCCATTCCTACACACATAAAGAATGTGTCTGCCCTGGAAATGCAACAAGAACATTCCACAAACACATCATTTGAAACCAATGACCCTACCTCATTC
>VDFB02193867.1:727106585-727121495 GCA_007258455.2 Sequoia sempervirens | reverse complement strand
TAAAATTTGACCTCCTGATTACTAAAATTTGACATGCTTATTACTAAAATTTGACTAAGTCTGAAATTTTTTAGATCTTCCAAAAACTAGAATTTGCATTATAACTCCTATAGATCTAAAACCACTCTCAAACATCTTACCTATATACATGAAATATAACTTAAAGTATAAGAAATTAAACGTCCATATGTAAATTTCAACTTATACTTAAATGTTTATTTCATGTATATAGTTTCCCTGAAAGATAACAAACTCACATTATGGCTTGGTAATGACAGATCTATTGGAATCGAGGAACACTAAGAGGGGGGTTGAATTAGTGTTCTACAATTTTTAACTTTATTAATATGATCCTTAAAGTACTCATAACATTCAACCAAAATAAAGATGCATGAACATAAGATAAATAACCACAACATCGTAACACAAGGATTTTTACGTGGAAACCCTGTTAGGGGAAAAACCATGGTGGAGGTTAATCCACAATATTGTCTGAGTATATTCAAAAGGAAATTTTACAAAATGGGAATGCACTTGCATTTAGGCACACTGCCTAGAGCTCATTGCTAAGAAAAAAATTGAAAGGCTCACTGCCTTACAAAATTTTGGATTACTTCCAAAGGATTTGAACTAAGAAAGTAGCATTTACAAATGCCTGATTATAGTTCCGGTTAGGCTCATCAATCGAATTTTGGACCTTCTGACTGATTTTGCTCTTCTACTCTATTTTTCTTCAACTCACATCAAAATCTTTAATGCACAGGTGAAACTGTTCATAATCGCTCTATTGACCTTCTAACATTCACAACATAGATCAAATCACTTCGAACATACACCAAAATGATATAATTGATCACTTATATATATCCACTACCAAGGATTTAATCGCTTCATGTTCGCTTCAACAAAATAAGAAATATTTACAAACTGTCAGCTCAAATCATGCATAATATTCAATACACATCCACAACATTTGACCACAACATAGTGAAAACCCAAATAAAAATGGTTGAACACAAAAATACTTAAACAATAACTCATATATCCACGACATGCTACATTCACCAAGTTGGCCTTCATACATTGATGAATAAAAAAATTAGTCAACCGGATCTTCTAACTTACACTCAAATTGATATGAGGCACCAAGATTTATAGATAACATAGATCACACATTGAAAAATCCTCCCTGAGATCCACAACACAAAATATAATAGAAAATTTGCATATGAATCGAAGAAGACAAATCTACTGAATGCTTTGTTCTAACTTAATAGATAATCACTGATCTTCAATCTTTCTATCGGTATGATCAAATGATGATGTGTGGATCGACTTACTGATAAGGATTTCCATCAATGACAACACCAAAAAACATGTGTAGTGTCTCTTTCCAACAATCTCCCCCTTTGACATTGATGGCAACACTTAGTGAAAAATGACTAAGTGTCATATTAGTACCAACATAAATACAATGCCAACCAAAACTCCAAAAAGATCTTCATCCATAGCTCAAAACTACAACTCCCCCTTAGATGAATATACATTTTTCACTGTTCTATTCTCCCCCTTTGAAATCAATGGAAAAGATGGAGAATTCACATACAAAACTTTATAAACAAACAAAAACTTCAAACTTCATATGTACAAAGTCGTTTCAACAACTTACACAAACTTGAAAATATCTACAAAATTGGTCTTCAACAGGTTCAAGCTTGTGTCCCAACCCTTCTTGAGATTCTCCATAATAGTCATGTGACCATAGAATAAATAAGATTGCATCTCTGCAGATACAAGGTTCACTGGATCACTGACTGCCATAACAACTTGTGCTTGCTTCAATGCATTCAACATAGTTTCCATCTTTGGACCAATTAGGCCTCTAAGTTCACAAGCTCTTTCCACAACTCTATCATTATCATGCTTCAAACTCTTTATCTTGTCAAGTAGGGATATAACTTGACCTTCTTGCTTTCCAACAGAAACAGTTAAAGGATCAAAGGCATCAGAAATAACAGCTAACTGTTCCTCATGATCCTTAGTCTTCTTCTCATTGTCCTTAGTAAGTTTAGACAAATACAAAGATGACTTATAGATCTTTCCACCTTCAAATAGTGCACATTGAACATTCCTCACATAGGTAGCTAACATAGATTTATCATTAGCTATCATTCCTTTCAACCTACTGAACCTTTTATCATCAAATTCCTTTTGTACCTTGACCAAAGCTAACTTCTCAAGTGACTCAAAATGAGTACTTACATATTTAATAAGCTTTTTTAGCTCACCAGAGGAAGAACCAGATGGATCCTTAACATGAGTAGGCATGATCTTCTCTAGAATACCAGATGCAAGAGTCAATAACTCATTATTCTCAATGTGAGACTTCAAAATTTCTTCCCTAGCCTTAGCCTGTGCAAATGATGCAACTTTGATTTTCTAAATTGGGGACAAAGTAGACAAATGAATAGGACCTTCTCCCAGTTCAAGGTCAAATTCTTCCTGTTGCACTTCCAGAATATTCTTCACTGCCTCTGCAGTGTCTCTTGCTTACACATGAACTTCCTTAACTTCAGCCTTTTTTACCGCAACCACTATTTCCTTAGCTACATATTTTTTTTTGTCTTTTGGAATTTCACCTTCTTCAGTTGATATCTCCTTTTCTTCAAAATTTCATATAGTTCCTTAGGCCACTGTGCCATTATGTTAACAAGAGCCATATTAAAATTGTTCAAATACTTTATTGTAGCCTCCTCAAGAACTCTTTGACAAACACTATCAAAGGTACCATACACTTCACATAGGGGCTTAAGATTACCATCCTTGATTATGTCTTTCTTAATTTCCTCTATAGACATACCTAGTTTATCATTTTTCACCTTCTTCTTTGCTTTCTCTTTTTCATTGGAGGGATTGTCCTTAGTGACTGTTGTTGCTTGGGTGCCCATATGCTTTATTTCTCTAACTTCTTCATCAGATTTTGTCTCTTCATCTTCTGAAACAGTTGCATACACTCTTGTGCTCTTATCCTTCTTTCTCTTACTAGATGCCTTAAATTGAGATTTTACAGGGGCTAACTTGTTTGCATGATCAGATAGGGGTGTAGAGCTCCTTGTTGATCTAGTTCAAGTAGAGGATATTGTCAGACTAGCAGATTTAGTTCTAGCAGGCTATTTTTTGACTTCAGCTTGTTCTCTATTTCTTTTGGCTTCTCTCATAGCTTCTGTAGATATACCCATGGTCTCTGCAAAGACTTGCACTTCTTTCCTTACTCTCTGGACTATCATTGGTTTCTTCAACTACTCATGGACTTGCATATCCTTCTCTGCATATGTTCCAAACCCCTCTTCAAATGGATCCAAAGGCTTACTCAACAAATGTTGTGCATATAGTTCCAAGATTCTCTCCTCAACTTCATAGCCCATTGGCATAATCCAGACCATTCTAGGATCTGAGGCTTCCATCAAGCATTGATCAATGTCAACCATAAAAAAAATTGTGTCCTTGTACTTCTCCACAATAGAAGTAGGAATTTTTTCTCTTGCTTGCATCTCATTTTGAAAGTTCTTGAAATATCCCCAGATAACAATTTTTCTTGTCTTACTATCACCAATTCCATACAAGATATCTCTAATCTGAACAACTACTAGCTTATCACTTTGCCAATGCACTTTCCCAACTCCCAGAACTTCATTTATGAAATAAAAGGACATAAACAACAACATATTACCATATTTAAAGGAATTATTCTTGTCTTTCTTAGTGATCTTACCGAGATTCTCCATAAAGCTAACTTTGAAGCAACTCACATAAATCATACTCTGCATTCTCCTTCACCATCTGATATGCTGCATATACAACTATACCAGATATAGAATTTTCTCAACTGGAATGATATATCTTGTAACCAATGATCATTGAGGAAAATTTCACATCCACATCAGTGATGTTATCAATTGTCATCGCTATCCTATCAAATATTGAACTAGTTGCATCAGTGACTGTCTGATTCTTCAGGGACTTCAAGATCGGCAATCCACTAGAGGAATTTAAACTTGTAATAGTGCTTATGGCTTCTTTTGTAATCTTGAAATGCCGATTTAACCACATAAATTTAGCATGAACTTGACTCAAGATATACTAGACCCATTCACTTTCATCAAACACATGGAATTTCACAATTTGCGTGAATTTCTTCTCCTCTAGGATTTTGAATTCGAGCTTAGTACAAAAATCCTCTCCAACAATGTGATTGGAATACAAATTTAGCAACTGCGAGCTCCCTAATTCCTCAATATTAGCATGAATGTATGCTCTAATGTCTTCAATATGCAAGACGTCATATGAAACAGACAAAAATGCACCTAAGGGATCAATCTCAATAGATTTGAAAGGATGCCACTTAAATTTTGGACGAGGTCTATCCTTGACTTCAACTACAAATGGAGTAGCCATTTTCACAAATTCATAGGTTTACAAGTTTTCCTGATAAATACCATTTTTCCATATTAGGGTTTGATCTTCAAATCGCCTTCACACTTGAATCCTCCCAAGTTTCACTAAAGTTTGCTTCAGAGCTCTCCAAACTTATTTTTCTCAAAATACAAAGTGACAAATTAAGGATAGAAATGACCTTTTATCATTCATGCACCTAACCTTTTTGATGTAATAATTTTTTTTCCCTAACTCATCAGGATACCCTGTTTCCATAGACTATGAGAGATAACTACTCTCTCCAACTATTCAACAACATTTGTAGATCATCAGTGCAATCACTGCACTCATGCACATCCCAGTGTCAATTACTAGTAGGGGATTTGAAGGATTTTCTTAACAGATCCCCCTAGGCCAGAGGCCTTAATCTAATTCCTGAAGGAATTACTAGAAGCTGATTTTGGTGCTGGATCATTTCCTGCAACAGAGGGAATCTTCTTGACCCATCTCTTCTTCATCTACTTCCTGATCTGATCAGTAGTGACTTTCCCTTTTCCTTTTTCATCCTTCTGCATGTTTCTTCTTTGATTTACCAGACCTCTTCTACAAAATCTAGCAACATGACCCATTTTGTTGCAATTGTAGCACACCACATTTTTTTTTCTAGACCAGTTGTTCCATTGATTTTCTCTTGATCTGCACTGGTTAGCAATATGTACAAATCTATTTCATGTATAACATCTAACATCCCTATAAAATTTGTTCATCATGTTTATGCATTCATTTGACTTATGACCATACTTGTTACAATTAAAGCACTGACTAGAGATTGATGGACCACTTGAATTCATTCTACTTCTACATTGAGCCACCATATAACCAAATTTATTGCAAACATAATAGTTACTATTAAACTTTTGGGCATTAGGTTGTCTTACCAGATACCTTTTAGGTTGATTCATCTGATTTCCTTGTTTAAATATCCTTTGTCTAGATCCAAAACCTTCTCCTTTCTCATATCCAAGACCTTGCTTGTCACCATCAATCCTCTAACTTTTAATCAGTTCATCAAGCTTGGATGAGCTAACTTGAACTTCTCCTTGAATTCATTTTTTGTAGCAAGTTCATCTCTAAGATCATCAATCTGCTTTTCAAGCTCTTCTTCATTATGTTTGGATTGTTCTAACTCAAGTTCCAACTGAATGAATCCATCAGTAATTCAGTTGAATTCTTCAGATTTCTCTTTCAAGGATTGAGCAATATTTTCTTCATTCCTCTTCCTGTCTTCAATCTCCTTGGTCATCCTCATCATAATAGATTTCATCTCATGCTTCAGAATTGCATTATCCTTGGCAAACTTTTCACATTGTTCTATCTTTTCCTTCAGGGCTTGACTTAGTTGTCCATCTACAATGTATTTACTATCTTCCTGCTTGATCTAATCACAAAGTCCCCTTCTATTTTCCCTAGACTTACTAATTTTTTCTTTCAATGACTCAATGAATCTCTCAACATTCATGAGATTTTCTTCAATTCCCAGAATTCATATTTTGACTAATCAAGATCATCTAGAGCCACCATAAGTTATTGAAGACTGCTTGAATCCATTGAAACACTTTCCAAGATCTTCCCCAAGCTTTTAAACTTCTTCCGAGGAACTGATCTCTGATACCAATTGTTGGAATCGATGAACACTGAGAGGGGGGTGAATCAATGTTCTGCAATTTTTAACTTTTTTAATCTAATCCTTAAAGTACTGATAACATTAAAAAAAATAAAGATGCATGAACATAAGAAAAATAACCACAACACCATAACACAAGGATTTTTATGTGCAAACCCTACTAGGGGAAAAACCATGGTGGAGGTCAATCCACAATATTGTGAGTATACTCAAAAGGAAAGTTTACAAAATGGGAATGCACTTGCATTCAGACACACTGCCTAGAGCTCACTGCCTTACAAAAGTTTGGATTACTTCCAAAGGCTTTGAACTGAGAAAGTGGCATCTACAAATGCCTGATTATAGTTTCGGTTAGGCTCATCAATCAAATTCTGGACCTTCTGATTGATTCTGCTCTTCTGCTCTATTATGCTTCAACTCACATCAAAATCCTTAATGCATAAGTCAAACTATGCATAATCACTCTACTAACCTTCTGACATTCACAATATACATCAACTCACTTCGAACATACACCAAAATGATATAATCGATTACTTATATATATCTGCTACAAAGGATTTAATCGCTTCATTTCGGCTTCAACAAAATAAGAAATATTTACAAACTATCAGCTCAAATCATGCATAATATTCAATGTGCATCCACAAAAGTCAGCCACAACATAGTGAAGACCCAAATAAAAATTCTCGAACATAAAAATACATAAACAATAACTCCTCACATATTCGCGACACGCTACATTCACCAATCGGCCTTCATATACTGATGAACAAAAAATTAGTCAACCAGATCTTCTAACTTACACTCAAATTGATATGAGGCACCAAGATTTATAGATAACACAGATCACACATCAAAAAATCCTCCCTAAGATCCACAACAAAAAATAATAACAGAAAATTTGCATATGAATCGAAGAACAAAAATTTGTCGGATGCTCTGTTCTAGCTTAACAAATAATCACTGATCTTCAATATGTCTGTTGATATGATCAAATGAGGACATGCGGATTGACTTACTGAAAATGGTTACCATTAATGAATACACCATAAAACATGTGCAATGTCTCTTTCCAACACGATCCTAGGCACGATCATTACCAAGCCATAACATGAGCGCGTTTTACTATAACGCGCTCACATTTTCGCTATTTCGAGATGAAAAAGTAAATTTGTCACAAATTGGCTACCCGTCTTCATGCACCTGCTCTATTATGGTTTGTGATATGTGGGTTCTTTTATTATGGATAATGTACAATGGTTTCATGGTGGCCCTAAATTTTTTCCCTTTGATATTGACTCCAAAGATCCAATCCAGACACTAGATTCCCCCAATTAGGTATATGAATACTTTAATATGGGATGGGTATTATGAAGTTTATTATGACATAAGGTGAAATGGGATAACACTAAATATTGATAATTATCAAGTCATGATATGGGTGCTAGGTATATGAAAGGAATTTATTATGGATGAAGTGGATTAATTACTAATAGATGGTGGATAGTGGCTTACTACACATGGTGCTTGTAAAAAAAAATCACTATGGTACTGTAATTCTGTAAATTACACCCCATGAAATTTAACATTATATATGCCTTCCACTTTAGATAAATTAAAGTAAATATGCTTTCTCTCAACCTAAAACCATCTCTTTCCATCTGGAATTCCAAACATATCGAGTATCGAGTCTGATTTTTACACGGACCTATGTATGTCGTGACGAAGTCTGTGAGTCGTGCTAGCATCCCACAAAAATCCATCATTAAGTTGAACATTGAGATGTTAAATTTGTCATGTTTTGGTATTGTAATTCCTTTTCCAACTTCCAACCTTGTTAGGAGTTGCTTGGGAAAATCGTTTGAACCAAAAAGTCCCTCTTTCTTGGTGATGATTGATTCATTATTCAACACATTCAATCTTTCTCACTTGGAAGATACACAACTCTCTTCTTTCCTCATTCTCCATCATTCTACAACACCTCTCTCATTCACAACATTCTCCATAATCTTCCAAAAAAACTCTTCTATAACTTTCAGAGTAAAATACATTGTTGCAAGAATGATCTCACCTTGCAAAGAGGCCATTATCATCTTGGAGTTTATCATTACTTTTTCACTACACCAACAAGCTACATAGATTATGTGTGGTAACCATTCAAGTCTTCTCATTCAAGTATGTTATCTTTATTTTTTAGCATATTGTTCTCTTTAGCATTTCACATTGATTTTCATTATCTCGTCTAAGGTCGGTTGTGGAGGTGGAAACACCAATATAGGGGTTTAACCGAGGAAAAATCATATACAACCACCCAAACCTTTATCTTTGATCTTTTGTGTGTAGGTGCAGGTGGAAGAGCTACTTGAAGGAAGATCGAGTGTGATCAAATACTTTCGGTAATTTCTTCAACCTCTCCTTTTCATTTTCATCTAATTTTCACTTAGCATCTTCATTTTTGTCATTTCATGTTCATTGATATTTAGCACCCCTTTCATGCCTAAAATCCTGTGTAAAGTACTGCTACACATATGCTTTGCATTGTTTGTCATTGATGTCAACACTCATTTTGATGCTTGTGTCCACTTATTTTGGGTTGTTATTGATGCTTACATTTATATTTTGATGTACACTATGATGTGCAAATAGTGATGATATTGATGTTCATGGTTGGATGTCATGCCCTGTTTACTATCAATCAAAGTAGTGTTGAGTATGATGTATGCTCTCTCATGTTGTTCTTTAGGAAGTATGTGTTGCTACAAGGAAGTTTTGGTCTCTCGATGTTAGTGAAAGGTTTTGTTACAAGAGTTTGCTTTGAAGACTGCTTGGTAGAATGCTCGACATTCCTCTGCCTTTGAGGATATGGTCTTGTAGTTTTAGATACAATGCTTTTGTTTTGTGGATGTTGCACTTTTATCTTTTCAAGTCACCAATGTTATCGAGGATGTTTCTAGTAATTGCAGTGAGTTGGTAGTTTTGTTGCTTGTCAATACTAGTTTAGAAAATGATCAACATTTCTTCATATTTATCCACATTTTTGTTGCTTCTTCTACAACTTGGTGGATGTTTCGTTATTGTTTGTGCAATGTCTCATTTCAACTTTCATGCGATGGAATTTATGGAAAGTTGGTCTATTAATGTTTTATCTCATTTCTATGTCTTCTAGGATTCTAGGATGATGTGTTATGTTTTTGTTTGGTTTATAGTGGTTGTTTTTGGCATGACAATGTGAAAGAAGTATATGGAAGTACTATTTGATGTTTATGGAATGTCTCCTTGTGATCCACACATCAATGGTTGATATCTTTTGTGTTACATATTGTTTGAGTTGGTTTTCTAGGTTTAATTTATGGTTGCTTGGTTGTTAGGGCTTGTTATCTTTCTTGCACTTATTCTTGGGGGTCTATGCTAGAAATTGAGGTTGTGTTAAGATGAGTTTGGGTCTTTCCTTATCCTATTAAGAATTGCATTGTGTGAATTACTTTGGAAGATGTGTTTTTTATCCGTCTGGTAATGTGCTACACATTTCTTCTACACATTTTGTTGTTGTCAACTTGGGATGTTGTGTGCCAGCGTGTGTGATGTTTGGGATCACATTGGAATATGTGATAAGTTTTTTTTGGTTCTTTCTATCTCTTGGATAGGACCACTTTCACCTCAATTATGTTTTGTGGCTGACTTGTTGAGGTCATTGTGTATCTCTTGTTTTGGCCGACCTAATTGGTGTTTTGAGATGTTGTGGAGGATATAAATGGAAGAAAAAAATGGTTGTAAAGGGAGAGAGTGGGATAAGGAAGATAATCTAATGTGATTTGAGTATGAAGTGTGCAGTGTTAGTATGATGGAGTAATTGTGCAAAAGAGGGATTGCAACTCCAACATATGTTAGATGCTTCTTTTATAGCAGTTCATGTTCAGGTTTTCATTATAATCTAGGAGATAGTGAGTCTTCCTAGTAGGTCTTTGTATCTTTGCCTAGGTTCGTGTGCCTCAGCCTATAAGTCATTTGTATCATTCCCTAAGGTTGTGTGCCTTAGTCTGCAAGTCCTTCAGGGAGCAATGTGCTTCCTTGTGTAGTGAGCCTTAAAAACAAATCATAATTTTGTAAGAAATGAGCTTCATATTTTGTTATATTTCTCACTATGGCTTTGTAAGAGTTGAAGATTAGCTCAACACCTAAGACCACCTGCAAACACAATGAAAACCCTCTACAAGAGAGTATGCAAGAATATGAGCTTTCTTGATATTAAGACCTATCAAAATGATCATGAGGTATGAAGTATGTTACATATGAGTACAAAGACCTTCCTTATATAGGCAAGGTGAGGAATAGGATTGAACATGATTGTGACATGTTTCTTAATCATATGGCATGAGATGACTAACAAACTAACTATCTAGGAATCATGTAATAAAGCTAGATAAGATAAAATTTCTATAAAAGCAAACTAAGACTTAGAAAGAATCTTATATCCTGTAATGTAAAGTTAACATGTGAATAAGTCCCCTAATTACCTATTGAGATAAATTACTAGGTACAAAACTTTATATTCACACCAACACCCCCCATTAAGTGAAACTTAGGGAGAATATTATTATGCAAATTATGAAAAAAAGATGCAAAGATGGGTCCTGACTACAAGGACATTTTAGGTACCCATATACAAATTCAAATAAATCTTTCGCAAATGGAGAAAAGGAGAAAACCCAGTTGGATAAAGCTCCTCTCCAAAAGAGAGAAAAAAAAAATCATGTGAGGAAGGATGGAGGACTCCATGATACCCACAAGTACACCATATGTCACATATATACATTACAAAATCCCCTCCATAAGAGGGAAATAAAGAGACTACATAGCCCCCCATAATGAAGTAGCTCTAAAACCACTGAAGAATGTCTAAAGACAAAAGATAATCAAATGCCTACAAACAATATATCTCCCATTGAAAATAAAAATATCCAATGGCTGATGTTGAAGAAACTTCATCTCCATGATGAAGCAAGAGGGAAGTAGCCTCAAGAATGAAATCTATGAAGATGGATCAAGAGCATCTAAAGATGTCTCAACAAAATTAGGTGTTACCCCAATCAAGGAAGAAGAAAAAGAATGTGAAGAATCAAGAGAAACCTCCAAAGATGAATGATCGAAATGGAGAGAAACCCCCTCAAACAAGTCCTCCAAATCTGATATAACTATCATGAGACCATCCTACAAATGTAAATATGGAAAACCAAAAGTATCCTACTTGATGAGGGCCACATTGCCCAAAATCCATAGAAATCAAAACAACAGATATCGACATAGAAGATGTGAGACAGAAAAATGACTCACTTTCAATTATTTTCAGAAAATGGAATTTCAGATTCAAAGCTTACATGATGTAGCCTCATGGGCTTGATTCGTTTAAAGAAAATCAACTTTGAAAAGAAAATCTACTATTTGGAGCCACAACCTACACTATCAGAGCCACCTTCTATAACCCCCACTTAACTCTTTTTATTTTACCCAATAACCACCTTGGAATGTTCTAGAAAGTACAAAGATCCCTTTTGTTTCGGCGCCAAAAGTCCCGTCATTTGATTTCTATCCTAGAAAGAATTTTTTATGAAATTCACTTTTTAGAGGACCAACTTCGCGGGGCCATAACTTTTGATTCAGGTGTCCAATTTTCTATTATTGCATATCGTTGGAAAGCTCTCGACAAGCTCTACAACACATTAGCCTACCATACCTCGGTTCAGCTAGTTTTTGAGTTGTTTTGGGGCCTCTAAAGTTTTATATTTGAATTTGAAGTTGCATTGAAGAAATTTATCGGGACAAAAAATTTAATTTCTCCCAAACTATGCAAGGTATTGAGGTGATTCTTTTGTGACCAGAAATGTCTTTCAACTTTTCTCCTTGGGGTAAATTTTCATGTCCATATGAGCCCATTTAGGCCGACTTACTAAAGATGGTAAGTTCCCAAATTTCACTATTTTTGATGCCTGACAATCTTATACCCCTTAAGTGCCATCATGTGACTAAAAAAAACTAAAAAAAATAAAGAATTTTTTTTTTGGGTGATGCAAGATTGCCCTACACTGTTGGATGCTCCTGCATCAGTCACCCAGGGTAATTTGAAAAGTGACCCTATCACTTCCCAAGAGTTAGAGGGAAACCATGATGATTAACCTTAGCCTCAGATAACCATGATGAATCTTCAATAGGCCTTCCTCTCCATTTCACCAAGTACTTTGCATATTGTCTGCTTATCGTGCTTCTACTCACACGGCTATCCAAGATTTCTTTTATCTCTTCCTTCTTTGAAGTAGGTGCTAGAATTTTCAATTGTTCATTTATCGACCCCTCCTCTATATCACCTTCATGATACTCTGTCAAATCAACAATTTTGAACCCAAGAGAAATGTTTATTCCACTAGGAAACTCTACCTCATAAGCACTTCCTGCATCATGCTTCTTCAAGATCTTACATGGTCCAAACTTCTTCATCTTTAACTTGTTGTATGTACCAACTAGAAACATTTCCTTTCGCAAATGAACCATGACTTCACCTCCTACCTGGAACTCCTTATACCTCCTTATATTGTGAGTTCATCTTATTGATATGTTTCTTCACCTCTTCATGCAAATTCTTTAGGTGCTCAGCAAAATCTTCAGCCTCAACACTACTCTTCTCTCCCTTACCCATCTTTCTTAGTTCAGAAGCAGTTCTTGGACTACTCCCATAAAAAATCTGGAATGGTGATTTACCAGTGCTCGTGTTGATAGAATTATTATAAGCAAATTCTTCCTGTGGTATAATCAAATCCCATCCCTTAGGCTTATCTCTTACTAAGCATCTAAGCAAGTTACCCAAACTCCTATTCACCACCTCTATTTGTCCATCAGTCTGTGGATGGTGTGTAGAATTGAACTTCAAATTTGTCTTCAACTTCTTCCATAATGTCCTTCAGAAGTAACCAATAAATTTGGTATCTTTGTTTCAAACTATACTCTTTGGTAGACCTTGTAGTCTCACCACCTCTATGAAAAACAAATCTGCAACATGAACAACATCACTAGTCTTATGACACAGAATGAAATGTGCCATCTTTGAAAATCTATCCACCACCACAAATATGGAATGATTCCCTCTTTGTGTTGTTGGAAATCCAAGAACAAAATCCATTCTAATATCCTCCCATTCCTCTCAAGTACAGGTAATGGTTGATACAATCCAGTATTTTTAGTTGTTCCTTTTTCCATCTGACATACTCAACAACTTTGTACAAAAAATTTCACATCTTGTTGTAACTATGGCTAATAATAATTCTCTTTGACAAGAGCAATGGTCTTATCTCGAGACCAAAATTTCCAACGAATCCTCCACTATGCATCTCCTTGATTAGATTATCTCTCATAGAACTCCTTGGAATGCACAATTGGCTTCCTCTAAACAACATCCCATCTTGAATTAAGAAATCCAACCATCTTGTCTTATCCAATGTAATAGGTTCCAAGCAAGCCTTCCAAGCTTCTACAAAGTCTGGATGTTTTGGGGACAAACTCTTGAGTTCATTAAACCCAAAAACCTCTATATTCATTTCTATCAACAAATTTTTACTTCTACTCAAAGCATCTGCAACTTTGTTTTGTTGGAAAAATATGTCTCAATCCAACAGGCTGAAACCTCTATTGGAGCCAAGTCTGTGTGACATCTGCTATGTCTGGCCAATGAATAGATTTTAGCCTTATGTTTTGTACAGGTCATTGTGACCTTGCAGAAGTCTTGCCGGATGGTTACACATTGGAGTCTTCGGTGTGACATGTGTTCAGTGTTACCTCTTACCGCGTAGAGATCTCTGGCCGACAGGCCATACATATCACTTATTGGGGAGACCCTTGACCAAAAGGCATAGCTCGGGAATAAGTCCCAACAACAATGGAAGGTCTCACCAATGGGGATACATCGGGGGCTTCGGGGTGACTTGAATAGTCAAGAAGAAGTTTTAGCGACCAATGCAGAGTCTCGCCAATGATGAGGGGTCTTCGGTATAACTCTTGGCGAACGGTGGTCTCGAGGTAACTTGGAGATTGCGGTAAGAACTCTCAGCGAGAGTGGTAAGTCTTGCCGACCGTTCAATGCTCGATGTAACATAAAGATCTCAGAGTAAACTCTCAGTGAAGGACGATAGTCTTGGCGACTGTTGATGGCTTCAGAGTAACATAAGAGATCTCAGTGAAACCTCTTGGTGACAGTTGAATGTCTTAGTGATAGATGGGTGCCGATGGAAATGCTAATGTTTCAGTATGAAGTCCTAGCAAGAGCGGTATGCCTTACCGATAGAATGACTCTTCGGTGTGACTTTGAATATTGATATGTGGTCTCACCAAAGAGTGATAGTCTTGCCGAAAGGAAAAATGAAGTCGTTGTGACTTGTGAATAGTGATATAACCTCTTGCCGATGGAAACGACTCTTGGTGATATCTAATGCTGACTGTGTTGGCATCGGGGAGACACGGTCAGTGTCTCACTAATATGTCGACACAAATTAAAGCCCTTTGATCGTTTGAATTTCCTATGTGGCATCTCGTGGACCAATCAGAGGAGCCGAATGGGAACCGCTAGTAGATGGACTGTTGTGGCCATTACTGAGAGGAAGCTCAGATAGGGGTGACATGGTTATACTCTGTGGTTGCAGATTGTAACTTGTTTGATGGATCGATGGATTGTTGTGTGATTGTATAATCAGTAAATGAATTCTATTATGTGAAGTCTGTAACTTGAAGATTCCTGTACAAGATTGATC
>VDFB02193867.1:727058315-727104091 GCA_007258455.2 Sequoia sempervirens | reverse complement strand
ATTTGAGTATGAAGTGTGCAGTGTTAGTATGATGGAGTAATTGTGCAAAAAAGGGATTGCAATTCCAACATATGTTAGATGCTTCTGTTATAGCAGTTCATGTTCATGTTTTCATTATAATCTAGGAGATAGTGAGTCATCCTAGTAGGTATTTGTATCTTTCCCTAGGGTCATGTGCCTTAGCCTATAAGTCATTTGTATCATTCCCTAAGGTTGTGTGCCTTAGTCTGCAAGTCCTTCAGGGAGCAATATGCTTCCTTGGGTAGTGAGCCTTAAAAACAAATCATAATTTTGTAAGCAATGAGCTTCATATTTTGTTATATTTCTCACTATGGCTTTGTAAGAGTTGAAGATTAGCTCAACACCTAAGACCACTTGCAAACACAATGAAAACCCTCTACAAGAGAGTATGCAAGAATATGAGCTTTCTTGATATTAAGACCTATCAAAATAATCATGAGGTATGAAGTATGTTACATATGAGTACAAAGACCTTCCTTATATAGGCAAGGTGAGTAATAGGATTGAACATGATTGTGACATGTTTCCTAATCCTATGGCATGAGATGACTAACAAACTAACTATCTAGGAATCATGTAATAAAGCTAGATAAGATAAACTTTCTAGAAAAGAAAACTAAGACTTAGAAAGAGTCTTATATCTTGTAAAGTAAACTTAACATGTGAATAAGTCCCCTAATTACCTATTGAGATAAATTACTAGGTACAAAACTTTATATTCACACCAACACCCCCCATTAGGTGAAACTTAGGGAGAATATTATTATGCAAATTATGAAAAAAAGATGCAAAAATGGGTCTTGACTACAAGGCCATTTTAGGTACCCATCTACAAATCCAAATAAATCTCTCACAAATGGAGAAAAGGAGAAAACCCAGTGGGATGAAGCTCCTCTCCAAAAGAGAGAAAAAAAAATCATGTGAGGAAGGATGGAGGACTCCATGATACCCACAAGTACACCATCTGTCACATATATACATTACAAAATCCCCTCCATAAGAGGGAAATAAAGAGACTAGATAGCCCCCCATAATGAAGTATCTCTAAAACCACTGAAGAATGTCTAAAGACAAAAGATAATCAAATGCCTACAAACAATATATCTCCCATTGCAAATAAAAATATCCAATGGTTGATGTTGAAGAAACTTCATCTCCATGATGAAGCAAGAGGGAAGTAGCCTCAATAATGAAATCTCTGAAGATGGATCAAGAGCATCTAAAGATGTCTCAACAAAATCAGGTGTTACCCCAATCAAGGAAGAAGAAAAAGAATGTGAAGAATCAAGAGAAACCTCCAAAGATGAATCATTGAAATGGAGAGAAACCCCCTCAAACAAGTCCTCCAAATCTGATATGACTATCATGAAACCATCCTACAAATGTAAATATGGAAAGCCAAAAGTATCCTACTTGATGAGGGCCACATCGCCCAAAATCCATAGAAATCAAAACAATAGATACCGACATAGAAGATGCGAGACAGAAAAATGACTCACTTTCAATTATTTTCAGAAAATGGAATTTTAGATTCAAAGCTTACATGATGTAGCCTCATGGGCTTGATTCATTTAAACAAAATCAACTTTGAAAAGAAAATATACTATTTGGAGCCACAACATACACTATCAGGGCCACCTTCTATAACCCTCACTTAACTCTTTTTATTTTACCCAATAACCACCTTGGAATGTTCTAGAAAGCACAAAGTTCCCTTTTGTTTTGCTGCCAAAAGTCCCGTCATTTGATTTCTATCCTAGGAAGAAATTTTTATGAAATTCACTTTTTAGAGGACCAACTTCGTGGGGCCATAACTTTTGATTCAGGTGTCCGATTTTCTATTATTGCATATCATTGGAAATCTCTCAACAAGCTCTACAACACATTAATCTACCATACGTCAGTTCGACTAGTTTTTGTGTTGTTTCGGGGCCTCTAAAGTTTTATATCTGAATTTGAAGCTACATTGAAGAAATTTCTTGGGACAAAAACTTTAATTTCTCCCAAACTATGCAAGGTATTGAGGTGATTCTTTTGTGACTAGAAATGTCTTTCAGCTTTGCTCCTTGGGGTAAATTTTCATGTCCATACGAGCCCATTTTGGCTGACTTACTAAAGATGGTAAGTTCCCAAATTTCACTATTTTTGATGCCTGACAGTCTTATACCCCTTAAGTGCCATCATGGGACTCAAAAAAACTAAACAAATAAAAAAAACATTTTTTTTGCGTGATGCAAGATTGCCCTCCATTGTTGGATGCTCCTGCATCAGACACCCATGGTAATTTGAAAAGTGACCCTGTTACTTCCCAAGAGTTAGAGGGAAACCACAATGATTAACCTTAGCGTCAGACAACCATGATGAATCTTCAATAGGCCTTCCTCTCCATTTCACCAAGTACTCTACATATTGTCTGCTTCTCGTGCTTCTACTCATACGGCTATCCAAGATTTCTTTTATCTCTTCCTTCTTTGAAGTAGGTGCTAGAATTTTCAATTGTTCATTTATCGCCTCCTCCTCTATATTACCTTCATGATACTCTGTCAAATCATCAATGTTGAACCCAAGAGAAATGTTTATTCCACTAGGAAACTCTACCTCATAAGCATTTCTTGAATCATGCTTCTTCAAGATCTTACATGGTCCAAACTTCATCTTTAACTTGTTGTATGTACCAACTAGAAACCTTTCCTTTCGCAAATGAACCATGACTTCACCTCCTACCTGGAACTCCTTATACCTCCTTATATTGTGAGTTCATCTTATTGATATGTTTCTTCACCTCTTCATGCAAATTCTTTAGGTGCTCAGCAAAATCTTTAGCCTCAACACTACTCTTCTCTCCCTTACCCATCTTTCTTAGTTCAAAAGCAGTTCTTGGACTACTCCCATACACAATCTGGAATGGTGATTTACCAGTGCTTGTGTTGATAGAATTATTATAAGAAAATTATTCCTATGGTATAATCAAATCCTATCCCTTAGGCTTATCTCTTACTAAGCATCTAAACAAGTTACCCAAACTCCTATTCACCACCTCTATTTGTCCATCAGTCTATGGATGGTGTGTAGAACTGAACTTCAAATTTGTCTTCAACTTCTTCCATAATTTCCTCTAGAAGTAACCAATAAATTTGGTATGTTTGTTTCAAACTATACACTTTGGTAGACCTTGTAGTCTCACCACCTCTATGAAAAACAACTCTGCAACATGAACAACATCACTAGTCTTATGACACAAAATGAAATGTGCCATCTTTGAAAATCTATCCACCACCACAAATATGGAATGATTCCCTCTTTGTGTTGTTGGAAATCCAAGAACAAAATCCATTCTAATATCCTCCCATGCCTCTCAGGTACAGGTAATGGTTGATACAATCTAGTATTTTTAGTTGTTCCTTTTTCCATCTTACATACTCAACAACTTTGTACAAACTTCTTCACATCTTGTTGTAACTATGGCCAATAATAATTCTCACTGACAAGAGAAATGGTCTTATCTCAACCAAAATTTCCAACCAATCCTCCACTATGCTTCTCCTTGATTAGATTATCTTTATAGAACTCCTTGGAATGCACAATTGGCTTCCTCTAAACAACATCCCATCTTGTATTAAGAAATCCAACCATGTTATCTTATCCAATGTAATAGGTTCCAAGCAAGCCTTCCAAGCTTCTACAAAGTCTGGATGTTTTGGGGAAAAACTCTTGAGTTCATTGAACCCAAAAACCTCTATATTCATTTCTATCAACAAATTTTTACTTCTACTCAAAGCATCTACACCTTTGTTTGACCTTCCACTCCTATGCTTCAAAACAAAGGTATAACTCTGCAAAAACTCAACCCATTTTAAGTGCCTTTGATTCAGCTTTCCTTCACTATTGACATACTACAAAGCTTGGTGATCAATATATAAAACAAATTCTTTTGGAAACAAATAGTGTCTCCATTTCTTCAAAGCATGAACTATAGCATAAAACTCTT
Source organism: Sequoia sempervirens (assembly GCA_007258455.2). Classification (NCBI taxonomy): domain Eukaryota; kingdom Viridiplantae; phylum Streptophyta; class Pinopsida; order Cupressales; family Cupressaceae; genus Sequoia; species Sequoia sempervirens. Next base: position 727,100,082 of record VDFB02193867.1, on the reverse strand, counting down.
GATCATAGATAAAATATTTATTCTTAGCATTATTTAACTTCTCACTAAAATAGGCAATAGGCTTAGCTTCTTGACTCAAAATAGCTCCTATGGCAGTGCCACTAGCATCAAAATCCACCTGAAAGTCCTTATTGAAATTTGGAAGTGCCAAAACAAGTTGCACTATAACTTTCGTATTCAACATATCAAAAATTTTGGCTGCTCCTGTAGTCCACTTAAACTCTTTTTTATCCCCTCTCATTGCTTCAGTTAGAGGTTCACAAATACTACTGAAATTCTTAATAAATTTTTTGTAAAAACTTGCTAGACCATGCAATGATCTTACCTTTGTAACATTCCTTCGGGTAGGCCATTCAATTATAGCTTTCACCTTCTCTAAATCCATTTTAAGACCCTCTGCTGAGACAAAAAATCCCAGATACACCAACTCTCTCTTCAAAAAACTATATTTCTTCAAATTAATCAACAAATTCTCCTACCTTAGCTTCTCAAAAACTTTTTGGATATGCATCAAGTGCTCCTCCAATGTCTTACTAAAAATAAAAATATCATCCAAACAAGCAATAATTTTTTTTTCTAAAAACTCTTTCAATATCTAATTCATAAGCTGCATAAATGTGCTCAGTGCATTGGTTAGCCCAAAAGGAATGACTAACCATTCGTACAAGCCCTCCTTGGTTTTAAAGGTTGTCTTCCATTCATCTCCTTCTCTAATCCAGATATGGTGATATCCTCTCTTCAAATCTATCTTTGTGAAGTACTTAGCTCCACTCAAACAATCCATAATGTCATCTATTCTCGGCAAGGGAAATCTATACTTTATGGTGATCTTCTTGATGGCTTTAGAATATTTACACATCCACCATTCCCCATCCTTCTTGGGTGCTAGTACTGTAGGTACTGTACATGGAATCAAAATCTCTTTGATCAAACCCTTTTGCAAAAACTCATGCTCTTTTCTGTTCAAATCTTCACTCTTTGCTGGAGTCATATGATGAGCTACCTTTTTTGGAAAACTGGCTCGAGGAATCAAGTCCATCTGATGAATAATCTTTCTCACTAGAGGTAAACCTTCAGGTTATCAAAAATAATAGCTTGAAACTCATTCAATAAATCTAAAACCTCTATAGGTACCTTAATAGTATCTTCCTTATCAATTCTAGGGATCAATGCAAAACACATATGCTCATGCCTTCTAGGAACTTTCATCCATCAACCAAACAAATTCTTGCATTACTGCATACCTTTACCTCTACCTCTTCCAAGGTCTTCAACTTATGACGAGCCCCATCCTTCATCAAAGAATAGGTGTTGGCATGTCCATCATATATTGCTTTCTGATCAAACTTCCACAGTCTGCCTAACAACAAATGACAAACATCCATAGGCATAATATCACACAATACCTCATTATGGTAATTTCCAATCTTGAACTTTACTAGACATTGTTCATTTACCATGGCTTGATGGTCCTTCTGCAACCAAGAAATCTGGTATGGGTTCAGATGCCTTCTTCTCTCCAACTGCAACTTACTAACCATTTCTTCTTAAACAAGGTTATTAGTACTACCTCCATCAATAATAACATTACAAACTTTACCTTCACACTTACATCTAGTGTGGAAAAAAATATTCCTTTGAGTTAGTTCCTTCTCCTCATTTAGCAAGGCTCTTCTAGTAACAAGAACCTCTCCTCTATCTGCCTCCTCAAAATGGGAAGAATCAACATCTTCATCTACATGTGAACTCATGTATTACCCTTAGGTCTTCAATTTGTCTTACCTTGATGTTGAGGACACTCATAGGCTCTATATTTTTCTTCTCTACACTAGAAATAGGTTCCATGAAAGCCTCCTCTTCCTGGTCCTTATCCAAATCTTCCTCTTCCTCTTTGGTCTCCATTGTTTTGATTTTGAGGATGGTAGGTGTTATCTCCTTTCTGGTTTTGGTTGCTATTGGCACCTTCACCCTTCTTTTGATCTTCATTTTGACCTCCATATGACTGTCCACCGGTATTTCCTCCATGGCCTCCACCATGTTGTTTGTTCTCAAACCTTTTGTTCAATCATTCTTCAAACTTTAGGGAAAACTGATAAGCATCCTCAATGGTGGTAATTCCTACAAGTGCCAATTCTTCCCGTATGCTTGGATTCAACCCATTAATATAATGAGAAAATTTCTCCTTATTCACCCCAAAATTTCCTTTCCAAATTAGGACCTTGTGAAATTCCTTTATGTATCCTTTCACTATCCTTGTTCCTTGCCTCAAGCTCTGCATCTTCTTTAGCAGCTCCAATTCGTAATGAATTGGAATCAATTTTTTCTTCAATTTTGACACCATTCTGTCACATCTAGAAATTTTATCTTTCCCTTGTCTTTCTCTTTCTAACTTGAAATATTCCTCCATGTCATTGCAAACCTCACTCTATGAGGATCTTCAATCTCCTCAAAATTGAAAAATTCCTCCATGTGATTGATCCAATCAATCAATTCTTCAGGATTCAAATTTCCACTAAAAGTTGAAACATTCATTTTAGATCTCTTCCCAATGCTTGAGATCGCTCTCATCAATCTTCTTTCTCCAAGATCCATTGGATCCTGCTCTTCCTCTTCCATTTCCTCTCTCGTTTCATCTTCAATCTCATCTTTGTCTCGTTGCACATCTCTTCTTCGAACCTCTTGTTGCAAGGTTTATAATTTCCTTCTAAGGGCTCTAATTTCAGCTCTAGGTGGACCTCTTCCTCCACCACCTCAGCCTCTACCTCTTCCATACTAGGCAAGTCTTGGAGGCATCTTGAACTCAACCCACACTCAGAGGTCCTGTTGCAACTACCTCACGTTTGACTCTCTATTACAGGCTTAGGAAAACCTGGCTCTAATACCACTTGCTAAGGGCCACACCACCCAAAACCCATAGAAATCAAAACAATAGATACCAACACAGAAGATGAGAGACAAAAAAATGAATCACATTCAATTATTTTCAGAAAATGGAATTTAAGTTTCAAAGCTTACATGCTATAGCCTCACGGGATTGATTCATTACAACAAAATCAACTCTGAAAAGAAAATCTACTATTTGAAGCCACAATCTGCACTATGAGGGCCACCTTTTATAATCCCAACTTAATCCTTTTTATTTTACCCAATAACCACCCTGGAATGTTCTAGAAAGTGTTAATTTCCCTATTGTTTTAGTGCCAAAATTCCTATCGTTTGATTTCTAGCCTAGGAAGAATTTTTTATGAAATTCACTTTTTAGAGGACCAACTTCACAGGGCCATGAATTTTGATACGGGTTTCTGATTTTCTATTATTGCATATCATTGTAAAGCTCTCGATGAGCTCTACAACACACTAACCCACCATAGGTCAGTTCAACCACTTTTTGAGCTGTTTTGGGGCCTCTAAAGTTTTATATCTGAATTTGAAGTTGTATTGGAGAAATTTCTTGGGATGAAAAATTTAATTTCTCCCAAACCATGCAGGGTATTTAGGAAATTCTTTCATGACCAAAATCTTTTTTTAGCTCTGTTCTTTGGAGTAAATTTTCACTTCCATACAAGCCCATTTTGGCCAACTTACAAAAAATAGTAAGTGCCCGATTTTTGCTATTTTTGATGCCTATCAATCTTATACCCCTTAAGTGCCATCATGGGACTCAAAACAACTAAAGAAAATAAAGAAAACAACTTTTTTGGGTGATGCAAGATTGCCCTACATTGCTGGATGCTCCTGCATCACTATTCATCTAAAGTTTTTCTCAAATCTAAAGAAGTGGGAGGAGATAAAACCTCATTACATGGCTGATGACTAACAAGGTTCAACCATCCACCAAAACCTTCATTTGAATTACTACCCACACTAGAGCTAGGAGAGTGATCCCTAAAAAATTCATCATCAGGAACAAAATGAGAAAAGTAATAGATCTTTTCCTGATGATTGGCCCTACCCATTGCAACAAGTTGTTTGGTATTAAAATATTGAATGAAGACTGAGTTTGGAGTGAACTCAATTGATTTACTAGCTTGTGCTATCTAATATACTGGAAGAATATTGTGATTAATATCAGGAATACAAAGAACATTATTAAAACTACCATGTGGCACATCAATAACCCATTTACCAAATACATCAAGATAAACATCATTAGCGATCAAGATCCTCATGAGTGAAGTATCCTTCAAAGATGAAAACTTTTCAAGTTGGCCTGATATATGATAAGAGGCTCCAGAGTCAATAATCCAATTTCTAGACCTTTCAACATGTGTTACAATAAGAGCATTTCCTTTCATTTTAGAATCATTGATCATATCACTCCCATTGGAAATGCTTGCAATACTAGTGTGTAGAAGATTTTGATTGAGAAGAAGAAGATGATGAAATTTTAGATTTAAAAGGAAAATAAATGTTGTGTTCCTTTAACAGATTCCTCATTTCATCTAACTCTTTCTTGTAACAAGTTTGTTCACCATGCCCTAGTTTTTTACAATAACCACATTTAGCCTTCTCCTTCTTAGGTTTATCCTCTCTAGGAGAGGTTGGAGGTTCTTTAGATTCTTCCTTAGGTTTAAATTTTTTCTTTCCTTTAACTTTAGATGATGATGCAATCAATGCATGATTGTTAGCATGTGTATCAAGTTGACTAAGTTTTGCTTGTTCTCTAGTCAACCTATGACAAAAATGTCTCAAAATAAGGCATAACAAAAGAATCACCTAAACCATCCATTGTAGCATAAAAGGAAGTAGAAAAGTATGCAAATGAACCTTTCAACTTAGACAAAATAAAAAAGATGCACTCTTTATCAATTTTATCTCTCACATCTTGCCAATTGAGATCTTAGTGATTTGAATTTTACTAAGTGTTCTTCAATGGTAGGAAATGAGTTTGTAGAAAGTGAAACTAATTCAACTTCCAATTGCATGGAGCATACCTCACTAATTGAACCAAATAGATCCTTGTACTTATCCCATACCTACTTAGGATTAGTACATTCCTCAATATAAAATAATAAACTATATGAATCATGCATTGCAATTAAAGCCATAACTTCGTCACATTTATTCCTATGAGAAAATATTTCATATTCTCTGGTAAAATTAGGTTGATGATCACCCAAAGTGGACCAAAAACTCTTTGACCAGAGAAACTTTTCATTTTTACCTTCCATATGTTATAGTTATGAGGTGTTAAAAATTTAAATCCTAGTTCAACCATTAGGTCAATAAGTACCAAGAGTGTAAAAAAGGAAAATATCTAATAAAAACTGATATGAAACCTCCCAAAATTGATAATACAACTAAAAATAAAGAGCCCTCCCCGCCCCTACATAGAACTCCAGGAGATAGGATGTCCAAGTTATGAAGTAGAAAGAAAATATGCAAAATTCTAAATAATCACACTTGGGACTAAATCTGAAAAAAGTACATGAACCAAATGAAGGAGCTCCTAAATACCTTCCAAATGCAACTTGAATCACCAAAATCAGAGAAACTAGTAGAAATTTATGAGCTCAAAGGTTCAAAGTGGAGATATGAATTCAATTGCCAATAATTTGTACATGCAACAAAATATAGAAAAAAATACCGACACCATTGAAAATTATACAGGAAGAGCTTTCTGTTTATATCTTGTTTGCAAAATTTCGAGATCATGGCAAAAAGTTATGCAAAATTGAAAAAAGGCCTATATGAGGCAGACTACAGGCTAAATCGAGGCAAAATTTCAGCCCCTTATAGCTTAGCACTCAATATCCAATATGACCGCAGGTTGGTCAAGTGCAAAAAAGGTCGCTCACCTAGCGGCACCTCAGCTTAGGCAGAGCGACGACTATGGTGACAGGGGTGGTGGCGCCGCTTCGCATGGCACCACCCACTAAGCCAAGTGAGTAGGGATACTGCAGAAGGGGGTGTGGGGTATATTTGTCAAGCTAACCACAAATAAAGGTGTTAGAAAAGAAAAGGTTGATGATGTTAGTTGGTCAAAAAACTAACAAAGCAGGTATGTGATGGTAAAGGAAAGGGTGACCAAATCTGTAGACAGGCAATGTTTGCATACAACCCACCAATAAATAATATGATATACCAAAAAAACCTTGTAAATTCTAATACCTTTGTAGAAAACTATTATAACCCCAAAATAATAGAATAATAAGATTGCAATATTTTTTGCCAAACAATAAAATATTTTAGCCTGATTTTTATAAAAAAAGAGCCTGATACAATATAAAATGCAAAACATATAATTTTTTTTATTTTTTATTTTGTGAAATCGTGTAGTACTCAGGGGGTCATACAACTTGCATGGGTAAAAAAAATTTTCCTCACAAATAGTCGATGCAAACATAGGTGTATTTATATCGATCTTCATGTCTCGAGCCTTTTGAAGATGATGGTGAGGTCTAATCTGGGTGAAAATACACTAGAATCTCTACAACCTCTAGATCTTGCAAATCTTCAAACCCTCATAACTTTTGGCAAAAAATATCATATTTAGGTAAAAAAAAATGGATCTTGACTTTATTAGCTACCCTGAACCCAAATTTGATCTCATGTTTCCTTCAATACGAGCCAAAATTGACTTACCATGAAAATTCACATATAGAGACAACCTCAAATTTTGTATTTTTTCAAGTTTTTATGTTCCCAAGTTCACCATATCGTACAAGGGAAGAGCATACTCAACTTTACTAAAAATGACATAGATCTCTCACTAGAAATAGATCAACCCTCAAACTTGAGAAGGGTTTTACAAGGCTTGGATTTGATACCAATTAAGAGGTAAAGATTAGCTCAACACCCAAGACCACGTACAAGAACAATGAAAACCTTCTACAAGAGAGTATGCAATAATATGAGCTTGCTTGATATTAAGACCTATCAAAATGATGATGAGGTATGAAGTATGTTACATATGAGTACAATGACCTTCCTTATATAGGCAAGGTCAAGAATAGGATTGAACATGATTGTGACACGTGTCTTAATCCTATGACATGAGATGACTAGAAAACTAACTAAGTAGGAGTTATGCAATAAAACTAGATAAGAGAAGTTCTAGAAAAGCCAACTAAAAATTCTAGAAAGAATCTTATATTTTAACTAAACTTAACATTTGAATAAGTCCCCTAATTACCTAGTGAGAAAAATTACTAGGTACAAGACTTTATATTCACACCAACATTTCCATTCTTTAGTTTTCCACATATATCTGGTGTTATCTTGTACATGTGTGTTCATTGATTTATTTTTTATTGATGCTAATTTGATTAAGTGTTGCTGATTTGGTTAAGGGTTGTTGATCCTATTAAAAGTATGAATTTGCATTGTGTTGAAGGGTTTAATATTTTGAAGATATTGATTCGTCCCCACTTTGAGTATTTGAGTGTGTTCAATAATTGGTATCGAAGCCAAGTTCCTCTGAAGAAGCTTAATCGATTGAGGAAAGGTCCGAGATGTCACATGATGGATCTTTTGGTGGAATAAATTACACCTTTTGGAAAGTAAGAATGGAAGGACATCTAAACTCACTATGGTTCTATGTTTGGAAATCTATCTAGGATGGTTACACTACTCCTATTTCTGCCCCAATAGATCCATATGAGATTAGATTATATGAGAACAATTCCAAGGCAATGAATGCTATCATGAATGGATTAGCGGATTTAGAACTTTTGAAGGTGATGAATTTCAATTCTGCTAAGGATGTTTGGGAAAGTCTTAGAAAAATTTATAAGGAGATAATAAAGAGAAGCAAGTCAAGATGCAAAGCTTCAAGAGAAAATTTGATAAGCATCTAAGGATAAGCATCTATTGAAGAATCTAAGGACTTGGATAAGAATCTAGTAGATCAATTGTTTGGTGCTCTCACAACCTTTGAAATGAGAGAGTTTGATAAATATGTTCCAAAGAAGGAAGCATCATTCAAAGTCAGTAAAAAGGTAGAAGATGAAACAAAAAAATTGGAATTTTAAATTTAATGAGGTAGAAGTGAACTTTGTGATAAGATTGACTAAGGGAATTGGGAAATACAAAGGTAAGTTACCTTCCAAGTGCTTCAATTATGGGAGAATAGGTTATTTTTCCTCTAAATTTCCTTTCAAAGAATAAAAAGATAGCAACAAAGGAGAGAAGTTCAAAATGAGTTTCTATTCCAAGGAGAGCAGTTGTTCCTCAAAAGATGAGGATAATGATTCAAATGATGAAACACTATTCATGACCTTGAAAGGTGGTGACAAAAAGAGTGATATTGAAAACTGTAAGAAGTCTAGTACCTTGTAGGATAACAAAGATAATGAAAAATCAATGGTTTTTTCGACTGCCTTTCATGAAAAGGAAGAAGAAAATGCTTGGGTGATTGACAATGGTTGATCTAACCACATGATTGGTGATCAAGGAAGGTTCATTATCCTTAAGAAGTGAAATGATGGAGCTGTTAATCTTGGTGGTGATGAGTCAACATAAATTTGTGGAAAGGGTGCTACAACCATTGATGGAAAGAAAAAGACTAAGGATGTCCTCTATGTCAAAGGGTGTAAGCATAATCTCCACATTTTCAGTCAAATGTGCAGGAAAGGATATAACCTTACATTTCATGCCAAAGGTTATGAGAGTAGGAAGGTAGGGTCTAGAAAATTAGTTGCAGAAGGTATTAGGACAAATGGAAGAATTTGTTTATTGGCTCAATCCGGTGAATGTTGGCTATGCAACAAGCAGATAAGACACATCAATTTTGACAATATGGTGAATATTAGTTCTACTCATGCAATGAGAGATATGCCTAAGATAACTAAGCATGCAAACACATTATGCAAGGTGTAGACATATAAAATTGACCTAGGCCTACAAGTTCTATTTTCTCCATTATCTTCTCAACATAATTAAAATATTTAATTATGTCCTATGGTCCAATTCGACTATTAATTAAATAATTTGTAATTATTTAATTAATTCATGTCTTTTATTCCTCTTGATTATTTAAATGAATAAATTTTATTTATTTATTTAAATGTGTCATTAACATTCTAAATATCTCTCTATGATTAAATAAATTCTTAAATTTATTTAACCATTTCTTGTCCATTATTTCCTCTTGATTATTTAAATAAATAAATTTTATTTATTTATTTAAATACGTCATTAATCTCTAAATATCTTCTCACAATTAAATAATTTCTTTAATTTATTTAATTGTCCACCTTGGCATTCTCCTAATTTTAAATAATAAAATTATTTAAAATTGTTTCACATGACCCCACTTTTTTTAATTAAATTAATTTTTAATTCAAATTAAAAACTTTCCTCCATAAATCAAATAATTTCTAATATTATTTGATTTTCCAACTCTCTCTTTTTCAGTGCCATCCTTATCTCCTTGGCACATGCAATCTTGTCCCTTGATTTGATCAAATCTTGACCATTCATTTTAAATTTACCCTAATGTTGCCCTAACCCTAATTGTGGGTTGTCACATTCAATCTTAACCATTGATTCTAGGGTATTTGTTAATCTTCAATCTTTTCCATTCATCCAAAATTGACTTTTCTATAAAATGGAAATTTTGACCTCACTTGACACACTTCATACTTCATACATCTACATCTTAGGCATTCTACATCTTTTGACATCTTCACATTTTGGCATTTTCATACTTTAGGCTTGCTGCATAGTTGCTTAGTTTCATCAAGAGGTCTTTTAGATAGAAGCCTTCAACATTTTCTTAGGACATTGGTATTATCATAGGTTTCTCATCACAAATATGAGGGAAAACATAATATTGCAGCAAATAGAAAAGGTGCAATGAAAGTTAATCATGGAGGTTGAAGACATTTGGTAAACTCTTTCCTCGTTTTCATGTTGTTTACTCCTTTTCGCTTCATTTTTTTGCTTTGGATTATCTTATTTTAAGCTCTAATATGCTAACCTAGGTTTTTCCCTAAGTTACATTGGTGAACCTGATGCCAAAATAGTGCTTTGTACAAATTTTTGTATGACATTTTTCATTTTTGCAGGTATAGGTACAACATGACGCATTTGCTATTTTCTTAGCCATGTTCGCATTTTTGCGACGATTCATCTTGTAGAATGACACATCTGCTCTGTTGTCATGCATCCGCCTTGTAGAGCAATGCATTCACCATCCCACAATGCATTTGACTTGCAGGTCGACGCATTTGTCTGCAGATTCCATCCTTCAGCCCCGAGATGCATTTACTGTGTAGAACGACGCATCTACATGGCAATTTTTAGATTTTGTCCTACGACGCATTTGACCTACAGAATGACACAATCGCTTGGCAAAATTTTATTTTCAAAGTTTGCAAAATTTTCTAGATTTCTCTTTTTCCATTTTGTAGCTTAGAGGTTTTGGGTTACTAATATTCTGTTTGCAACATGTGGCGAGGAATCTAACCTTGTTTTGTGTTGATTTTCATATCATCTTAAGGAAAACAAACAACAAAAACCAATTTTTCATTCACACTCATAAGGTTAAAGTTTACATGCATCCTCATGTCATGGGTTTAAAATGAACACAATCTTGCATTGAAACTCATATGGTTAAAATGAACATGCATTTTCATGTCATGGGTTTAAAATGAACCTTATCTTTCTCACATCAAGCAAAAATTTTAAAATGAACAAAGTGTCTTAAGTGTCTTCCTCACATTACAACTTTGGTAACTAAAATTAACAAGTGTCCAATTTTGTGTAACCCCGATTCAATAATAGAAATATCCTCTCCCCTTGCGCACTTGTGTGATCCTGGGTGCAAGAGAAACTATTATTGACTCTAGGAATTGGGCATTCCTTGGTGGGAAAAAGTAATCACCCCAAGGCAACTCAAACCGACAAAAGAACTCTTTAGCCGAGCTACTCCCGACTGGTATACAAATGTGAATCCTAATGGAAAAATTAGGATTACGAGTGCTAATGTGTCACATAGACAAGTGAATTCCCCGAAACCCTGTTGAGCGTAACCTCTTCAGGCTGGAATTCCTCCTTATCGGAGGTAATCTTGCCCCATGTGTGGCCACTCAAACGGGAGTTCCGAACAAAAATCCTTTGTGTAGTTTCCAAAAACCCATCTATTTGCTAGCGCAACAATGATCGTTTCCAAGGAATGCACATTCTTGTAGTTCTTAGTAGAGGTGAAAAGTATTCCATGGGAGATTTATGAAGGCTTGAAGCTTGGTTGACCCAAGAAGTGAGTGCAATGTAAGGGGGAGCTTGTGTGGCCAAGCTTCTAGATCACCCACTAACAATAAGTGTGGTTGGGGAAACCCATGTGGAATCTAGTGAATATAGTCCTTTCCTAACCTAGGATTGTGCTTATTTTTATTGTGAATGTTTTCATTGTGCATGTTTTCAAATTTTCAAAGACAAGATATTGTGTTTTCCAAGTGTTTTCTAAGACATTGAAACAAATAAACACCTTTCACAAACCTGGAAACATTCATTTAAACTTGAACAATTCAGAAGTTTTTCCAAAATTGCAAATAAACTAGACCTCCATTCAGCCTGCAATGCATTTGCTCTACTGAACCGCATTTGGGACTATGTGTCGCAATCACTCTACTAAAACACATTTACTACCCTCTACAATGCATTTGGCTGTCCTAAATCGCATTTGACTTCTTGAATGACAGAATTGATTTCTTGCAACGTATCTGTGACCTATAACGACACATTTTCTTATCCTAAGATGCATTTGAGAACCTACAATGCATCTTTGATTTGAAGCAACATAATTGCCTGACATTTACAAAAACATTGTTACAGTCCAAAACCTAAATCCAAACATTTTCAATTTGTTGTCAAACATCTTTTTCTAGTGGCCTCAATTAGAAACTAGACAAGAAATTGCTCAAGTCCTTCATTATTTGTATCCTTTAGCTTGCATTTTCCCATAGGTCCATCCTTGCAAATTTTAAGTTACATCCGTAGAATCCATTATCAACACTTTCAGCAACAAACTAGCCTTTAGGTCCTCATCTGATTGCAAAATTTGGAATAGGAGAACTTACCATACTTTGCAAAATCTTTGCCTTCAAGAGTAGGTTATCATTGGACTTAGTCAAAATCCTTTCTTTTAGTCATTGTCCTTTTGTGAGACCTTTCCAACTCAAAATTCTAGTTAGGAAAACTCACTTTGTGATCTTGTCATTGTCATTTAGTCATATCAACAATTCCTTTGGTGATCCAAATTGAGACATAGACCAAGCTTTGAGTGGTTGATTAAACCTTTTTCTAAAGTCCATCAAAATCACGTTGACCTTTGCATTTGCATACCTTAGAACATTCAAGTCATTTTAGTCCCCATTGCATACCTTATTCCTAAAAATCCAAAAAAAATAGCATCATACCTTTTTGTCCTTTGTATTTGTCATTTCCTTTAAACAACATTCTCATTTTGCATCTCTTACTACCAAAAAACCCCAAAAATATAGTTGCATTTGCATCCCTTATTAAAAAATCCAAAAACATAGTGTCATATCATTCCCATTCATAGGCTTAGTTGTCATTTTCATCTTCCCAATTTGAGAAAAATCCTTATATGGTTGAGACTAGGCTCCAAAGAAAAAGAAGAAAAATGGATTCTTTTGGACAAAACACCAACACCTATAACTTTTCCAATGACACAAATCAAGACATATTTTATCAATCCTTTCAGTGACATGAATATGCCATCTTCTTCACACAACCCCTTTGAACCATTCATACGTAGAGATGCCAATGGACATGTATTTGTGGAAGACTTAGAAGCTACCACACAAAACCCTGACATAGCCTCCTTTGTGGAAGAATTAGTCTTGCAAGACTCAGATAGATTTCTAGCCATGCTATTACACCAAGGGGCCAAATTGCCACGTAGGTTTGACATTAACACCTTAAGAGAAACTTCTCCTAGTCATGACACAAACAATAACAATACCTCCAACACTAGTCAACCCCAAAATAATGCAAACAATATGAACAACATTGGTACCACCACACAAAGTGCCACAAACACCATCAATGTTACCTCTAATGGCACCTCCAATCAAAACACTTCCAACACATTCAACACAACATCCATTGGAGGAACATCAACCATGTCACAAGCCACATCACAATCAATGTCTCTAATGTCAACAACATCCTCACAGTCAATTGGAGCTACCTTTGGATCCTCATTAGTGGGAGCAAGTTCTGTAAACCTCTTATTTGGAGCCTCATCTAGCACCATTGGAACATAATCATCAAATCCTTTAGTTGGGTCTTCAATTAATTCCATGGGAACAAATTCACTCAACCCCTTTGGGAGAAATAAATGACAGATTTCCACTCCAGGACCCCAACCAAATGTCAACACTTCATCACAACTCAATACCAATACCAATATACCAATACCAATATACTAACATTCCTCATGGACAAATGTACCAATTTGGACAAGGAAACTAGATGATACAACACATGACTTCATTTGGAGAACAAAATACTCAAGGTCAACACATTCTGCAAATATTGACTAATATTGTTGGAGGATACATTCCCATGTACGCATCACACATTCATACGCATCAACATGTCCCTGATCAAAACATGTAATACCAACAACCTTCAAACCAAAACATGTCATACATCTCACAACAATAAATTCCACAAAAAAATACAAACACATCTTCACAACAAATGGGGACACATAGAATACCTATCACTAGCATGTGTGATGCTACGAACAACCCCATAATTGACACACTCATAACCCAAATTCCAACCTTGCAAAATTAGATGGAGAACATGAAAATGCAACTGAAAAAGACTCACATATCATATGACCTATGCCCATACCCTTTTGACACGAGTCTACACATGCCAAACTTCCCTCCTAGATATGTGGTGCCAAACTTCACTAAATACAAAGGCAAGACAAATCCCCTTGAACACATTCAAGAATTTACAACCAATTGCATGGACATCACCTATGAACATAATTATTTGATAAGACTCTTCCCTAAGAGTCTTGTAGGTCCCACACTTGAATGGTTTTCCACCTTTCCTAAGGAAATAAAATCATGGGATGAACTTGCAAATAGATTTGTGCAAAATTATGCCTATAACATTGACATAGACGTCTCCATTACCAATTTATGCACACTTAATCAAGAGGAAACTGGTGAGACCTTTATTACAATTTTCCAAAGATGGAGAAGTTTAACAAGTCATTGCCATATTGAGATACCAAAGAAAGAAAAAGTTGACATGTTTGTCCAAAACCTCCTAGGCCCATTAAAATATGACTTACAAGTTCATTGCTACTCCACCTTCACAGACTTTGTCGAAAAAAGAGTTCAACTAGAAAAGGCCCTTATTTCCAAGGGAGAGCTCAAATATGGCAACAAAAACATGAACAAAAATGCACCTATGGACAAAAATAAATACTAGGCCAAGAATAATCATATCACTAGTAATGGTATTATCGACACCAAGGCAGTAAACACAACAGGTCCTATACTCACTCTCAAAGGAGCTCAATTGCAAAATGCACCATTGATCACACCAACACTTGTTGCGAATGCCATCCAAAATAGTCAAAACAATCAAGGATAGCCACGTCAAACTAGGCAATTCCCAAAGAGACGTACATACACTACCTTGGGTGATCCAATCGAAGACATTCTTAAGAAACTCCTCCAAAATAGTGTCATGACATTATAGGACCCTAAGCCATATGACCCAAGACAATTAAAGCCATTATGGTGGGATGAGAATGCTTTTTCTGATTATCACTGGACTAAAGGGCATAAAACCTCCTCTTGTTGACAAATAAGAAATCTTGTACAAGACCTCATTGAAAATCACACCATTGAATTGGGTGGACAACAATTTGCATCAAACACATACCATACAATTCACAAAAACCTACTGCAGGACCACGGTTCAAATAATCCCTCAATGTTAGGTCCCAAGACTAATAAAAATCATGCCAATTGCACTCGCACCTCTTTCGACTATTCTGGTGGACCCATTATTAATCACCTCTGAGCTACAAACGAATATTTCAATACAATTACTATCAAGAAAGCACCTGAATGTAATGTCACTATTTGTGGTGGAAAAGTCGCCATAGCTGGTCCTCCTCCCCCTAGACAACTGAAAATCACATTACCTAGTCCATCTGTGAAATAGTCACAATCAGGTCCATCCACCAAACAGTCACAACCTAAGGGATAGTTCAATATCATTGACCAATTAGGAAAAACACTTGCTCAAATTTCTATACTTGAGCTGCTACGCATTTCTCCTGTGCATAAGGCCATACTTGACAAAAATTTATAAGAGTATTCCCTCCCTCATGACATTGATGTCAACCAATTTGAAGCCATGGTGGGATACCTAACCACTCCCCATCACATAACATTTTCAAACCAATATTATTTGTCACCAAAATCGACCCATAATGACGCATTGCATATTGAAGTCTTTATCGATAAACATAAGGTCAAAATATTTTTAGTAGATGGTGGAGCAAGACTGAACATATGCTCCCTAAAATTGGTTAAGCCTCTAGGCACACTACCAAGAGCATTGTTATAAAGGTGTATGATGATGAAGAACGCTACTCTTGGGGTGTTATCACTCTTCCCATTCGATTTGGGATAGGCATTATAGATACAACACGTCAAGTCCTGGATCTTGAGTTACCGTATAACATCTTGCTTGGTTGACCTTGGATCCACACCCTAAAAGTTGTTCCATTTGCCTATCATCAATTCCTTAATTTTCCCTTTGATGGCACCTAGATCACCATATATGGAGACCCTGATCCCTTCCAGTATTGCACCAATCTAAGGGGTATATCAGAACATCAAGTGCCCATTAATCGAGTAGCCTCAACCTCCTCTTCTTCCAAATCCACTCCTTCGTCTTCCGCCACACCACCTCCCTCCATCTTGAAGGTTGATCCTAATATCAAGATCTAGGACCAAGGTTGTGGAGAATACAAATTCATCACTGCTTACTGCATTACTAAGATACCCAAGGCTCCAAAGGCTTATGGTTGACCTTGTTCCAAAATGGAGCCTAAAGAGACTTTCAAAGTTCCTCTGACACAGATTTTTATGAAATGGGGTGAGATGAGCAAAGAAGACATTAAATATTTATCAACTTGGATTTACAAAGACCCAAAAAATCTGTCCCCATTCCCAATTCAAATGTATGGTAAAGGCAATGGAATAATGAAGGAAAAAGGATATGACAAAACTAGTGGCCTTGGCAAAAATAATACTGGGATGCGAGAACCTATAATGCCTTCCCAAAGACCAAAACTTCTTGGGTTAGGATTTGGGCTAATCAAAATTGACGATCAACATACCAATGTACTTTCAGGTGAGAGTGTGAATGCTTCGAAAAGTGTTGAGACTATTGAAGATTCCCTTACCGAAACCAACTCACATGAATGGGAATTTGGTTCCCAAAAATCCCTAAGCGACTGTTGCCTTGATGAACTGTTTCTTGAACCTGGTGAAATTTCCTTTGATGAACGATTTAGGCAGATCTTTAAAGTGGACCTTCCTAAAGACACTCCCAAAGTCACACTTATCTGGCCATCTGACCCTAATGACCATCATTCAGAATCATCTAAATCACTACATGACATTGCTAACCATGATTCCAATCCATTTGTCTCATATTTTGAAAATGAGTCTAAATCGAGTGAAGGAGAATACTGGACAGAGTCTGAATGGGAGTTGGAAGATGACAATTTCATCTTTACCCTTTCCAAATCTATTTGCATGCTTTATGCATCTTCGCCACCATTTTTCCAATACCAATGATGGTATATCCCTTGTCTACCCACAACTAATTGATTGGGATCAACAAGGCCTGTCAGTTATGGACATGTTTCAGAATGATGAAGCCATTGCAGAATTCATGGGACTCCATGAGGGCATACCAATGGGGACCACAAGGCTGGATTTGCTATAGACCTAGATTGTGCAACATACTTTGGGGAGATAGAGCAATCCTCTAGTCACAAAAAGAAAAAAGAAAATAAAACAAAAAAAGACACATCTTTAGGTGAAAACCGAAAGGCACCTTCTGATGATAAAAAAGTAAAAATAGAGGTTGTATCTGAGTGTGAAAATCTCTTCAAGGCGCCCAAGGATGGAGTATTGGACTTTCTGCTTGTGACTCAATAAAAATTGGCAATTCTCATTGAGGACACCATGGAAGTCAACATAGCCACAATAAAAGATCCTAAAATTTTCCTCTTTGCAGCATCTTTGACAGAGGAAGAAAAACTTGAATTCCAAAAATTCTTCTTAGAACATAAGATTAACTTTGCATGGTCCTATGCTGATATGCCTGGGTTGGATCCAAAATTAGTCTTGCATCATTTTCCCTTACTTCTAGACACTAAGCTAGTGAAACAGAAGCTTCGAAAGATGCACCCACAGATCGCCTTGTTAGTCAAAGTAGAGCTCAAGAAATTGCTAGATGTGGGATTCGTACGGTCAATAGATTATGCTGAATGGATTTCAAATCTGGTACCTGTTACTAAGTCAAATGTTCAAATACACATCTACACAAACTTTCAAGATTTGAACAAGGCATGTCCAAAGGATGACTTTCCATTACCAAACATAGACATCATAGTAGACCTTACAATAGGATACGAGATGTTATCCCTCATGGATGGTTCCTCGAGTTATAATCAGATTCGGATTGCCCCTGAAGATTAGCACCAAATAGCCTTCACATGTCCTTGGGGTACATACTGTTGGAACGTCATGCCTTCTGGTCTCAAGAATACAGGTGCCACATATCAAAGAGCCATGACAACAATTTTTCATGACATGTTGCACACGCTAATGGAAGATTATGTGGATGATGTTTTGGAAAAGTATTTGACATGCAAGGATCACCTGAATGTGCTAGATAAAATTTTCAAAAGACTAGAAGAATACAAGGTTTGCTTAAATCCTAAGAAATGCGTCTTTAGTGTGGCATCAATTTTTTTTTTTGGGATATATAGTTTCTCGTAGAGGCATTGAAGTAGATCCTGCTAAGGTGAAATAAATATTAGACATGCCTCCCCCAAGAGGAATAAGTGAACTTAGGACATTGCAAGGTAGATTACAGTCTATCTGTGACTTCATCACACAACTACTAGACAAGTGCTAGCCATTTCAGTATCTTCTGTGCAAATGAATCCCCTCTGTGTGGATGGATAAATGTCAAGAGGCCTTCCAACAAATAAAGGACTATTTATTGTCACCACCTGTCTTAATGCCACCTATTGAAGGAAAAACACTGATCTTATATATTTCTACAACTTCAACACTAGGGGCATTACTTGCACAAAATGATCATGATGAGAAGGAAAGGGAAATATACTACATCAGTTGGATATTGGTTAGATATGAGCCCAATTACACATCTATTGAACGTGCTTGTCTTGTAGTTCTCTTTTCTACCCAAAAGTTAAGACATTACATGTTGAATCACAAGACACATCTAGTAGCGAAGATTGATCCCTTTTTAGTATCTCCTAAGTCATGCAGCATTGACAGGTCATTTGGGAAAATGTTTTATGATCTTGAGTGAGTATGGCATACAGTATGTGGAATGAAAGGCCATAAAAGGAAAAGTGATAGTAGATCAACTGGAAGATGCACGTGTACAAGGTGATCATCCACTAGTAGTAGACTTCCCTGATGATTCCATATTCCATGTAGAGCCTAAATCACCTTGGAAACTTTATTTGTACGGGTCTCATACTAGTCATGGCTAGGGAGCAGGAATATTGTTTATCACACCTCGAGGATACTCCATCCCTAAGTCATTTCACATTTCTTTTCCATGTATAAATAATGTTGCAGAATATGAGGCACTTGTCACAGGACTCTGAATGGCCATAAAATGGAAAATCAAAACACTTCATGTCTTTGGAGATTCTCAGTTGGTCATCAACCAAGTCAATGATGAATATGACACCAAAGATGAAAAATTAATGCCTTACAAATGAATGGTTGAAAACTTTCAGTCATACTTCCATATGCTAGATTTTGAACAAGTTCCTAGGGAACACAATAAGGTAGCAGATGCAATGGCTATAATTGGATCTCTCCTAGACATTCCAAGCAATGTGCCACAATTTGAGTTCTTGGTGGAATAACTTTTGGTTCCTACAGATGACATTCTAGAGTCAGAAATGGTTTGCGAGCTTGTTGGTCCCAACTCCCCATGGTATCAATACATATACGACTATCTCTTATCCCAAACCCTTCCCTCGAAGCTATCCAATAACCAACAAAAATCCTTTATCCGCAAAGCCATCTGATGCACCTTCATCAATGACACCTTATACCGTCATAGCTTTGACAATACCCTTCTTCGATGTCTCAACACTGACAAAGTACAAACAACCTTACATGAGGTACATGAGGGTATATGCGGATTTCATTCACGTGGCCCTACCTTAGCTAAGAATATCACGAGACTTGGGTATTACTGGCTGAAAATGGAAAAAGATGCAATTGAGTTTGTCAGAACATGTCGCTAATGTCAAATACATAGTGCTTTGATTCATGCACCAACACAAGAACTTTAGCCGATTACTTCTCCTTGACCCTTCGCACAATGGGGACTCAACCTCATGGGAAAAATCCATCCTACCTCTTCCAATGGGCACAAATTCATTATCACCACCACTGAGTACTTCACTAAGTGGATCGAAGTAATCCCCCTCACATACATAACCAGTAACCAAATTTCCAAATTCATCCTTAGCTACATCATCTGTCGGTATGGAGTTCCATAGTCCATTATCAGAAACAATGGTCATCCCTTCAAAAATCAAGAGGTTTGTGAGGTTTGCAAGAACTTCCACATCCAACATCATTTCTCCATGCCATATTACCCACAAGGAAACGGTCAAGTTGAGGCATCCAATAAGATGATTATCAAAATTCTTAAGAAAATAGTTAATGACATTGGCTGTGACTGGCACATACAACTTAACCCTACTCTTTGGGCTTACCACACCAGTATCTACACACCCACATGAGCCACTCCATTTTCCTTGGTCTTTGGAGCTGAAACCATCTTTCCCATCGAGGTTGAAATTCCATCTTTAAGAGTCTCCATGAAGGGCCTGATTAATGATGAAGAGTATACACAATCACAACTACATGAGATGGAAATGTTAGAGGAACACAAACAAAATTCCTTAAATCATTTACAGGTATATCAAAATTTCCTTTTCCATAGCTATAACAAGAGAGTCATGGTCTAAAAGTTTGACATTGGTGACTTAGTCCTAATGTAAAATCCTAAGAATCAGTCTAATAGAGAGAAACTTGGCAAGTTTGAGCCTAATTGGTTGGGTCCTTACATCATCATGACCTCATTTGATTCTTGAGCTTACCATCTAGCTACTCCATACATTGAACAATTGATAGAACCCATCAACAGTCTGCATCTCCAAAAATTCTACGCATAACATTAGAGAGCTAGGTTGTAACCATCAAAAATAGAAAAAAAATGAAAAACATAAAAATCGTCACCCTGATGAAAACCTGGCAAACAGGTGTCTTGGTGACATCAAAAAAATAAAAAAATGACAAAAATGACAAAAATAGTAAAGAGAAATAATTTGTCCAATAGTGAAAACCTAGTAAACAGGCACTTTAGATAAGTACCATGGTGAAATCCTGGCAAACAGGCGCCATGTGTAGTCAGTCTTTGCGTTGCCATCTATTGTCACTCCATCTACCTTAGTTCATAATAAACACCCACTTTTCTGACACCATCATTGTTGGAAGTGGATTCACTCTGAGAGGGGGGGGTGAATTAGAGTGATATAATTTTTAAACTTTTGGATTTCAATGCACAACTTAAATTTTTGACCTTGAAAAAATGTGGAAGATTTAACCAAAAACATGAACACTTAAGCTTTACATTAAAATATGCAAGAGAACCAACTCATATTAAAATCATGATGTAGCATTGTTCCATCAAATTGTGAACAACCATTTTTATGCTTTTTGAAACAAGACTTCAAATTTACACAATGCAGGTTTAACTTGCTTTAGGAAGGTTTTTAAACAACCTTAACTTGTCTTTTAAACAAACTAAAAGTATCAAAGTAATGAATAATTAAGCACATTAACTTGAAACAAAATGAGTGACAAAAATAACATCACATAACACAACTATTTCGTGAATGTAAAAACCCTCTTGGGGTATAAAAAAACACTCACAAAATGATCCTTTTATTCATTCAAAAGAGCACCAAATCTGTTACAATGTGGAGCACCAACTCCCATAAAATTTCTGAAGCACCAACTTCATCAAACATTCAAGGTATTGCAACCCATCAGAACCTTATAACTGCAATAACTCGCTACAGTTATAAAATTACAATAGGATACAAAATGATTTTGCAATAATGCCCAATTCAAAATAATCTCCATAATACAACCAGAGATGAAAGCAATATGAGCCCACTCTTCCTCTTTATAGAATGATATTACAGTAAACAATACTTTGTCTAGTTTATTTCATCTCATCACACTCTCAAGTGTTTTTGCAAAGATATATATATATATATATATATATATACAATGTTTGTAAAACAGTTATTCATCTTGTCAAAAACCTGTATCCAATAACCGGATTTTATAAACTGGTAAAAATGTTGTTTCATCATGATACCCCTATAGGTTTAAAGAATAACCATAGATATATCAATGAATTGCCACTGAAAATGATAAAACCCTTGAGCAGACTCGGGTTAGTGAAAAACATGATTAATCCTTTACAAATTTTTGATCTTCAACTTAATCACAAAAATAGTTACCTTTGAAGCTAGCACAAAACTTTCAAACTAAAAACAAAAATACCTATCAAGGTGGCCAAACTTTTACCAGCTGATTATACAAACTTCTTATAACTTCCTCACTAAAACTCTTCCAACTTTTAGCTTGAAAACCAGCTATAAACCGTGATCTTAAATCCTCCATGGCAGCACAACTAGGGATTAGACTTGTAGTATGAAATGAAAAACATAACAATAACTTTTATTTTTCCCTAACTTTTCTTTACATCGAACTCCCAAATCATAATACATAACTTTTGAAATCCATGAGTCAAAACCTAATCATTTTGAGATCTAAGGAATCTGACAATATGATGTGCCTTATCAAAATCCACAAGACACAACGAGCACCCAATATAAGCTGACTATCCAAGTAATAAGTTTGTCGATAACCACATGCATGGAAAAGACCAAAGTCTCTAAAATAAATGATAACCATCAAATGTTAATAATTCTACAACAGAATAATGACATGAGCCCGAAACCTTAATAATATCATTGATGTCAACTAATAGTGTTAAAAAAAAAACACTTTAAAGTATAACATTTATGAGCCTGAAAAATATGGTTTCGGCCTTAGTGCTTTATGAAAGCACTTTTAAAATAATACAAAGCACTAAGTATTTCAATCTAATAGCACTATAAAATATGCTAAGTAATCAAAGTGCTTGATAATACTATGTGTTAGCATTTTAAAAAATGAAAGCTTGAATACCATGAATAACCAATGTAACACTAAAACTTGAGTATGTACAACATGTAGTGCTGAGTCACAATGAAGTGTGAATTCATGCTATGTTCATGGTGCTAAACTGAAGCTCAATACTATCAAGTATATGTGAATAAATGTATTCACCAAATGTATATAAACATTGAATCTGAATGTCAAAGACTGAACTGAATCAACAATATACCTTTGCAATCACCTGTAACAGTTAACACGACATCAAATAGACAACACCATGATCCTATGATCAACATAGAAACCTTTCATCTTTATAAGTTGATTATGAAATTAAGGAAATATGAAGCATATCAACTAGATGAACTTCATATATACCAATGATGCAGAATGAAATATCAAACTCAAGTGACAAAGAGAGCATTAATATAATTCCAATCCAATGCGCCATGGATCAATTAATGTATCATAACCATTGACACCAAGAATTGTGTGACAACCATGAAGATCATCAATAGAATGCCATGAAGACATAATCAAATGAATCTTGTCAAAGATGCCATGATCTACTTGATAATGAGCAATTGAAATAATATACCTGATGTGCAATAAAGAAGGGCCAAGCTGTCCAAATGAAACCAACTGTTCCGTGATATCACCTAAAAAAAATAACGCCACCTGAATAGACAAGATAAATTTCATCTGCACATGAAGCTCGACATGATCAATACCATAGTATATGATAAACAAATGCATCCAAATGTATCAAGCCAAAGCATGGTCCAAAAAATACTGAATATGCCAAACTAAATACAAAGAGCACCAAGTATCGTAATGCCAATCACAAATTAGTTTTTTCATCAAGGACAATATACCACAAAGAGAAAGTCAACAATCATGACATCCATCACATAATCCTTCCATTTATTTCCATGGCTGACAATGGTTGACATCAAGTCTTGCACACCATCTTTTTGTCATCCTAAGCATGTCTTTTTCGCATCTTTCAAACTTTGGCTAGTCCTGGACTTGACTAGGGGAAATCCTTTATCACCTGTTTGCAGTGGGCATCACACATGGTCCTGTCAATCAAAAAATGTCTTAAAAAAAGACCTAAAAATCATAAAATGTCCTTAAAAAAAGACAAAAAAATCATTAAATATCTTGAAAAAAGACAAAAAAATCATAAAATATCCTAAAAAAAGACAAAAATCATAAAATGTCCTAAAAAAAGAAAAAAAAATCATAAAATGTCCTAAAAAAAAGACAAAAAAAATCATAAAATGTCCTAAAGAAAAAAAAAATGAAAATATGGAAAAAACACAAAAACATCCAAATAACATTCAAAAATCCCAAAAACAGAGTCATAACATGTCAAGTTAGTCATGTCGGTCAGTCCATGTTATAGTCAAACTATGTTGTCTCTATGCACTTGCTATGTAGGCAAGGCTCATCTTTGGGCCCCCGAGACATTAAGTAAGTCCTTTTAGATTTGTCAAAATAAAATTATGACTCAATCTTTTGTCATCAAGACAAAGTCATTGGTCGTGTCAAACTACAAGGTCTCTAAGTGTATGACATAGGCAAGACCATCAATTGACGAGCCCTCGAGGCTACACTAGGTCAGTCCTTTAGAGTTCATGGCACTGCACTGGCACACACATCAAATGTCTTCAAGTCAAATTAAAATGGGAAACTCCTAAAAAAATCCTTGGCAATCACTTACTCAACACGTGATTTACATCAACATGTCAACATCGGCATATAGTCAATCTTGTCATCCAGTCAACTTTGGTCAAACTTAGTTAAAACCAGTCAAACTGTTAACTCTTGGTTATTCTTTTGATGAGTCCTTTTGAAGAATAGCCCCTGTCATTTATTTACTCCTTAGGATATGTCCTTCCTAGGCATTATCACCGTCATTTGGAATTTTGAGGGATTCTCTCGACATTTGAGGATTGATCCTCTCGACATCGACATCATTTAGGATGTGTCCTTCCTAAATTTGGCATTACCTGGCATCTTGACATCAAAACACTTGACATTCAGACACACTCGGAAAACACTCAACAAACACTTGGAAAACACTATCTTGTCATTTTGTCCTTTGATTTTTCATCATGCTACTAGTTCCTCAAGGATGTCCTGGAAATAGGATTTAGAGGAGCCATGATGTATCATGATGATTGGCTTGTCTTGTCTTTTTTTGAATAGTCATGTTTCTAGTTCCTCGAGGATTTCCTAGCAATAGGATTTAGAGGAGCAACGACGTTTCATCGCTTGTATTTCTTATCTTTCTTGTTTTTCTAGTTGGTTGTGACAAAAAGACTGGGGAAATTGTTCTATTAGTATGAGTTACAATCATCCTTGTCTGCGACTACTTGTCTCATGCGATCATACAACCTTGCACACCATCGATCTATGTCATATCATGGTGTTTGGTGGCCATTACAATAATCCACCCAATGATGATTAAGAGCAACGATTATTAGTTCTTTAGTAATATGTTGAAGGATTTGGTCTCCACACTAACATTCGTCTTGTTTCGTCTTGTCATTTCTTCCAACTCTTGATGATATCCTATGACATACAAAAATATAATTGCATAACATCTAGACATTGCATTAACATAATTGCATACATCCATTCACTTAGTTGCATCATGCATCAAACATTCATTAAGGCATACATTAATTAAACATCCATTCACATATTTCCATTTACACTATTACCATATATTAATTGCATTCATTTGCATTCACATAGCATAAAAGAGCATTTAACATTTCCATACATCCTCCATTTTAGTAATGCATATACATATAGTCATACATCAATGCATTTATAATCATAAACATGGAATTCATTAGAATCAAAACATTATGCATCCAAATAGAACATCATCATCTAACCATCATACATAACTGCATAGATCATGTAACATAATATCATCATGGCATATCATCATAAATTAACCATCATAACTACATATATCACATGACATATAAAATGCATATATCAATATCATAATCATAAGGCATCATCACATAACATAAAGCTTATAGGCCACATCAAAACTACATCATATATATAATCTCAAAAATTATGTCACAAGATAGAGTCATGAGATATCCCAAAAATAGAGCTCACAGGTTCAATGGTCAAAATATAAATGTCATCACATAATGTCTAAAATATAATAACAAGATAACAATGCCAATGCCCTAGGAAGTGCTCTCCTCATCCCCTCGAGGAGAAGACCAAGGTGACTGATGCTCAGTGATGGCAACTAATACTAATGGCAACATGGACATGGCAGGTTGAGTCTGAGAAGCTGATGGACCTATGGTTGGTAGCTAGTTGTGCTCTGACCTATGACTTGAGGCAGATGAACCATGATTGTGACTAGAACTGTGGCTCGAGGAATTCCTGTGGCTATGATGGGACCTATGACCTAATGAATTCCCTAAGGAGGTAGAACCACCCACACTGCTCTGACTATGACTGTTGTGTGTGCGACTGCTACTACTTGACCCAGTCCCTATCCTGCTCTGAGGTCTAGATAAACCAAGTTTTCTCTGATCAGCTAGCACTACTCTCTCGTATAACATACAATATTGTCCCCTGATAGCACTGACCCTAGCTAACTCCCTGGAAACATCACCAATTGTCCCTAAACATAACTATGCAAACCCCACGCACCAGCTCTTTGCGTCCTATCATCAGATCTCAGCTTGATCTCACTCTACATGTGTAACCTCTAGCTCTGCCTATAGGGATCTGATCTATGCAATAGTCTTGTATAGTCTCCTTTGCATATCTTCTAATCTTTGGTCCACTATGGCATCATGAGGAAAAGTTGGTCCTCTAGGTATATCATCATCTCCCTCCACCATCTGCTCTTTGAGTGGTCTCTTTGCCTTATCCATAACATCCTCACTACCAATGTCCAGATCCTCATTATCATCGCCCCAAATTTCCTCATCTCTACTGTTGACATCCAAGGCCTCCTCTACTACATGCACCTCGGCCTCTAGTCTCTCCAACTCTTGTCTAGGTCCCTCATCCCTCTCCTCCTCCTCTACTACCTCAAGAATCAAATCAAGAGGCACCCTCTCCACACACTGCCTTACTCTCCTACCATGTCTCCTGTTGTCTCCTCCTCTCCTCCTTCTCCCTCCACCCCCACCATCTCCTCTATCACCACCATCATCTCCTCCACCATCTCCACCTCCCCTCCCCCCATCTCCTCTCCCTTTGTCTCCTCGACCTCCATCCCTCCCCTACCTCTGCCTCCTCGCTGCACCCATGGTATAACACAATGACGATCCACTGGTGCTGGCCCATCTAGGTTTGTCAGTGGCTACGGTCTATGTTCCTGCCACCATGTGTCAAAATCCACTGTAATCCCCGGATCCACTGGACCCCCTCTCCAACCCATTGGTGTGCTACCAGCCCATCAATTTGCTACTCTACTAGGGGCACTGGCATAGATCGTCCCCATATGGTCTCTTGTGAAGATCTGTCATACCCACTAGCACATCTTGTTGTGCACTAAACTGTGATAACATCCGCTGGGAAAAGTACACCTTGATAATCAACTATGACTATATGGTATGACCAATAAGATATTTGAATTGATTGCAGAATGGAAAATGATCACCCTTGTCGGTCCACTATACGTAATCTCTGTATGGCCTCTAGACAAATGCCATCAAAGTGTTAATGCGATGTTGCTAGTATCCTTTCTCTCCAACTCTAGTCTACTAAAGGGCACCTACATATAGATAAATATATGGTATCCCCTTAGCCAATTATGGTCTCTGAATATGTGGATGAAAGATAGGGATATGCTCCCAAGCCTAGATCATAAGTAAGGTGGTACCATAGTTGATACTATGTGCACCTCTATATGCTACCTCATGTAGCTGATGATAAAGCATGCCAAGTAGACATGGTCCCCAAGCGAACATAGTCCTATCCTGCCTCATCCTCATGAGTACATCTCCCCATCCGATCGAGAACCTGTGTCCGCGATGGTCTAGAATCAACACACCAAAAATCAATGTGCAAAACATCACATCCCATCAAGGATAATGCTCTACCATGAACTCCCACTGAATCTCGTAACCCTCGATGCCTAGTCCCACACCATCATCGGCCTCATAAAACTCAGTAATAGCCTGATGCCCCCAATGTGGATCATAAATGACACACTCTCCTTGGATTGGAAGGCGCAAAATCTGGTACACATCCTTGAGTATCACGGTGGCCTCTCCTATCAATAGGTGGAAGGAACATGTCTCTAAATGCCATCTCTCAACCAACACTGTCAAAAGTCCACTATTTGCCTGAACAATGGGCATATAGGTCACATAATATAATCCAAGCCGCATTAGTCATCTATGCTCTCTGTCTCACAACTAATCTCTAAAGGCATATGTTGAAGGCCTAAACTCGCGCATGTAAATGGGTGGTAATCATTTCTCCACAAGCAGAAATGAGAGTTAGCACATCATTAAACATCATCATTACCATCTATCTAATCAAACATAAGCAGAAAATGAGTCTAAAACTAAATCAACTTTGGTCAAAGTCAAATGCATCGCGCTAGGTCAATTACGTCATTTGGTCCTTCAATTGCATCATGACAGAGCATTTGTGTTGCACTAACCCACAAATGCATCATTCATTAGCACATGTGTCACTTCCGCTTTCATATGCATCATTGTCAAGTAAATTGAGTTGAATGGCTTGGTGTTCGCATTACAATAGATCGATTGTGTTGGTAGACCTACCATTTGCGTCGCATTACGAAAATTGTGTCTCACCAATCCACAAATGTGTCACTCTCTAATGGACCCCTCATGATTGCGTCACGACGCATCAAATCCGTCGAACGTGAATGCAAATTCAGCTTAGGTGAACACATTTGCATCGTAACGCATTCATTACCCTAACTTCTAACCCTAAAAAATCATGTAAAACAATGAAATGACAAAGTGGGTAAGACGTACTTACTGGTGGCTCTGCGCCCTCTGGCCTTCTAAAAGTTCGAAGGATGTATCTGTGGTGCTTGGTTATTGGAATCACCATCCTCACGCACATTCTCCTCTCACTGAGCTCTCAAAATCTCAAACAGTAAAAGTGAAAATGAATTGACTTTCTACCCATTTTGAACCTATTTATAGGGTAAAAGTGGGATTTTCTTCAAAATTTTATTATTGGAGGCTCTTTTGACCAACTTTGACTAGCCTGTTGACTGTTTTAAACATGTTGAAATCCAAAACCAATTGGACCATTGATTTTTTGGACATCAAATTGACTTGTCGGGACACTTGCCAAATTTTTTTGTCACTGGACCGAAATTTGAAAATTTTCCTGAGGAGGCATAGATACTTGATCCGTACCTTTGCTGGGGCATGTTTCTAATTGATTTTTTTGTCACAATGCAACATGCTACACTATGAAAAAGAGGGGAAAAATGTAGACACATAAAATTGACCTAGGCCTGCAAGTTCTATTTTCTCCATTATCTTCTCAACATAATTAAAATATTTAATTATGTCTTATGGTCCAATTCGACTATTAATTAAATAATTCATAATTATTTAATAAATTTGTGTCTTTTATTCCTCTTGATTATTTAAATGAATAGATTTTATTTATTTATTTAAATACATCGCTAACATTCTAAATATCTCTCTATGATTAAATAAATTCTTTAATTTATTTAATTGTCCACCTTGGCATTCTCCTAATTTTAAATAATAATTATTTAAAATTGTTTTACATGAACCTACCTTTTTTAATTAAATTAATTTTTAATTCAAATTAACAACTTTCATCCATAAATTAAACAATTTCTAATATTATTTGATTTTCCAGCTCTTTTTTTTTGTGCCATCCTTATCTCCTTGTCACATGCAATCTTGTGCCTTGATTTGATCCAATCTTGACCATTCATTTCAAATTTACCCTAATGTTTCCCTAACCCTAATTGTGGGTTGTCACATTCGATCTTAACCATTAATTCTAGGGAATTTGTCAATCTTCAATCTTGGCCATTCATCCAAAATTGACTTTTCTATAAAATGGCAATTTTGGCCTCACTTGACACACTTCATACTTCATACATCTACATCTTAGGAATTCTACATCTTTTTGCATCTTCACATTTTGGCATTTCCATACTTTAGGCTTGCTTCATAGTTGCTTAGTTGCATTGTGAGGTCTTTTAGATAGAATCCTTCAACATTTGTTTAGGACATTGGCATTATCATAGGTTGCTCATTACAAATTTGAGGGAAAACATAATATTGCAACAAATAGAGAAGGTGCAATGGAGGTTAATCATGGAGGTTGAAGACATGTGGTAAACTCTTTCCTTGTTTTCATGTTGTTTACTCCTTTGTGGTTCATTGTTTTGCTTTGGGTTATCTTATTTTAAGCTCTAATATACTAACCTAGGTTTTTCTCTAAGCTACACGAGTGTCAAATGGAAAAGAAGACAAATACAAGGTTCAAGAGAAAGGAATGTTCTTCTGCAATACCGTTGGAGTGAATTTACACTAACCTATGCAGACCTACAAGAACTAAGATTCAACAAGGTGAAAGGTATTTTATGTTTCTATTTGATGATTACTCTAGAATGACTTGGGTTACATTTTTAAGAGAAAAATCAAAATATTTTGATAAGGTTAATATTTTCAAAGCAAAAGTTGAGAATGGAATGGATGTTCAGATTAAGTGCTTAAGATCAGATAGAGGAGATGAATTTACTTCAATTGAAATTGATTTTTTTTGTGAAGATCATTGTATTAGAAACATCTTTCTATTCTTAGGACCCCTTAGTAGAATGGGGTAGTGGAGATGAAAAGTAGGACTGTGCAAGAGATGGCTAGGGAAATGATGACAGATGCAGATCTACCTGATATATATTGGAAGGAAGTAATTCACATTGTTTTCTACTTGCTTGATAGAGTATAGTTGAGGGTCAATAGCACTGAGACCCCTTATGAGATATGGTATGAAAGACCTCCTACTGTCAGATACTTCAGAATCTTTGGCAACAGATGTTGCATCAAGAGAGATGAATAAGGCCTTGGAAATTTTTATCCAAGATGTGATGAAGGAAACTTCCTTGGTTACTCAACCAAAAGAAAGGACTATAAATGATACAATAAGAGATTGTGAAACATGATTGAAAGGAAAAATGCTAAAGTAGGTGAAGATTTGTGTTTGATCTCAAAAGAACCAAAGGTTTAGGATATGATATACCTCACTGCATTGAAGAAGAAGAAAAAAAGAAATAAGAGAAGGAACCAAAATCAAAAAAAGCACCCTAAGACTTTAGAAAATTATGTTCAGAAGAACCATTCAATAGATAAGATCATTGGAGATAAGAATGATGGTGTGCTAACCAATAGAATACTTGTAAAAAAAGGTGAGCAAGTGAATTTATTTTTACTGTCAAAAGTTGAGCCCAAAACCTTTGTTGATGCTAGAAAATATGATGGATGTATAAAGGAAATAGAAGAAGAATTAAATAAAATAGAAAAGAATCAACCATGGGAATTGGTTCCCGGACTAGTTGATAAGAATGTTATAGAAAAAAAGTGGGTTCTTTGAAACAAGCTGAATGAAGATGGTGAAGTTGTGAGGAACAAATCTAGATTGGTATGTAAGGGTTATTCATAAGTTGAAGGTATTGATTTTGAGGAGAATTTTGCTCCAGTAGCTAGAATGGAGGTAATCAGGATGTTTCTTGATTTCTACCCACAAGAATTTCAAGGTCTATCAAATGGATGTCAACCTTCTTGAATGGTGATTTAGAGGAAGAGGTCTACATTGAGCAACCAAATTGTTTCCAGCTATCAGAAGATTTGGACATGGTGTGTAGACTCAAAAAATATTTGTATGGACTCAAGAAAGCTCCTAGAGCATGGTATGGTTAGTTGGATAAGTACTTACTTCAACAAGGTTTCAAGAAAGGTACTACAGATAGTAATATTTACATTAAGTTATACTAAGACAATATTTTGATAGTTGTTGTGTACGTTGATGACATCATCTTTGGTGGTGATGATAATATGTGTAATAGGTTTGCAAAAGAGATGCAAAAAGAGTTTGATATGTCTATGGTTAGTGAGTTTTATTTCTTCCTTAGGCTTAAAATTGATCAACTAGATAATGGTATATTTATTTCTTAGGATAAGTATGCTAGAGAGATGTTGAAGAAGTTTGGCATGGAGGATTCCAAACTAGTAAGTATTCCTATGGTCATTGGTTGTCACTTGAGTAAGACTGATGAGTCACCTGAAGTTGATCAAACTCTTTATAGGTCTATGATTTGATGTTTATAGTACTTGACTGCTTCTAGACCTAATATTATGCATGCAATATATTTGGTTGCTAAATATCAAGCTAATCCTAAGAAAAATCATGAGAAATCAGTAAAAAGAATATTTAGATAATTGAAAGAAACTCCAAATTGTGGTTTGTGGTATAAGAAGGACGATAAATTATTTTTGAGTGCTTATACTAATGCTGATTGGGTAGGATGAGTGGATGATCAGAGAAGCACCAATGGAAGTGCATTTTTCTTAGGAGATAAATTGGTCTCTTGGTTTAGTAAGAAGTAGGACTTAGTTTCCTTATACACAATAGAAGTTGATTATATTGCTGCAACATCTTGTTGAACCTGGGTGCTTTGGATGAAGTAGACTTTGAAAGATATAAAGATGGTGTATGATGAATCCATTCCCATATTATGTGATAATGCTAGTGAAATAAATATTTCCAAGAATCTGGTGATGCATTCAAGGACCAAACACATTTCTATCTGGTATCACTTTCTAAGAGGAAAGGATAAAAAACAATAAGTCATATTGGATTATGTTCCTTCTAAGGATTAGATTTTAGACATCTTCACTACGACACTTTTAAAGGATATTTTTGAGTATCTCTAATAGAAATTAAGGGTTACTACTCCTTCCTCTTATAACTAGATGCATAGATGGTGCATCTATCTAGGGGGAGAAAAATCATGACATATCGTTTTCTCTTGGATTGATGTGTGCTACCTCTCAGGGGGAGTAGGTAGTTGGTTGTTGCTGCTAAAAGGGGAGGATGTTAATTGTCTAACGGAGATGTACAAGTGTTGAGAATGTGTTAATGATTTAAAGGAAAACCTTGGAACTTTTCCTTGATTCCAAAGGGGGAGAATGTGTAGGTGTTTGTTGCCATAAATGCCAAAGGGGGATATTGCTACATATGTGCTTGGCATTGATTTTCATTGATGTCAACACTATGTTTGATGCTTGTGTCAACACTCAGTTTGGGATGTCATTGATGCTTAAATCTATATGTTGATGGTACACTATGATATTGTGCTAATAGTGATGATGTTGATGTTCATGGTTAGATGTCATGCCTTTTTTGCTATCAATCAAAGTAGTATTGAGTATGTTTGTTTTCAGTAGAGATGATATCATGATGTTACATTAAGATGAGAATTATAAGCATTAAGATGAGGATTAGAAGCAATGTTGTTGTAGCATAGAAAATTTTCATGCTTGATAATTTCACACTATTTTTTGAACCCCCCAAATTATTGAGCCTAATTTACCCCCCTAATTACCTTAAATTATGCATTCTAGGAGCCCATTTGTACTATTTTTCAATAGACTACAAGCATTGAATAATGCATCCAACTCATGTGTTATTCCTGACATGCAGTATCCTAGAAATTTGGGTCAGGACCCATATGCCCTTGAGTGTATGGGTCCCCCTTTCTTAGCCATGACCTATTTTGGGACATGTGGTTGGTGGCATTATAACATTTAGAATTCAAATTTCAAGTGTTGGTTTTTGAGATCTATTTTTTTAAAAAATTGAATAAATGCCTATAAATACCTAATATTTTCATAATTTTAAACTAGAACTAAAATTTACAAATCAAATACTATTTTCAAGAGAAACTCAAAAGAAATTTTTTAGATATTTATTGTGGCAATTCAAGATTCAAGCATCATGTCAAAGTGTATGTGAGTTCATGTTATCATTATGTCATTGTTTTGTGAAGGCTAACCCATTTTTTAGGTCTCCATAGAATTCAAGAATTCAAGAAAGAAAGATCCAAGTCCTTGAGGTGATGTGTATGAGTTCAATCCTTCAAGGAAGCCATTGAAGGGTGGTGATTTGTAACACTTTGTGATTTCATCATTCCTTCCTTCCAATTATCCATTTATCATTGATATTGCCATTGTAGAAGTGGAAACACTTACACGAGGTTTTACTAAGGCAAGCCCCTAAAATGGCCTAACATTTCCTCTTTATGTGAATGTGTAGATCTTAGGCTGAAGAGGATTGAAGAAAATTTGTCTATTATTATATTTTTTGTCATACATCTTGTCAAGCCATGAAAGCTCACTTATAGAATTTACTGACAACATTCTGACAACTCTTCAAGTGGAAAAAAAAGTCTTAGATCTAATACTAGAGGACCTTAAAAGTTGAGTAGAACCCTCTATCAGGGACCCATATTCCCTTGGGAGATAATGTCCTTCGATAGTGGCTAAAACAAGCTTTTCTTAGTCACTACATATCACTCTACACTTTTTGGATCTACTTGTAAACTATGGTTTCAATTTGTTAGTTGTTAGGATCTATAAATTTACATATTAGGGAATTTAGTATAATTAGGTAAACCATTATGAATCATTTCCAATCCATTCCCATCCTCAATTATATGTAGATCTATGTCTAATTAGCTCACCTTCATGGTTGATAATCAGTCTATTCACCTTGTTTATCTACATCTTAATGTAATTTGGAGAAAGGCCCCTTGCATCCTAGGTTATTTATATTTAGGACCTAGGATCTCTTTTTCTATATTACATTTTGGTGAACCCAACATATTACATCATAAACCTTTCTGAAATTGGAAGTCCTTCAAACCCTAGATCTACGTTTTGCATTGCATTATTTTGCATCTTTCATTTAGGGCTTCATCTTTGCATCACAAAAAGTTATAAAAATACAAAACAAAAATGCATTTACATTGCATCATAAATTGCATTAGCGTTTGTTTCAATTTTCTTTAGATCTAATTTACTTTCATTAGGTGCTTAAAGTTTCAAATTGTTCATTTCATTTAAATTTCATCTTTCATTTAAGCCTAAAAAGTGAAAAAAATAGCACTGTTTTGTTTCAAGTTTGCATCAAATCATCAAATCATAATTTTCAAAATTTTGCATCCTAGACTTGGTTAATTGTTGCATGATTAAGGTTTGGAAATTTTATTAAATTTTTTCTTGTATTGTTGAAAATTTGCATTTGAATTACATGGTCTTAAATTGAAGAAAAAATGGAAAAATAGTCACTGAAAAACTTCTTTGCAAACATAAATAGCAATATTAAACAGAAACATAAAAAATTAAAAATTTTCAATTTTCTAAACCCTTGTAAGGGACTCATATGCCCTTGGGCATCCATTTCTTTCTACAGGTGTCTCAATGAAACTCTACACGTATTTTTGTCTCTATATTTTCACCCTATTCTTACTTGCAAATGTTTGATTTGAAATTTTGAAACAATGTTATTGCATGTGTGAGAAAGGTGTCATCTTGCTTGACTTGTTATACACTTGGGAACAAATCTGCATTCTAGATCTATAGGTCAATTTCTTACATCATGTTTTCATTGCAAAAATCTTGTGTTATCATAGTTCATATTTTATCATCAAGTATTATTGAGAATTTTAAGGAATTTTTGTTACAAGCATATGAAAATGAGTTTATTTCCCCTCTTTAATTATTTTTCAATTATCCCTCTCCTACTATCTCTCTTATGAGTGAGGTTAGCTTGTTGAAAGAGAACACAATCCTTCATGACAATCATTTTTTTTCATCTCCTGATATCTCTCCTATTTGTGAAGAAGATATCTTGGTGTTAGAGGATCCAATCATTAAGAACCATGAGAATCATGTTTGTTTGTCTCCACCTACTTCTTCCACTTGGGAAGAAATTTTTGGAAAAGAGGATGAAATCATATACAATCATGGTTTTCCTTCCCCCAATACCTCTCCTACTTGTGATGAAGGTATCTTGGTGTTAGAAGATCCAATCATTGAGAGTCATGAGAATCTTGTTTGTCCCTCTCCCAATGATTCTCCAACTTGGGAAGATATTTTTGGACAAGAGGATGACATCATTGATATATTTATTCCAAAAGATAGTAAGAGGCATTGTTTAGATGAAGATGCTAAGGTGACATTAAATTTCCCCTCGATAGAAGACCACCAAGAAGAAGTTAATTTTGTTAAGGTTATGAACACACAAGGGAATATTAGGTCTTCTTTGATTACTGGAAAGGTCAGACTCCTTGTGGACCTCATAAGAGTCCTCTAATTATTGGACCTCCTAAGTCACCTCTTATTATAGGACCTCCTAAACCTCCAGGTGCCATCTTAAGCTTTGTAAAAGAACTTACTAGTAATTATGTGTCACAGTGACCAATTTATAATACTATAGCTCACACATAAAATACTATGAACAATACGCAACCAAAAAAAATCCAACATCCATTCCATTTCCTCAACCATATCTCCCACCTGCACCTAATATCCATCAACGTAGTGGTAACGAATTTGATCTTGTTGAGAAAATTCATAACACTCTTGCTAAGATATTCTTGTGGGATTTGATTCAAGCATCACCTACTTATCATAGCATGCTTCAAAAAAAAATTCAAAACATTGTTATCCCTCCTAGTTTGCAACCGAATGATGTGGCATCTTTGATTGAGGAATCAACCTAATTTAGACATTACCTCTCATCAAAGTGAATTACCTCCTTTAGAAATACAAAAAGAAAATGATGCTTTGATGATATTGTTTGCTATCAACAAAGTTGGGATTAGAGGTACCCTTGTTGATAATGGTTTAGGACTTAATGTTTATAGTGTGAACCTTTTGGATAAAATTAGGGCAGATAAGACTAGAATCAAAGGAGCTGATTTGTTTGTTCATGGTTTTGACAATGTGGAAAAACAACCACTAGGGGTGATAACATTACCTGTCAAAGTTGGATACATTACTTTATAAAATCCTATCCATGTCATGTCACAGGATGTTTCATATAATCTTCTCTTGGGTAGACCATTGATTAATGAAATGAATGCAGTAAATTCAACACTCCATCTTTCACTCAAGTGCATATGCAAGAATAAGGTTTACACGATAAAACCTAACCCTAAATCTGAACAATGTTTATAAATTGAAATAGGAATGACGAATCCTCTTAGCACATTGAAACCAACTACAAAAATGGAACCTTTACAAGTTGAGTATAAAGATAAGTGTCTTTCAAATGTGACAAATTTGTTGGATGATGATTAGAGATCATTAGATTATAGATCTGCATTCAATGGACAATACAAGATCATACAACCAAAATTAGGAAAAGAGAGAATTTTCCATGATATCAACACAATCTATCACTGAGTTATCAAAAGCATTTGAGTATAAAACTTGTAAAAAAGAAGATGAAAACACAAATTATATATCCACCTATGAGTGAATAATCTTGAAAACCCATGTTCTTCGAAAGAAATAGAAGTTATTTATGGAAGAGGATATCAACTTTTGAAACAATGTGGCTATAATGGAAACGGGTGTGGTGTAAGATAAAAAGTTATCGGTGTCCCCATAGAACCCAATACACAAGAAACAACAAGAGGTCTTGTCTATTTTCCTTTAAAACATCAAAAAGAATATCACTTAATCAATATCATTGGTTGTTGCTCCCTGTCATGTGGTAGTTGTAGTATCACACAATATTCACTACCATGCATGGGGGTATAAACTTGGATTTATGAAATGATATTTCCCTACACCTGGAGGGTAAGGGGTTAGGTAGCCTTGTCTTATGTGCATTCCTTTTAGCAAGGGATCCCTCTTTATCTCCTTAAAACTTTAGTGTAGCAAGTACACAAATTTTAAGGGGGGAATATAATCCCTCACTCATTGTTTTCATAATAAATGGTCCTTTGTTAGTGATGATAGCATACATTTTCTAGGAAGTGTGACCTTGCCAACCAAAGTGTTGTGTTCTTAATCCATGTGATGTGTCTCCTTTGTGGTGATATTGGATTGTATGTATGATAAGAGTGTGACCTTTCTTGGCATATGATGTTCCCCTTAGTGGTAATGCTATGGTTGGTATACCCTAAGATGCAATTTTTTATTCCTCGACTAGTCCTCTCTTGGTGCTGATATCCTGTATGATGTTCCCTTAGGTGTGACCTTCATGTATTAATCAAAACCCCTTTTATTGTTACATTTTGTGGTGATGCCATTACAACATCCCTTGAACTTTTAAACCTTATCATATTCATCCCTCATGACATTAAACCTTGTCATATTCATGGAACCTAGCATAATACAACTTGTTAGCCATATGAAAACCTTGTTATTTCATGGAACCTAGCATAATATAGCTTGCCAACCATGTGTAGCTTATTTTACTTCAATTTTTTCATAGGAGTTGAACTTAGTGTAGCGTTGACATAACATCTTGTGGCACCTTTCAAGGTTATCAAGGAGTATAACTCTTGGTATGGTTGTTATAGACACACCTTGTAGATCTAGTGTGTGTTTCCCATTTTTCTACCTTATTATGGGAACACCTTGTAGACCTAGTTTGTGTCTCTCATATTATCTTGTCTTAGGGGCTCACCTAGTGAATACTGGACTTCACTAGCTTGCGTGTCTCCTAGTTTGTGATTCACCTAGAAAATATCAAACTTTTCTATTGTGTGAGTCATGAAGGCCTTTTAACATGGCCAAATAGCATAATAAAACTTGCTTGCAAGTGG
Organism: Sequoia sempervirens; assembly: GCA_007258455.2. Lineage (NCBI taxonomy): Eukaryota > Viridiplantae > Streptophyta > Pinopsida > Cupressales > Cupressaceae > Sequoia > Sequoia sempervirens. The sequence continues at coordinate 727,061,652 of VDFB02193867.1, read as the reverse complement.
TGCCGTGTGTTTCATGAGTGATGTGGCATAACACAACTTGTTAGTCCTCATGTGAGCTGACATTTATTAAATGGATTCCATTTGGTATTTGAGACAATTTAAGACTAAGGTCTCTTTTCCTTACTGACTTAAATCCTTTTAGTACTAACCTTGTGTTTTGTTGTGTTCCTTTTTGTATGTCTTCTTCATATTTACATCACATTTTTTCATTTCATTATTATCTTTATGTTCCATTATGGAATGTGTTTTTGTTGTGTATGCTTCATGTTTTTCAATGTTTATGTTTGTGTATGTTTTCTTGCTACATATTATACATTTGTGTGTTCCTTTTTTCTTATGTTGTTTTTTCATGGGATCTTGGATCCTTGGAGCTTGCATAGCCCTCTTGATCCTTAGCCATCCCATTTCTTCAACATTTGTATAATTGAACCCCTCTTGATGCATATTTATCTATTTTATTGTGAGTATGGGTGTAATTTAATACTCTCACTAAAGTGGGGGCTATATGTAGTGTAGAAAATTGTCACCCTTAAAAATATCACACTATATTCCCCCCTAAATTATTGAGCTTAATTGACCCTCATATTTGCCTCAAATTATGCATTCTGGAAGCTCATTTGTGTCATTCTTTAATAAATTGTAAGCATTGAATAAATGCATCCAGCTCATGTTTTATTCCCAACATGCAGCATCGTAAAATTTGGGCCAGGACCCATATTCCCTTAGGTGTATGAGTCCCCTTTCTTAGTCAGGGCCTATTTTGGGACATGGTGTTGGTGGCATTTTAACATTTAAAATTCAAATTTCAAGTGTCAGCTTCTGGGATCTAATTTTTAGGAAATTGAATAAATGTCTATAAATACATAATATTTTCATCATTTGAAACTATAACTATAATTGAGAATAAAATACTATTGTCAAGAGCAAGTCAAGAGCAGCATTTTAAAGCTTTATTGCAGTAATTCAAGATCCAAGCATCATGTAAAAGTGTATGTGAGTTCATGTTATCATTTTATCATTTTTTTGTGAAGGCTAACCCATTTTGTAGGTCTCCAAAGAATTCAAACATTCAAGTAAGAAAGATCCAAGTCCTTAAGGTGACATGTAAGACTTCAGTCCTTCAAGGAAACCATTAAGCAGTGGTGAGTTGCAAAACTTTGTGATTTTGGCATTCCTTCCTTCCAATTATCCATTTATTATTAATATTTCTATTGAGGAAGTGGAAACACTTGTACACGGGGTTTAACTAAGAAAATCCCCTAATATGGGCCAACATTTCCTCTCTTCATGAATATGAAAATCTCATGTTGAAGAGGATTGAAGAAATTTTTTCCATTGCTAAATTTGTTGTCATACATCTTTTCAAACCATGGAATCTCACTTATAGAATTTATTGATGAAATTATGAAACTTTGCAAGTGGAAATAAAAGTCTCAAATATACTACCAAAGGACCCCAAAAGTTGAGCATGGCCCTCTATTAGGGACCCATATACCCTTTGGTGACAGTGTCCTTCTATAGTGGCTAGAACAAGATTTTCTAAGTTAGTACATATCACTTTGCACTTTTCAGATCCACTTACAAACTATGGTTTTAGTCTATTTGTTGTCAGGATATGTAAATTTACATATTAGGGCACATAGTCTAATTATGTTAATCATTTTGAATAATTTCCAATCCATTCCCATCCTCAATTATATGTAGATACAGGTTTGATTGGCCCACCTTCACATGGTTGATAGTCAATCTATTCAACTTGTTGATCTGCATCTTAATGTAACTTGGAAAAAGGCCCCTTGCATCTTAGGTTATTTGCATTTAGGAACTAGGATCCCTTTTTCTGTGTTACATTTGTATGCTCTCTCATGTTGTTCCTGAGGAAGTATGTGTTGCTACAAGGAATTTTTTGGTCTCTAAATGTTGGAGAAAGGTTATGTTGCAGGAAGTTGCTTTGAAGACCACTTGAGAAAATGATCCACATTCCTCCACCTATGAATATATGGTCTTGTGGTTTGGGATTCAGTGTTTTTTTTCTATGGATGTTTCACCCTTATCTTTTCAAGTCACCAATGTTGCTAAGGATATTTCTAGTAATTGTAGTGGGTTGTCAATTTTGTTGCTTATCAAGACTAGTCCGAAAAATACTTTGTATTTCTTTGCATTTCTTTGCATTGTTGTTTTTGTTCCATGGCTTGGTGGGCGTGTTCTTATTCTTTGTGTAGCGTCTCAATTCATCTTTCATGTGATGGTGTTCACCGCAAGTTTGTTTGTTAATGTTTTTTCTCATGGTTGTGTCTTTTGGGATTATGGGGTGATGTGTTATGTTTTTGTTTGCTTTGTGGTGGCTATTTGTGGCATGGAAATGTGATATAACTATATGGAAGTGTTGTTTGATGTTCGTGGGAATGTCTCCTTGTGATCTACACATGAATGGTTGATCTCTTTGGTGCTACATATTGCTTCAATTGGTTTTCTAGGTAATTTGTGGTTGTCTAGCTGAGAAGGCTTGTTCTCTTGCTTGTGCTATATTCTTTGGGGGGGGGGGGAATACACCAGAAATTTAGGTTGTGTTAAGATGATTTTAGGTCTTTCCCTATCCTATTGAGAACTACATTAGTGAATTCCTTTGGAAGATTTTTTTTTGGGCTGACTAGTAATGTACTACATGTTTCTTCTACAGGTTTCCTTCTTGCCAACTTGGGATGTTGTTTTCCAACATGTGTGATGTTTTAGATCACATTAGAAGATGTCATAAGTTATTTTTTGGTCCTCTCTATCTCCTAGATAGGACTGCTTTCACCTCAATTATGTTTTATGGTCATCTTGTTGATGTCATTTCTTATCTCCTATTCTATACTCTGCACTTTCAGTCTCTAATGTTTGAAAGGTCCAAATAATTTTTGTAACCTATTAAATCTCACATTCCCCCATTTCCAATTCACTCGAGCCATGTCAATCAAGGTAGTATAGAGAAAAATTTCTCCTTGAGATCTCATCATCTTGAGGGTACCAAATTCCCTCCTCTATAGGTACTTACACAAGGTTCCATTAAAGTGGTTTCCATCATAGGGTGAATTATTTCTCTTTAATTATATATATATATATAAATATATTTGTATTTTTGGATTAGGATAATTTGAGGATTATGCAAATAATTTTTTTAGTTGAATGTTGTTGATGGATTCATTTAGTGGTTCACCTTCAGGTATGGAAAGTTGATATGATTTGAATCCATAATTTGTTGTAATGATAGATGGTCCCAACCAATTAGGCTCAAACTTCCCTTTATTTTCTTGATCTTGTTGATTCTTTTAGTTTTCTTTGAGTACTAGATATA